>JAWRVZ010000288.1:155000-586541 GCA_037043235.1 Rhodeus uyekii
TGTCCGTCTGTCGTCTGTTTGTCTGTCCATCTGTCTGTCGTCTGTCCATCTGTCTGTCTGTCCGTCTGTCGGGCTGCAGTGCATTCTGGGAGATGTGTCGGGTCGGTCGGGACGAATCTGCTAAACTCAGGCCTCTGTGTGAAGATGCCACTGTTACCCGTGAAACATTTTAAACACGCTTCTGCCAGCGTTCACAAGCCCCTCGCTCCTCTTAACGGCTCTGTTGCACTTCCTGACATGAAAATTTAAACAAGCACTTACAGCCGGAGCCGGAGCGGATATTGGATTTCTGAAGGCAAGCCGTACATACAGATTTCAGGGGTTTTCACATCATTCTGAGAGTTCGTAAATCTGCAAACAATTTACAATTATATTTCACCATATTCAGAGTTTGGTCAAAATCCCATTAGAGTCTCAATTACATTACTATCAACATAAACACTAAAGTATCACAATCAACTATGAAAAAAACCCTAATTAAATCGAATTAACTCAGTTTTAATTACGACCATATTGAATCATTCATGTTTCACTGACCAGTTTCAGAATTAGATTTTTGTATTTTCTGTTTTCATTTCAATTCTAAGTCAAATTCTTGTGATTGAGTCTGTACAGTTTTTAATTAAACGTCGTTTATTTGAGTTATTTTAGTACTTCAACTGAAACTGAAGAAGAGCTAGCTGAAGTTCTGTAATATTCTGAGTGAATGTTTATTCATGGTTTCACTCAATCTGTCATGAATCCGTGTGTGACGAAGGCACAACGACTCTGAAGATTCCATTGGAAACATTTATTTAAAGTAACCGACACCGAGAAACATACACACGCGAAACATTAACGATAACTGACAACTAAGGAGTGCACAAAGAGGATTAAATATACTAACTGTGATGAACCAAAAGACAAACACCTGTGATGAATAATCAGTGATGATCTGTGGCCATGGAAACAAATGAGTGACTGAAGGAACTGAAACCAAAACAACGTGAACTAGGGGCAAAATGATAGTCCTAGGTGATGGTGAATGTCACATTACACCCACCCCTCCGGAAGGCGCGACCTCGCGCTGACGAAACTGGGTGGGGGGGTGGGCACCCTGGAGACCCGGGTATCCAGAGTCCAGGAGGTCTCCAGGGCGGTGCCAGTGGTAGCTCTGGCGGGACCGGCTGGACAGCCGGTGGTGGCTCCGGCGGTGGTTCAGGCGGGGCCGGCTGGAGTGCCGGCGGTGGTTCAGGCGGGGCCGGCTGGAGTGCCGGCGGTGGTTCAGGCGGGGCCGGCTGGAGTGCCGGCGGTGGTTCAGGCGGGGCCGGCTGGAGTGCCGGCGGTGGTTCAGGCGGGGCCGGCTGGAGTGCCGGCGGTGGTTCAGGCGGGGCCGGCTGGAGTGCCGGCGGTGGTTCAGGCGGGGCCGGCTGGAGTGCCGGCGGTGGTTCAGGCGGGGCCGGCTGGAGTGCCGGCGGTGGTTCAGGCGGGGCCGGCTGGAGTGCCGGCGGTGGTTCAGGCGGGGCCGGCTGGAGTGCCGGCGGTGGTTCAGGCGGGGCCGGCTGGAGTGCCGGCGGTGGTTCAGGCGGGGCCGGCTGGAGTGCCGGCGGTGGTTCAGGCGGGGCCGGCTGGACAGCCGGCGGTGGTTCAGGCGGGGCCGGCTGGACAGCCGGCGGTGGTTCAGGCGGGGCCGGCTGGACAGCCGGCGGTGGTTCAGGCGGGGCCGGCTGGACAGCCGGCGGTGGTTCAGGCGGGGCCGGCTGGAGTGCCGGCGGTGGTTCAGGCGGGAGTTGCCCCAGAGTCTCCGCCTCCCTTGTCCCACCCACCCTCAGGCTGGTGTTATGGCTCCCCCCAAAAAAATATCTAGGGAGGAGCTCCCGACGGGTAGGCTGGGTGCGGCGGTTTGGGAGGTCGGCGAAGGCCGGCGGCGGCCCTGGGAGGTCCACGAAGGCCAGCGACGGCTCGGGGCGATTGGCCACGGAAGCTGGCTCCGGTTCTGGCGGGTCGGGCCACGGCAGCTCGGGCTCCGGTTCTGGCGAGTCGGGCCACGGCAGCTCGGGCTCCGGCTCTGGCTGGCGGGTCTCTGGATCTGGCTCTGGCTGGCGGATCTCTGGATCTGGCTCTGGCTCTGGCTGGCGGATCTCTGGCTCTGGCTGGCGGATCTCTGGATCTGGCTCTGGCTGGCGGATCTCTGGATCTGGCTCTGGCTGGCGGATCTCTGGATCTGGCTCTGGCTGGCGGATCTCTGGATCTGGCTCTGGCTGGCGGATCTCTGGATCTGGCTCTGGCTGGCGGATCTCTGGATCTGGCTCTGGCTGGCGGATCTCTGGATCTGGCTCTGGCTGGCGGATCTCTGGATCTGGCTCTGGCTGGCGGATCTCTGGATCTGGCTCTGGCTGGCGGATCTCTGGATCTGGCTCTGGCTGGCGGATCTCTGGATCTGGCTCTGGCTGGCGGATCTCTGGATCTGGCTCTGGCTGGCGGATCTCTGGATCTGGCTCTGGCTGGCGGATCTCTGGATCTGGCTCTGGCTGGCGGATCTCTGGATCTGGCTCTGGCTGGCGGATCTCGGGAACAGGCGCTGGCTGGCGGATCTCGGGAACAGGCGCTGGCTGGCGGATCTCGGGAACAGGCGCTGGCTGGCGGATCTCGGGAACAGGCGCTGGGCGGCGAGGCGCGGGAACAGGCGCTGGCTGGCGGATCTCTGGAACAGGCGCTGGGCGGCGAGGCGCGGGAACAGGCGCTGGGCGGCGAGGCGCGGGAACAGGCGCTGGGCGGCGAGGCGCGGGAACTGGCGCTGGGCGGCGAGGCGCGGGAACTGGCGCTGGGCGGCGAGGCGCGGGAACTGGCGCTGGGCGGCGAGGCGCGGGAACTGGCGCTGGGCGGCGAGGCGCGGGAACAGGCGTGTCAGCCTCCCCGACGTAGAATAGCGAGCCGTTAATATCCAGGACCAGGTTGAGGAAATCCTGGAACGGCTGCCAGCAGTTGTCCGGGTCTAGCTGGTAACAAGCCTCATCGTTCAGCCCAGCCCAGAAATGCAGATTTAATTCCGTGTCTCTCCAGCTCACCAAGTCCGCCAGTTCTAAAAACCCCTCCACGTAGTCCTCTAACGATCGCCCACCTTGGCGAACGATTCCCCGCAGTCGATTCTCCGCCTGCTTTCTCACCTCCGCCGGAACAGTCCTCGTCGTAGCGTTTGTTTGGTCAGTTATTCTGTCATGAATCCGTGTGTGACGAAGGCACAACGACTCTGAAGATTCCATTGGAAACATTTATTTAAAGTAACCGACACCGAGAAACATACACACGCGAAACATTAACGATAACTGACAACTAAGGAGTGCACAAAGAGGATTAAATATACTAACTGTGATGAACCAAAAGACAAACACCTGTGATGAATAATCAGTGATGATCTGTGGCCATGGAAACAAATGAGTGACTGAAGGAACTGAAACCAAAACAACGTGAACTAGGGGCAAAATGATAGTCCTAGGTGATGGTGAATGTCACACAATCAAAGCTTCGGTTATTTTCTGATTGTCAACTTATGACTTTGATCAGATTAATTTGCCATTGGTGTAAACTAAATACTTCATTATATATATATACACATATAATGTAATCAAAATGAAACAATTAATGCACATAAAAAAATAGATATATTTTATGTCCATTAATCACTATAAATCCTCTTAGAATTACTTCAACGATCAATTTCTGATTAGACTGATCTTTAAAAAAATGGCATTTTTTTTTCAGCTGTTACAATTGTAAAGATATTACCATGCCAGAATTAGTGCTATGATGCATTTAAGCAGCTGATTGTGAGCTCAACACACACTGGAGTGTGTTCAGAAGCAGCCTTATTTATTTATTTCTGATAGTTATCTCCCGCAGAGCTCGCAAAATTAATGTCAGCCGGCAGAAAATAGACATCGAAAGCTAAAATTCAGCACTTTCTGCCCACAGAAGTTATTTGTCAAGCTAACAAGGAGGCGAAGCGGTGCCCTGTTCCTGCGACGGGAAATATATGCCATGGCATCTGCTGCGTGGAAGAGAGAGAGAGAGAGGGATGTGGACACACGGATGACCAGACGACAGACGAGCGACCGTAAAACACGTCACACACTTCCCTCGGCACACACTGAACACAACACAGAAACACCAGCGACGACTCCTGCTTTACACGGCCTGAACTCAAGCTGAGACTCACTTTAAATGACTGAAACACACAAGAGTGTTTTTACAGTAAATGTCATTTGTGTATTTATGATAGTTTCATTTCTAGAAAACCTTTTTATTACTCTAAATAAATGTTTAGAAAACGTTTGATAATTAAAAATATAAGCCACTTCAAATTTAAATAAACGCTGTGGCTCTAAATATGTCATATAGTGCAACCGAGCAAAAACCAATGAATAAAAGTCTATATTATAAACATTGGACGTGTTTTACATTAAAAACGATTTCTTTATGAATATAACACATTTTATTTATCGTCAATATCATGACATTTTCTCGTGGTTTGTCCATTTGATGATCTGAACTAAACTTTACATGTCAGAAACGGCCAAACAAGCATTTTGCCGTATCAATTATTTAAAGTGTCTGATGATGATCTCAGGACGGTTGCTCCACCCTGACATCCATCCATCCATCCATCCATTCAGTCAGTCTGTCTGTCTATTTATATGTCTATAAAAAGGAAAGAAAAGAAGATACTGACTCCAAAACAAGTCTTTTGCTTTTCAACAGTGTGCATTACTACATGATTTAATTAAACACCAGACATAAAACGCTGTTAGGGGAAAGACCAGGGGCAGAAAAAAGAGAAGAACCCGCTGTATGATGACGGTGGAGAGAGAGAGAGAGAGAGAGAGAGGATGCTACAGGCTACAGGAAGCATTAATGAATTTGAGTGCTGCGTTTTGGTGGAAATTATGCGCTTTGATCAAAGAAATCCTACAAAAACAACATTAATAATCAGACAAATATAAAGACACGGACTGAAGAGATGTTCAGCGTCCTGAAGCAGTGAAGCTGAGGTCAGCGGGACGAGAGCGGGACGACAGCACCAGCTCTCCTTCAGTCGGGAGGTATTTTTATCCACGCGAGAGTCTTCAGGAGGAGCTGCTAAATATAACTCATATCCTTACTGGCTTCGGTTACGTTCAACATACAAACAGACATTAATACGGCGGATGGGAAGACGAAAATCCAAGAAAAACAAAATCGCTTTTCACAATCACGAATGCAACAAGAACAACTAAAGAAAGACGCAGACAAACGGACGCGCGTCCTGTGCCCCGAGTGTGACCTCACCTGTGTGTGTCGCTGCGCCGGAAACCAGTGGTGAATCAACGCAGAACATCGATACTGTCCTATCAGATTCACCTCAGCTAACTAGAACAAACTAGCGCACGGACACACACTCACACGCACGCACAGGGACACACACACTCACACACACACACACACACACAGGGACACAAACACTCACACACACACATGCATGCACAGGGACACGAACACACACTTGCACGCACAGGGACATACACACGCGCACGCATTGGGACACACACACACACAGACTTATGGCCATATTAGTCTTATAGAACGCAACCGTTTTCATAATAAACTTATATATAAATATATATATAATTAGCACAATTTGACATAATCCTTCAAATAATCCTTCACAAGATCTATTCAGCAGTGGATTTCAATCAGAACAAGCTTTGGACAATTTCTGAGCCGCTGAAATAAAGAGTAAAACTCACAGTCAGTGTGTCACAGCTGTTATTATACAAGCCACACACATTCACACACACTGAACAAACGGGCAGAAGTGACCCTCGACAAACCTCCCAACATCAGAAACATCAGAAACATCAGAAACGTCAGAAACAGAGCGTTCTTCAGCTCAGAAACTCACAGAGCGCTTCATCCACACACACCAGCACTGCGCGGCACACTGCTAACAACACACAACCGCATGTTTCTATACACAAATAATCATGTCATGAAAACCACACGAGTTAAGATACAAATATGTGCAGTGTGTTTAATATGGGTTCAATATTCCTTCATGCATAATATTTTAATTATGAAACACGTTTCACATAAAACTTTTTACACAATACTATGTCACATTTCTGAACTGCAGAAATTCCATTCATACCAGTTTATTCATAACTAAAGATGATAAAGATCAAATCGTTGCTCTTACCTCAGACTGCAGGGGCAAAGGGCAGGGGTCAGAGGTCGCATCACAGGTGTAGAAACTTTCGCGATGTCCTTCCGTGACGAACAAATGTGCAAAAGACAGAAAGAGGGAAAAAAAGGAATTACTACAATACAGTAAAATAACTCTGAATATTCATCAGTTATGAGAAAGCGCAGTGTAACGTCTAGCATCCGCTCAAGCGTTCAACGCAGCTAAAGCTAGCCGCTGTTCTCTCACACAGAGCCCTCCATTCTGCTGACCTTTGACCTCACGCCACCAGACGCTTTCTCTGCGCGCAGCATTTGTGTTTGCAGTGAACTGAATTAGAGTAAAATATCTCCAAACGCTCACATCTAGCCTGAGCGATCTGAGCTTCAGGACGTGAGGAAGGGTTAAACAGAGAGATAAGCTCAAACCTGCGCTCATGACGCCGTCAGCACTGAAAACACACTGGACCACGCAGAGTGATGATGAACCTCACGAATGTGCCGTTTCTGCTTGATAAGAGCATGCTGTGTGAGGAGAAACTGAACACAACCGTCAGCTCTGCTCTGAACAGTCTTCCTAATACAGTTCGGGAAGCAGACACACTCTGTCAGTTTAAATGTAGACTAAACACATCTCTTCAACCTGGCATACACATAACACATTATACATACATTTTTAATCCAAATCATGTAAAATGATTGTTAGGCTGCATAATTTAGGTCAGCCGGAACCGGGAACATTCCCATAACACCTGATGTACTCGATACATCAGAAGAAGAATGGCATCTACGCTGATATTGGTCTCTGTTTATTCCGAGGTTACCGTGGTCAGCTGGATCCAGGCCGTATCCAGATCAGATGAAGGACCTGCACACGAGCACAGCACTGCCCTGAAGTGTCTGCGGAGACCGTGACTCTACTAGACCCTCCCCTGTGACGATCATGAACACATCTCTAACCGGACCAAATTGGACTTCATATTGGACTTGAATTGTTGTCAATATAATAATCAAACTATCAATCAA
Organism: Rhodeus uyekii; assembly: GCA_037043235.1. Taxonomy (NCBI): domain Eukaryota; kingdom Metazoa; phylum Chordata; class Actinopteri; order Cypriniformes; family Acheilognathidae; genus Rhodeus; species Rhodeus uyekii. The sequence goes on from JAWRVZ010000288.1 coordinate 162,222, forward strand.
TCAAATCAATCAATAATCAAAACTTAACACTTAATATTCATAAATTGTATTAATTCTCCTGCTCTTTTAAGGCTGCCGTTCAGCCAAACAAACTTTGTTTATAATGTTTTCATGTGAGCACTGTAAAGCTGCTTTGAAACAATCTGTATTGTAAAAAGTGTTATATAAGTAAAGGTGACTTGACTCTGAACCGCGCGACTCCCGTATGAGCGCTGCGGGGAACCTGTTTCAGGTCGCAGTGTCGGGCAAGAAAACACGTCTTTTATTCATCTCTTATAATAAATGGAAAAGGAATGAATGTTGGCTGTACTTCCACGTGTGTTTCAGTGTGAGGTTTCAGAGAAATATCTTCCTCTGGGCATGTGTTGTTGTTGGGTTATTTTCCTTTTTATTAGGCTTTTTTTATTTATAAAGTGCTTGCATTTAAACTTTTAGGAAACAAAGTCAGCATCCACTTCTACTGTACAGAAAACATCAGCCTGGACAGAGTGAAATGTTTTTATATTCCATAAAGAGAACTATTAAAGTCAGCATGAAATCAGAATTGATCAATCGTCTTGTGTTTTATCTATGATAAATGATTTATTGTGTTAAATCCCTGTTCCAGAGTGAGAATAACAGCATGTTCTCTGATGATGAGGGCGGGGCAACAACCTGTCAATCACAGCACCTCCAATAGCAAACCATACAATCACAATCAAGCCCCGCCCACATTAGCTCTTGTTTGCGAAGCGATTCCCTCCATATACAGAACGATAGAGGAGAAAATAAGAACACAACTTCCGTTTCACTTTAACAATGAAAAGCGAGAGAAAGAGAAAGGTTTGGAGGAGGATGACAGAAGGGTGAAGCTCTTTATTGATACGAGTGGCACAGAGCAGCTCAAGGACTTGCTTTTGTTTTCATATTCCCCTCACTCCTGCGCTCTCTGCCACAGGACATGACATCAGTCGCCGGGTCACGGCCGCCACTGACTCCACACGGAGAAAAGGAAAGGGGGAGAGATGAAGACGAGAAGAGAAAGACTTGGGAAGTGGTGCTCTGTAGGTCACCTTGCTGGCTGAGAGATCAATGTCGCTTTGACTCGCTGGTTAAAGAGAGAGAGAGAGCGAGACACCTTGCCAGTAAATCACCTTGCCAGCTTCATTGAGATGCAGGTATAACACAGAACGGGCACAAGGCCAAAGCACACACACACACACACACACACACACTCGTCTTCCTTAAACTCGCTCATACTTTTGCAATTAACGGGACAGTTCCGTGATGTTTTAGCTTTATAAATCTCAGGAAATCTGCACAAAACATGCGTACTGCTTTAATCGGCATGCGTTAGCTATGGAGTGTGTGAGACAGGAAGATATCGTTTCAGAGATGGGAAACAGCAATAAATCTATGAAAATTTGCAGTATGATTGAACTGTCTGATTCAAATGCAAAAGACTAATATTGCGACAGAGGACTGTAATTACCTGTGATTTTATGACACCTTTAAGGGGTTTTTCTTTCGCTTTTCTTTCGTGTGTAAAAGAGCCGCTGCAACCTTCTTCTAAATCTCTCCTTTCGTAGTTTTCACTGAGAAGAAACAACAAGGCTGAGCATCTCACCGCAGATTCATTCTTTTTCCATCCGTTTATTTTGTACGGGTTGTATATTTGGTCTTGTTATTGTGCGCCGTGTCTTTAACTCACTCACACAGCGATCTGACGCACGGCTGGCTTTCTAAAACAAACACTAACATCACGCGTGGCGTCTCTTTCACTACAAACCTCAGGCAATCAAGGAAAACACCTCCGTTTGCTCAGTAACGCCGGAGGGAAAGTGAAATTATTATCTTTTGGAAGAGCTGCTCTATAACTCAGGTTTACGGAGGCAGAGAGGGGTCGGCGGATGATGGACGCACATGGCAGGGACATAAACTCCCTCCTGTAAATCACTCTAAATGGAAATGTTTAGCGTGGAGATGCAGATGAGCCGGGATCCAGCAGCACAGAGCCAGTGAAAAACACTAACCGTCTGCAAAGGGAGAAAAGCTAAATACATGTGAAGTGCGATTGGAAATCTTTTTACATTTCAGAAGACATGGCCTTGATTATCAGAAAAGAAATTATATATACAATCTTTATTCCAAAACGTCCAAAATGCCTCTTTAATTCCTCTCCCAGCATGCGTTTGTTGCGGTTATTCTGTGGACTGGAGGTTGACGCTGGCACATTTCTTTGCGTTCGCCAGGCCTTGCGTTTAAGAAGATCATTTTAATCCACGCTGAGAGGAGAAAAGAGCGAAGCACGCCTGCCAAGCTCAACATCGACTCCCGACAGAGACAATGTCTGATATGATTAAAGATATTAGCCTGTAACGCGGCTCTATGTAAATGATTGAAATGTCAATATGCGTGAGTTGAACTGTGATTTCCTGTTGTTGACCTCGGACGCAAAGCACCAATCGTGTGACAGAAGACAACTATATTATCTGTAATAACCTAATCAGCATCGCCCGCAGCCAGTGATTAGGGCACATATTGTGTCAATATGCCGCTGCTGATTGAATTAAGTGGAATCGTGGTGTGTGTGCAGTTTGTGTGCATTCGTGTGTGTGTTTCTGAGCAGACATGCATGCATGCGTATGTATGTTTCTGTGTCTGTTTTTATTAATGTGTGTGTGTATGTGTGTTTTTCTGTTTCTGTGCATGTGTCTGTTTTTTTTCTGTGCGTGTTTGTTTCTGTGTTTTTTGTGCATATGTGTGTCTGTCTCTTTCTGTCCGTGTGTATGTGTTTCGGTGTGTGTGTCTTTGTTTCTGTGCGTGCATGTGTTTCTCTGCATACGTGTGTGTGTGTGTGTGTGTGCATGGATTCCTGTGCCTGTGTGTTGGTGATCTGCGCTGGATGCATGTCGTTCATGAAGCCGCGGTGTGAGAATCTGCAGTGAAATCCACAGGCTGAGAGCACATGTTTGCTTTGTGCATGGAAATGTGTTTCGTCAGAAGCCGCTAAACAGGATGCGATTCAGTACATCATTAAATGTTTGATTTGTCTGATAATACAGCTTTCTGATTCGCCTCAGGAAAACAAGATAAAACGAGTTTTACACAGTCGGATCGCTGCGATATTAGCAGCACATTTAATCTGATTTGCTCTGACAAATTCACTGATGCTGATGCTTTTTGAAACAATGCTGCAGTTTTTTTAAAGCATACACACACAAGTATCCGTTCTTTGCGATTAAAAAACAAATGAAGCTTCTAAAAATCTGGAGACAGATCATGTAATTCAAATGAAAAAGTACTTTTTAAAGAAATCTCTGCCCCTTCAGTTCTGCATTGTAACAGTGATGTCACTAAATGCGTTTGTGTTTTTGACCTCATCAAACAGAGGAGCTGAACTAGAGGCCCGTCGCTCTCAGACGCAGGCCGAGCCAGCGGGAAAATCACCAATGATTCATCAATTCACAGCAGCCGAAAGCAGCTTTTCTCCACTGTTAATCACGCTTTCCACGGCCTGCTCCTGCGCTCAGAGCCGTCTGCGGCGTGTGTGTGTGTGTGTGTGTCACCCAAACCAGCATTGTGCTGATTGAGCCACTACCTTTTCACCGAACGCCCTAAATTCAGACGTCCCACACACACACACACACACACACTTCACTTTCTTTCCAGCTGTGCGCCCACATCCTGTTTGCTGTGACAATGAGAGAGGAAGCTTGAGACGCTCTGCTAATTATTTTGAGGCTGATAATAGTGAAGGCTTGAGAGGAAGAAAGGAAGAGGAGAAAAATAAAGGAGGATTTGAGAATGGTTTGCTGTTTGCTGGATGAAGGTTATGCTGTGCAACGGAAGAGTAAATGATGGTGTAAAATCAGATTACAAACTCATCTGCCATCAGGCCTGACAGCTCAAATAAAAAAAGATAAAGAAAAATAAAAGAGGTTATTAATTGTAATTAGTCTGTGATGTCACAGTCAACTTATCATTGGTCGATGTTACTTATTTTAAATGCACTGTGAACAATGTTTGGGGCGAATCGCTGCTGTTCTGCGGAATATTGCAGTCATCGAAATGACAAAAATAAACTCCCTCTGAATGAATGATTAACAGGAGCAGATTGTGTGCGATAACAGGGTTTAAACTGCAAACGGGCCGAAAGAGAAGAGAAAAACACCGAGAGAACGGAAAGAGGGAAAGCTTCTCTCCTCTTCGCCGGCGCGGTTTTAAAAAGACCTTTCGCTTTTGTAAAAGAGTATTTTAATTCATATATATAATCTGTGTTCTGTGAATTATTGAAATACGCTTGCGTCGCGTGCAAACACGCTTATCGCGTTATCGGGAACTGTTGCTGCAAGTCACGCGCTTCTTTCAAAGAGAAATAATTGTGTCTTGTGAATGTTATTTTTTATTTCATTAACAACTGAAGTAAATCCCATTTAATAAGACAATCTTTTCCTCTGGAAACTCGAGCGAGGCAACAAGTGAAATCATGAACTTTCCTCAAAACGATCAGACTTTAAAAATCAAAATCGCTTTCCAGATCAACATGTGATTTTATTATTGCGCGCAGACGATGATAAATAACACGAGAGCATTAGAGTTTACATGTTTAGCATTTATTGATGAACTATAGCGATGCTGCAGTTTGTACAGTCCATAATTGTCAATTAATCGATATGAAATAATAAAACACATGTGTTTGGCTGATCACGCATGAGATGCAATTATTGAGTTATGAAAGGGTCACACCAGATGCACGTAAAATAGTCAAATGTTTCAAAATATTTCAATACTCTGCAATGTAATAATTTGTTTTATATGTGAAAAATGTCGAGCGCGAGCCAAGACATCCCTTTCATTCATACAATAATCTTCTCTTTAATGAGAATAATTAGAAACACTTTAGTCCATTGAACAGTTTGAAATCGCTAAAAATGTCCCATATTTTACGTCAAGCAATATGTGGAGTGACATGTTTGTCAAATAGTTTTTTTCTTCACAGTCTTTCTGAGATAAGTGACAATTGTTTCATTGGGGTTTAAGAAATGTCTCTTCATCCGAAAAAGGAAAATCGTACAGAATCATTCTTCTTCTTGCCCAAACACAGGTTTCATCGCTGAAAAATGACAGGCAATGTTTCATGTTGAGGATGGAAAGAGGTCACGCACTTTTTTGCTCAGAGTCCCAAAAAAGTGGACAAGACCCGACAATGAGAGGATGAGTGTTCAGTTCTTTCAGGTGAAAGAGAGATCGTCAGCCGACATGACCAGCATGTGTGTCCGATACACAAATAAATACATTATTGAATGACGTCTTCGCAACAACACACACGCACACACACAATGTGATGCAGTTTGGGATGAAACACACGCGTGTGCCTCTCCAACTTTACCGAAATGTGAACGCAAAAGTTACGCAAGACGAGGCACGGGACAACATGGTAAATATTAAAGGAATGAACGGTCACATATTACAGCTTCAACAGAAGGAGAGAAAAAAACAACAACAGTAACAAAAGAACAAATATGTAAAATGTCTTACATTGTCCAAAGGAACCGCAGGCTGAACTCTAACGCTTGGTTTCTTCACTTCTGCATTAAATTTACAATGCACTCCATGATCCAAAATTTTGCGCGCACACACACACACACACACAAAACAAAGTTATTGCCCCGTTCGCTCGCTCGCGCGCGCGCGAAACTTTCGCACATCGCCGCTCTAGTAAGTGCCGGGAAACTCACATGAAAAACTCCGGCGACGACGGGTTGTTGTCGCTGCTCGATCCGTTTTCTCGGAAGCCGCTGCTGATGAGCTTCTCGTATTTCTCCTTGTACGCGTCCCGCTCGCGCACCAGTCTGGAGATCTCCTGCTTGAGGTGGTCCACCTGCTGCATGAGCTGGGTCTTCTCGCCCTCCAGCACGTGCCTCTGCTGGACCCGCTTGTAGCGACACGACTGCGCGTAGCCTCGGTTTTTCAGGGTTCTCCTCTTCTGCTTGAGCCGGATCACCTCCTCTTTGCTCACCCCCCGCAGCTGGCGGTTCAGCTCGCGCACGGACATGGTCACCAGCTGCTCGTCCGAGAAGCGGTCGTCCAGGTGCATGTGCTGGTGGCTGACCGAGCTGCCGTTGGACTGCACCCCGGGTGTCTGGTGGTGCCCGGCCGGGTGGTGGTGGTGGTGATGGTGGTGGTGCGGCGCGCCGTTCTGCGCGGCGGCGGCGGCGATGACCGCGGACACCACCGCGGCGGCGGAGCCCATCTCCTCGCCGGCCATGGCGCCTCCCGGCCCGGCCGCGCCGCTGAACTGCTGCCCTCTAGCATAGCCGTCGAAGCTCTGGAGCTGGTGACTGCTGTTGATCAGCGCCTCCACTGCGTCCTCGGGGCTGAAGCCCAAAGCCTCCGGGTTGAGCTGCTGTTGGTAGCCGGTCATCCAGTAAAAATCCTCCAGGTGCGCCTTCTGCTCGCTCCCGGAGCCCGGGCTGGGCGCCGAGAAGCTTGGGGAAGGGGGAACCGAGCTGCAAGGCGTGCTCATCGGGGTGGAAGACAGGGATCCCCCGGCGATCAGGCGGCTGCACTGGCTGATGCTGCGATCGGGCTCCACCGGCTCCTTTTTCACTTCAAACTTCATCAGATCGAAGTCATTAACATATTCCATGGCCAGGGGACTGGTGGGCAGGTCGGAGCTGCTCATTGCCAGTTCTGATGCCATCCTTTTGCTGTTGACAGTCCTCCAAAGGGGGTGAAGAGCAGCTGTCAAAGTGGTCGGGTTCGAGACAGCGTGAGCCAGCTTGATTTCTTTATTTAATTCTTCAAATGCAAAGAAAAGGCTTCTGGAGCGCCGATTTGTTTTTTAAACGGACGCGTTTCGCCTCTCGCGCACAGACGCAGGAGCGCGCGCGTCTCCAGTCGCTCTCTCTTTCTCTTTGTACGCGAGTGTCGACGCGTTTGAGTCGCGATCGTTTAACACTGCATGGCTTGGCTTGCTGCTTTTTTTTCAATAGTTTCGTTGAAACGAAGACCGTAACATGTATGTGATTGGCAATTGGATGCTTGGCTATGGGGGAGGAAGAAAAAAAAGCACTCCAGGCTTGTTCTAGAGTTTTTAAAGGATCACCGAGCATACGAGTATAAAAGCAATGCTGAGTTTTATAGCCGCCCTGACGTCAGGTTTGAAATACGAAATTGACTCGGACTCGTAGCCAATAGGCTCGCTGAATCCGAGGGTCAATTTACATACTAGAGAAGAAACAAAAGTTTTCCGAAGTGTCAGAACTGACAGAGAGCTTAGCGACGACTTTAACTCTTTATGGACAGACGGCTTTCCTTCATCTTCTTTTCTTTTTCTTTTCTTTTTTTTTTTGGTATTGAAAGCAGGTAAAGTTTCTGAACATCTTTTCATTCGTTGCATTCATTATTATTTTTTTTTCAGATAGTGTTTATAATCTATTATGAATTAATGCATGCTCTAAAACACCGTCCGTGTATTATCTGATATGTTAATATCTATCTTTAAAAGATAATTTACACTTATTGTAACTATACAAAAACTATGCTGTGTTTCAGGGACAATTTTATTGTTTTATATATATATGTGTATATATATATATATATATATATATATATATATATATATATATATATATATATATAATTTTTTAAAAATATGTACACATAAAGACTCATTGAGGAGGAAGAATTGCACAGCGCATATGTTAATGACACGTGTAAGTTCTAAACCAAATAAAATCTGCACATGGCTTCCAACGAGTGCGCTTCTTTATGTTGTTTTAGTGTGATTATATTCATGTATTTGATTTTTTTTCCCCCGACTGTCCCACAAAGCGTGGTCGGGCAGCCCCTCCACATGAGCGGACATGCGGTTTCAAAACTCAACAGCGCCACCTTTCGGCCGAGCTGAAGTGCGTCTGTCCATCAGGGCAGCGTTTCCCCCGCGCGTCAGTCACGTGCGCAGAGGGTCCGAACAGCACGCTTTTGGGATGACATCAATGCATCTCTCCATCACATGCAAACATGCGCATTTAGAGCACTGGGTACAAACGCTCGTTCAGAAGAAAAACAACAATAAAAAGGAATTTATTATGAATAATTAAAACCATATAGCCTACTGAGGGTTATTATGGTATGGGGTGTGTTGATATACTCCTTTTTTCACGTGGTCACATTGTCCATTAATGTTCATGTCACAGTGTAATAACCATATAGTCACTTGCTGTGTAATACTAATGGGCAGCAGCTTGTAATTCTTTATTTATAATAGCATGCAATATATGTAACATTACCACGTTAAATTAAAGTATTGCTGGTTATACTTATTTTGCCGTTAAACAGGCGGTGTGCTCAATCTCTCTAAGTGCTCAAAAACGGCTCTCGTCGCTGGAAGCTTTCTTCACAAACACACACAGCAGCATTAGCTCACGAGAGCAGACAATAATCACGGCTATTCTCACAGGAGATATTGAAATGTGCTCCAGCTCTCTGTGGAAAAGCCACACAAACTACAAAGCCGCCAGCGTCAAAATAAAAATAAATACAAGCCCAAAGTCCCAAAAGGAAATAAATATTCTCTTAGTCTCAGTGACTGTTCTTGGGGACCCGAACCTAGAAAATAAACATTATTTCATTAATTAGATCACCCAACAAAAGCCTTCGGAGGCCGTTCAAAAGCGCTGAATAAATATTGAATTTATGTCCCTTCTGACTGCATAACTGCTCAACAATCAAGAGAAATAAAGATTCACAGATATATATAGAGCATTTTTTTATTTACCTGATTCTTTGGGGTGATGCTAATGTAGTTCGCACTACCCTGATGTAAATTACTGTCTGACAACAAAGTTTTCTTGTCGCTTTAGTTTTTCGAGGCATATAAATGTGATATATGACCATACAGTGCAAAAACATAAACTCAGGCCGTTTTCAGAGGTCTGTGCTGAGAGACTGGCCTTTGGTTTGCAGTAGATGTGATGTGATCCCACTGTGCCCTTGAGCGGGACACTCACCTCAGGTCACGCCCGGGACGCTTCCCTGCAATTAGTGCACCTCAGATGAAACGCATCTGCTAATTGGCAACTAACAGCTAACACTGATGTTATGAAATATGCATATTCTGCTTATGCTGAGGGGTGACACTCCACACACTGTTTACATGAACAAAACAAATGAGATTGAGATTTTATGTGCTGTCACGATTTACAATTCTACAGTGTGTTCTTCGATTCATGTGTCAAGTCTATATGTGTGTGTATTTATGCAAGCAAGCTTATAAACAATGTAAAAAGCGGTTATCAGCTATTGTTAGCTTAAAGGACCTGATTTAACCCATGCATGAGTTTTGTTGCTAAACTTAATACGCAGTGAAATTAAATCAATGTTAGATGTTAGCATTTCTTCATTCAATGCTTGTAAAGATGGGATGGGGTTCAGTCAGTTGCACCTCTGTTCTGCATTGTTGTGCGATGATTGTGTAATTAGGGACACAAGGACATTTTAATGAAATGGGACTTGATTTGTTAACATTTCAAGAGCGTTTGGCTGCTTTCAGTGTGTTTGATGAGCAGCAGCGATTGCTGTGGGGGCAGGAGACCCGCTCTGATCAATGAGAGAGAGAGAGAGAGAGAGGTACTTCCTATAATCTACTAAGATTCATCATATCCCATTTCCTGGCTCTTCATGTTCATATGAGCACATTACCAAGGTCTTTGTTAATGAGAGATTTTATGACCTTTCTGAATTCAACCCCCCTTGAGAATATTGATGAATATTGTTTAAAAATAACTGGCTGTATGATTTACAGTTCATCCACATACATTTAATTATTGTAACCATTACTGAGTTCTCCCATTGTTTTGAGCAATGGCCTCGTCTGTGAGCGAGAGGTTGCTATCTGTTTTTCTGCGAGTCTGTAAGCCCTCAATGGGCCTCAAAACCTGGAAATCTTTACCTTTTGCGCTCACATTTATTGAAGCGGTGATGTCCTTGCTCAGATTTACAAAGACATGTTCCAGGTAGATGATTATATTCTGTCTGAACTGAAGATGAGAAAACCGTTTCATCACTTTCTAAAGCCTCAAAAGCCTTTTGGAAGCTGATTCATATTTAAACAGCAATCAATATTTACCCCATTCAAAAACAGTCTGTACTGCAGCGGGATTTTGTCTGATCAATAAAAGTGACAACAATGTAAACAGTTTTTTTGTTTCCTGAAGAAGCTTCCTATTCTTGGGTCCCTCTATCAATGCAAGTCTAGAGGATGTTTTTGCCCGTTCTACTTGGTGATGCTGGTTCCACAGCCTATTGTTATAATGTAGTTTATGTACAGCACAAGATTTACTTGATCTGAAAAAGTACAAATATCAAGCTCAACTGCATTGTTCACAATGTCAGTCATCGATAAGCCAGTCGTCATCTACTGCCTAAACTGAAGCGCTTGCCTTCAAATTAAACTCTCTTTCTCACCAAGTGCCGATCTTTAACTAGAAGGAACGGGATGAAATATCCTGAAAGATATTAATCCACAATCTGACTTGTGATGCAGCCTGAATAAGTGGCCAGTGGAGAACCAAATGTCTGAGCCTGGTTTCTCCCAAGTTTTTTTTTTTTCCTCTTAATTCTGTCACCTGATTAAGTTTGGTTTTCTCACCACTGTCGCTTCTGGTTTCTTATCTTGGGGATACTTAATATTCAACAATATTATTGACTTGACATACATCGGATGAGAATAAAACGTCTCAGTTACGTAAGCAACCGTAGTTTCCTAAATAGGGAATGAGACGCTGCGTCAAAGCGCTATGGGAACGCCTCTGCGTGAATGCATCATGAAGCATGAACCAAGAATCTATAAATGCATGCCATGCCAAACAGCCATCAGCTAAAAGTGTATGTCAGATGTGATTGCCCTCGGACGAAGACACCTGAGCCTCAGGAGTGAAGTCTTGGTCTAAGTGAAGTCTAAGTTATAGAGCGTAAAGAAGTGTGTGGAGAGGACCAGCCTTTCACATTACAAACATAAGGCAGAGACTCCTGACAGAAGGGCCTGAATGCTAACCATACTTTTAGTAGAGAGGGCTTGGATTGCCAAGGTTATGGAAAGCAGCAAAGGCTGGTTATTTAACGTGGATGGAGATAACCCAGCGGTGAGTCGGTGTTGCAGAAATTCCAGCACTGTACCATCATTGTCCACTATCGGTGACCACTGTCTGGTTGCAGTTAACTGAGTCCAACAGCCGACCACCGCATAATGAAGAGGAGCTCTTGAGTAGAGAATTATCTCAACAACCTCTAAAAATTATCTCAGTTGTTATCAGGAATCATTATGAAGTACAGACGAAACCTCGGCCAAGCCTGAGCCAAAGCATCCAGTCTGGTGGAGTTGGATGTGATAGAGAGACAGAGTGGACTGTGAGACCTCTCTCGAGACGCAAAGCATCTGGTTAAACAATGTTCATCCACCTGGGGTGGAGTGCCTTTCTCCGGGCCTCGGCCCCTGCATTGACAGCATGTCTTCTCCCTGCATGGTGGGAGTTCTGGAGTGGAGAACGGTCTCAACAACCTCAGTTGAGAGACCGGAACTTATGAGCTGGACCCCCTCAGAGGCCAAGCCCACAGTTTCCACTGTTCTGGACAGGGGTGAAGTATTAGCCCCCCTGCTTGGGACAGAAAGTCCCTTCTGATTGGAATCTCCAGCGACTGGGAACCATACTCTGACCAGCCATCGGGGGCAAACCGGCGAACTCAATCCAGAACCCCTAGGAGCAGAGCGATCTGGGGAAAATCATACAAGGATAGCCTCGACCATTTCTGAGACATAGCATCCAGTCAGAAAGGAGCTGGATGAGACAGGGAGAACAAGAGTGGACAGTGCGAGGTCCCTCGAGACGCGAATATCTCCCATATATCTCTCCATTCACCTGGCCTCAGCCCCTGCCTCGATATCCAATATTTTGTGTCCCAGGGATGTAAACTGCCTTTAATGACAGCAACTTCCCTTGGGACCACAGGAGGATTTGGTGTGCCAGTTTGTAAAGTGGGCGCGAGCACAAACCCCCTGATGATTTATAGGCGATCACTGATGTGTTGTCAGATCAAACAAGAATATGATGGACCTGCCACTGCAGGTGATGCTCATAGATGGAGAAAGCGCACTTTTCTGTGTTCAGCCTAACCCTCCACAATTCCATGTAAGCAGGAGCAACATCTTGATGTTGAACCGCTAAATTAACTGAGCTAAGATCAAAAGATTGTCAATGTAGTTCAGCATGTAATGTCTTGGAAGCGCAACACCTCAGTGCTGTGTCCGTACATTTGGAAGATGAGGAGATAGATAGACCTAATGGAAGAACCTGATATTGGTGTACCTTCCCCCAAAGGCAGACCTCTGGACCTTCCTGGATGTATGATCACTGCAGATCAGTCCTCAGATCTGATCTGAAACTATTGACCTTCGATCTTACGTTGTTGACTGAACCACCAGCACATGCAGGCTCAAAGCCATCCTTGTATAGAACAGTAAAGTAACAGATTTAGAAGCCTGACTCCGTCTGGGAGGAGTGCATAAACTATGGCCCCTAGCTCCAGCAGTGTTCCACTTCCTGTTCCGCAACCAGAGCCTGCTTGGGGCCACCACAATGGGTAGAACCACATAAATCTGGGTGGGCAAGACCCAATAAAGCCTTCTTGTTTGTGAGCAGGATCCACTGAGAATATTCGGCAGAAGTTTCAAACGCTGCCTGAAATTCTACTTAGGGAACCAGTCTCTTGAGACTAGTCTCTGCTGTTTCCTGAGGAGCCAGCTCGGTGCCCTGAAGTGGCATAGTGAAAGGGAACACCAGAACTGGAAGCTCAGGAGCTTCTAGAATTCGCAAGAAAGCTCCCATCCTTATTTCTGTGTCAGCAACGTCCAATGCAGTGCGACACTGGTGCTTTGCTCTGGGTGGAAGTGTACGCGATGCGTGCTTTCAACCCCAGGAGAGAGCCGCTAGATCTGAGTGATGGGAAAAGAGATGAGGAAAGTTTGTCTCTAACCTGAACTACAGATTTTGAAACCTTCCATCGAAAAAAAAAATAGATCTATTGCATTATGCATTGATGGAAGGCTGGTTTTCATTTCTCATATATATGTGTATATACATATATATATATATATATATATATATATATATACAGTGGTACCTCGAGATACGAAATTTATCCTTTCCGAGGCGGCCTTCGTATCTTGGAACACATTTTACATGTAAAATGGCTAATCCGTTCCAGGTCTTCCAAAAACACCCCATTAAATTTCTAAATAAAGCTAAATTGACCTATAAACAATGAAATAACGTAAAATGTCGAAGCTGACCTTTCGAGTGAAGCTATCTCCGAAAGTGGCGGCAGAAGAGGAGGAGGACAAACGGCAGATAACGTACGAACGTACGTACACTTAACTTTACGAAAACACATACAAAATTTAAGGAAAACTATAGAAATAAAATGTATCTTTGGAGCGAACGAATGCTGATTGCGTACGGTAAAGTTTCGGGTGCGGAGTGGCTGAGCCAAAGCACGTACGTATAGAAGGTGCATGATGGGAGGGATGCTGTCCAATGAGAGAGAAGGATCTCATGGCTTGGCTAGCATCAGGAACCAATGGGAGAGCAGGAGGATGGTGGCGAGTCTACTATAACTAAGATGGCGGCGTGCGGCGCGAGTTTCAAAATTGTTATGGGGCGAATCTCTGACTTTCAGAAACCTTTCGTATCTTGAAAACTTTACGTATGTAGAGCAGTAAAATTATTCGTCTTTGCTTTCGTAACTTGGATTTTTTGTAAAACAATATTTTTTTTCGTTGAGCCTTTCGTATCTTGAGGTGCTACTGTATATATATTTAGAATATCCTGCGCTCTCTGCTGGCCAGAGTGTTCTTGTTTTAAACCTGGCAGCAGCGAAACAGAACCTCAATCAGCTCTTCATCTCCAGGCTTGATTCAAACATTGAGATCATCAGAACTGAATAGTTGCAACACCAGCGCTTATCTCCGGGTAGAAGGAACTGCATAGTGTGTTTCCAAACCCTGAGAAAAGACACTGAACCCATCGGGTGAGGGCTGAGATAGGATCTTATATTTATTTATTTTTACCATCAGTCTCAAACCCCTCCATTATGTCTGCTTTTGCGAGCTGGAGAATGAAAATTCTGGATTAAAATTCTCATCTCTGGCCTCCCTGTTGCAGAAGAAACCCCAGAGAGAAGGCATTGGACATGGCAAGCGAGGGTAGAACCTCCAACATATTTGGCTGTAGGTACTGTGTTCATTTCTTTGTAGGCCTCATTCCGTTTTCGGTATGATTTTCACATCACAGTAGAATGATGTTGTTTACCAAAAAGCTATGTCTTGGTCTCATCTGTCCACAAGACGTTTTCCCAGAAGGATTTTGGCTTACTCAAGTACATTTTGGCAAACTGTAGTCTTGTTTTTTTATGTCTCTGTGTCAGCAGTGGGTCCTCCTGGGTCTCCTGCCATATCGTTTCATTTCAGTCACATGTCGACGGATAGTTTGCACTGACACTGATGCACCCTGAGCCTGCAGGATAGCTTGAATTTCTTTGGAAATTGTTTGGGGCTGCTTGCCCACCATCCGAACTATCCTGTGTTGCAACCTTTAATAAATTTTCCCTTTTGTCCACATCCAGGGAGATTAGCTACAGTGCCATGGGTTGCAAACTTCTTGATAGTGTTGTACTCTCTGGACTAAGGAACATCTAGATATTTGGAGAGGAACTTGTAAACTTGAGATTGTTGATATTTTTCCACAGCTTTGGTTCTGATGTCCTCAGACAGTTATCGTCTCCTCTCTCGGTTGTCCATGCTTAGTGTGGCACATACAGACAATGCATGACTAAATCAACTTGTCTCTTTTTATCTACTTTCAGGTGTGATTTTTACATTGCCCACACCTGTTACTTGCCCCAGGTTGTATCACAAAAATGTCAGATATGTATACATGTATATATATTATATAGATGTTTTGATGCATGTATGTATGTATATATATCTATATATTTAAAGATCTAGATTGCCACTGAACATTAGTGGAACTGAGTCCTGCTGTTTATGTTTTTTTTTTTTTTTTTTTTAGTTTTCACGCTAATCAAATAATATGGATTCATACCCAATCACAGCCTCGAAAGTTATCTAATGAGAGTGGGTTGACTAACCCTTTGTCGCACATATTACACATATAGTTTGATGCACATAGTCTATAAGTTAGTTTGAGAGAAGATGAAGTCTGTTTTAGTTTTTTCATAGGTGTGCTAGACATAAACATCCTCCATTGAACTTTAATAAAGCTATTCAATGAAAAGTAATCCACCATTATCAGGATTACGGCGACATTCATTCATTATACAATCCCAGTGGGCTACTAGCTTAATATTCACTCACAATCCCTGTTTAACAAAGTCTATTAAATCCCAAGCTTAGCACAAATGAACGCCACGATTTCAATGAACTCATTTGAAGAACATTTAATTACCAGTTATGGAAAAATGAAATGTTTCTCCATAGGGTTTTTCACTCCTTAACTAAGTGTTGTATCTTTTTGTAATAGAATGAAGGGGACATAAAAGCTATTACCAGGTTGGCGTTCACTGTGGCATCTCTCTCTGTGCGATGTTTTATGAAGGGAATAAAAAAAATGCAGATTAACATAGTGGGATTCAACTCATGGAAACAAAGTGCAGTAATTGAGCAGCAGCGTCTTGCTTTTTAGAGTTAATATTCTCCTTTCACCATCTGGACTTTAATGTGCTCTCATTTCATCTGCAGACATGTTTATCATCACACATCCACACTTTATTACACATAGACTGGAGGAGGCCTGAATGACTTACAGTATTACATTGTGCATGTAAACTGATCGCAGCCTTTGTTTACCTCGTAGAAGATTCATTTTTTTAAACTTCAATTAAGACAATCTCCTGTAATTATTGTTTTTAAAATTAAGATTACAAAGGATATTATAACTGTCAACAGTGACAATTCATCCAAGATGGTCGACAATGTCATTCTATAATTTAGAGAACATTGATGATAATTTTCTTGAGAAGCATCATATTTCATCCATTAAGAGAATCCCACCAATATTTTATGCCACCTGTTTTTTAGTTTGCTTGAAATTGTCTTTATGTCTTTTAAATTACAATCTGTTCAATGTCCACTGATCAATGTCCACTTTTTTGAAAAGTGTTTTTCTTAAGTTAAAAATAATAGATACATTTAAAAAAAAAAATCAAGATTATCAACATTCAATTTGTAAAATCTAAGTGCCTTAGAACATTTTAGTTTAAATAAAAAAAAAATTATAAGAAAATATTTCATTTTATTAAAGTCAACTGTTACTAACCAGACACCCCCCTTATAACAAAACAAAATGGTTTAACCCAAAAGCATGTTACCAACATCATGTAATGTCATTATCTTCTGCTTCAGATATTTTACACACATTATGTTAAATATCCTCTATATATTTTTTTCTAGATTTTATCTGTACTGTAATATATTAAATGCCCCTCAACTATGTTATGGCATACAACATTTTTGAAAAACGCTGCGTCGAAACGCTAGGGGATTGCCTTTGGATATCGTCTTGTGAAACACCATTGAATTGATCGAATGAGCGTGAATGCATGTTGCGGACCGGTGACGTCATGAACTAGCATGATAAAGGTGCGCCGGAAACTGGAAGCGGGAGCTTTGAATGTCTTCAGTAAGCACTGTGAGAAAAATTCCCTAGTCTAGTGTAAAAGAAAAGGCTTTCCGCATTCTTATCCCAAAGAAGAGAGAATTATGGCAGAGCAGACTTTTAGAGCATGTGCTTCTTCCTTCCCACGTTACATCACGTTCAGGGATACACACCTTCTATGTGTTGTCTGCTCCGCTTCTGCCTGACGGTTTTCAGCGAGGCTCAAGAAATTCTCCCTATTGGAAACGTTTGGTAGTGCACCCAAACAAATTCTTACTGGAAGCTTTTTGGCAAAGAATATTAAGTGTTTTGTGTCTCCAACTAAGCAAGCCAGAGGCGACAGCGGCAAGGAACCAAAAACTCCAGACGATGACGGAATGAATGAATTACAGAATGGAGAAAAAAAAACTTGGGAAAAAAAGGCTTAGTCGGGGGACCAGTTCTCCTCTGGCAAACAGCCAAACAGTGCATGATTATTATATTGACAACAATATAAGAACTCGAGCTGCTGCATTTTGGACCAGCTGGAGTTTGTTTATTAAGCGTGCAAGGCAACCACCTAGTAGAGCATTACAATAATCTAGCCTTGAGCTCATGAACGCATGAACTAAGTGTCACGGAACGAACAGGGAGGACTCAAGTGCGGGGTGACGGTGAGGATTTATTATAACAACAAAAGAACATAACATACAAAAGAAACAACCAACAAGGGGGAAAACATAACATAAACCAGATCATAACACAAAGCATAAAACAAACCAGGAAATCCAGGCCGATCTAGACAGGAATGACATCCAACAGAATGACAACGAGACCACACCAAACTGCAAACACTATATATAGGGCTATATATAGGGAACACATGAGGAAAGGTAACGAGCTGAGAACAGCTGACAACATTCAAGGGAAACGAGGTAACAAGGTGGGCGGGGTTGCACAATGACAGGACACAATCAAGGGGCAGTGTCAGGGCTCTGTCAACAGACACTCGAAAACACCAAACTGGAATGACAGAGCCGTGACACTACCCCCCCTCTAAAGGGACGCCACCTGGCGTCCCTACATTGAACACCAGACAAACTAAAACAAATCTGAACATTACCACAGAAAATAATCAACGAAGGACAGGGGAAAAAAATGACTCAGGGGAGGGAGAACAGGCCAAAAACAACAAAAGTCCACAATATCCTGAAAAAATAACTCGGAGAAAAAAAGAAAAAAAAAAGTCCTCAAATGGTCATGAAAATATTAACTCAAAAAAAATTCCAAGCATCATGAAGAAAAAAATATGCAACAGTTCTCAATTCAACAAAAACAGAGTCCAGGGGGAGGAAAAGGTGGGATGAGCCAGGGTGGCTCAGGCAGCTCTAGAGTCCTGGCGGAGGGCCAGGGTGGGTCCGGGGGAACAAACCAGGCCGGCTCTGGCGAGGCTGGCGGTTCAGGCGGCGCCGGGGGGGGGAGCCAAGCAGGCTCAGGCAAGGCCGGCGGGTCAGGCGGCGCCGGAGGGGCGAGCCAGGCAGGCTCAGGCAGGACCAGCGGGTCGGACCGCAAAAGTTCAGGCAGGCGGAGTTCGGGGTGGTCAGGCAGCAAGAGTTCGGGGTGGTCAGGCGGCAAGAGTTCAGGGTGGTCAGGCGGCGCTGGCAGGGCGAGCGGACTCGGTGGCGCCGGCAGGGCGAGCGGACTCGGTGGCGCCGGCAGGGCGAGCGGACTCGGTGGCGCCGGCAGGGCGAGCGGACTCGGTGGCGCCGGCAGGGCGAGCGGACTCGGTGGCGCCGGCAGGGCGAGCAGACTCGGTGGCGCCGGCAGGGCGAGCGGACTCGGGGTGGCCTTCGGGACTGGCGGATCGGAGAAGGCCCTTTTCCTCCTCCTCCGCTTATGAAGGCGTCGAGCGGCCCCCTGGCTGGCTGCAGGCTCTGGGACGGCGGCCCCCTGGCTGGCTGCAGGCTCTGGGACGGCGGCCCCCTGGCTGGCTGCAGGCTCTGGGACGGCGGCCCCCTGGCTGGCTGCAGGCTCTGGGACGGCGGCCCCCTGGCTGGCTGCAGGCTCTGGGACGGCGGCCCCCTGGCTGGCTGCAGGCTCTGGGACGGCGGCCCCCTGGCTGGCTGCAGGCTCTGGGACGGCGGCCCCCTGGATGGCTGCAGGCTCTGGGACGGCGGCCCCCTGGATGGCTGCAGGCTTGGTGTAAGCCGCCGCCAAAACTTCCACCGGAGTCCGTCTCCTGGACGGCATCGACAGCGTCTTCACGAATCCCTGGAAGTCCAGGGAGTCCAACCCCCTCATTCTCCATTCACTGAGGGGTTTGTCCAGTGCAGAATTAAACAAGTCCTTGAGGGCTGCGTCATTATAACCCAACCCTGCAGCAGCATGACTGAACTCCCAAACAAACACCTTTATCTCCGCCCCGTGTTGGCGGAGGGAGAGCAATACCTTGACCCGCAGCCCCCGTAAAAAACGTGGGTTGGAGTTCATGGTTGGTGGTCAAGGACGGAAATCCTTCCCCGCTGAGTCCTTAAATGGTGGTCTCGTTCTGTCACGGAACGAACAGGGAGGACTCAAGTGCGGGGTGACGGTGAGGATTTATTATAACAACAAAAGAACATAACATACAAAAGAAACAACCCACAAGGGGGAAAACATAACATAAACCAGATCATACCTCAAAGCATAAAACAAACCAGGAAATCCAGGCCGATCTAGACAGGCATGACATCCAACAGAACGACAACGAGACCACACCAAACTGCAAACACAAGGGCTATATCTAGGGAACACATGAGGAAAGGTAACGAGCTGAGAACAGCTGACAACATTCAAGGGAAACGAGGTAACAAGGTGGGCGGGGTTGAACAATGACAGGACACAATCAAGGGGCAGTGTCAGGGCTCTGTCAACAGACACTCGAAAACACCAAACTGGAATGACAGAGTTTTCCACATTTGTCTTTGAGAGCATATGTCGCAATTTAGATATATTTTTAAGATGGAAGAATGCTGTTTTACAGATGCTAGAGACGTGGCTTTCAAATGAAAGATTGGTATTAAAGACCAGACCCAGGTTTCTAACCGAAGACAAACACTTGACAGAGCAGCCATCGAGTGTTAGACAGTAGTTTAGGTTATTACGCACAAAACCTTTTGGTCTAAATATTAGAATCTATGTTTTTTCAGAATTAAGTAGTAGAAAGTTTCTAGTCATCCATTTTTTTTACATCAGCTATGCATTACATTGATTTAACGTTCAGCAGAAGACCCCACCGGGTACTACTCATCTCCACTACAAATAGGAAAAAGAGGTTGCAATTTGCAAAATTGGACAGTTAAAGACTGGAAAAAATGTTGCCTGCTCTGATAAGCCTCGATTTTTGTTGAGACATTCAGATGGAAGAGCCAGAATTTGGCGTAAACAGAATGAGAACACGAATCCATCATGCCTTGTTACCACTGTGCAGGCTGGTGGTGGTGATGTAATGGTGTGGGAGATGTTTTCTTTGCACACTTTAGGCCCCTTAGTGCCAATTGGCCACGGGCTTTCTGAGCATTGTTTCTGACCATGTCCATCCATTTATGACCACCATGTACCAATCCACGTTTGCTACTTCCAGTAGGATAATGCACCATGTCACAAAGCTCGAATCATTTTTAAATTGGTTTCTTGACCATGACAATGTGTTCACTGAATTAAAATGGCTTCACAGTCACCAGATCTCAACCCAATAGAGAATCTTTGGGATGTGGTGGAACGGGAGCTTTGTGCCCTGGATGTGCATTCCACAAATCTCCATCAACTGCAAGATGCAGACAAAAAGGTTCCCGACCCCTGCTTTAGGTGATTGTAGATCTGAGTATCATCACCGTAACAGTGAAAGCTAATGCCATGCTTCCTAATAACTGCACCCAAAGATGGCATGTACAGGGTGAAAAGTAACGGTCCTAATAGTGAACCTTGAGGAGCTCCATACTGAACTTGTGATCGATATGAAATCTCTTAATTAACTGCTATAAACTGATAAAAAAAAAGATTTATGATTTAAACGTTCTCGTCCTTAGCTGAGAATTTTACACAGACATCTACAAAAACAATGAAATTCTTAGAAGTCTTTTAAATTAATCACTGACCAAGAAGTCATTGAAATACTTGGGTCACTTAAATTGTAGCACTTAATCAGTGTATGTGTCACTGTTCACTTCCGGGTTTCCCGTGTCTCCCCATTCCTTCCCACGCCTGTCTAGTTGTTGATTACCCATTTAGTTCGCCACCTGTCTGTAATCTCCTTGTGTATTTAAACCCTCATGTTCGCCCATGTCATTGTCAGTCTTAAAATATGATGATCTCCGTTCTGAGTGTGTGGATGTCTGCTGTGTTTTGCACCCTTGCGTGCTGTTTCTGTTGGTATTTATGATTAAAGTGTTTTTTGTTTATACTCCGAGTCTCTCCACATCACGCACTCGCGCAGTGGTAGCGCTAAGAGGAACAACAGAGCCTTAGAGAAAGACTGACCTGGGTTGGTCGCCCAAAAAGAGACTAAGGTCGTTGGCTTTAAAAGACTGTATCTTTTATGGATTTCCCTGCCGTTGCGCTGCTCCTGCTAGAGCAGAAAGACTGTCCGCTGGAGTGCCACACCCAGGACTTCCTCAATCTGGCGTGGCTCACCCACTATCCGGACGACGCGCTGATCAGTTTTTCATCGCCGGACTAAGCGCGTCGTCCCGGGCAGGCATCTCAGCGGGTGGAACCAGCGAGGATTTCCCGGCCTTTGTGGAGTGGGTGCTGGCGAACAACGGCTCACCATTTACCATCGGCCCGGCTGAGGACACCGCCAGCCCCACTCCACAGCTCACGCCCGAGTCGTCGCTCCCGAGCTCCTCTCCCAATGAACTGCTTCCCGCGGCCGATGAACTGATTCCCGCGACCGATGAACTGTTTCCTGCGGCCGATGAACTGTGTGATCTGCTGCCAGAGCCAGAGCTGCCGTGGCCCGAACCGCCGCCAGAGCCCGAGCTGCCATTTCCCGAGCCTCCGCCAGTCCAGCCTGCCCGTTCCGATCTCCCAGACCTCCCAGAGCCTCCTCTGGACCAGTTACCAGCGGCCTCCCGAGCTCCTCGCCAATCTCCTGCACCTTGTGACCGACAGAGCCTTACAGTATGTAGTCGCATACAGTTTGTAACATAGTTGACAAAATCACAAGGGAAAACTACTTTTACATTTATTTATATTTATCCAATACTTATATTTCATTCAAAATTAAAAATCTGATTGACTAAACATTTTTGTTATGCTTGTTAGTGTCACAGAGTTATAGCAACATAATAATGACAAGTGCTTATAAAAAAAGTGTATGTTAGTTGAGCATCATGCTAATGAAAACTAGAAGTGTTAAGTATTTTAATGCTCATTGGAGTGAACGACAAAGTTGTGAGGTTCCTTTTTGGTTAGTCTATGATATTCTTATCTCTAAAAAATGGTTGGGTCTTTACACCTGCTTTATCATATAAAAAATTGTGAGCTTCATCACTAAGCACACCTATGGGACCAAAATCCCGCCAAATGTACTGTGGTCGTAAATCAAAAGTTTAAGTGTATTTAAAAAAATAACAAGTGTAAATCAAAACTTTAAACGCATAAAAAAACGATGTCGTGCGCAAAATTTAATCTTGTTTGTGTGTTCTTAAACATTTCGCTTTCATTCCTCAGTTTTTTGTGTTCTCTTCCATTTTCTACTCACTTGATATTTTTCTGCTCACTTGCAATCTTTTCCTCTTCGCTCTCGTTTCCAAGTTCTGCGCTTACGATCCAAAAAGTTGCAGTTCAAGTTTCATGTAAATTAGGGCAGGCGTAAGCGTCACCATTGGTTCACTGGTTCTAGATTGACAGCTCTCCTCCAGCCAATCAGTGAAAGAGGGGAGATGACGTCACTCCGGTGCAACTCATGGCTGCTGTTACTAACTCATACATATTTTTAAAGTAAAGTGCACAATCTTAAGAGAAACACAATCTTTAGGAAACATAGTACTGGGAGACAGATAGGTTATAAACCATCTGCTTTATTTTTTCCACATGACAGTGAAATCTCCAGATCACAGCTCTTTTAAGCACAGTGATTATTGTATTGCTGACGCTACAACAGCAGGGTTCAGTTAGTTCAGCATTCAGCATAAAATGGCAATAACTCTAAAACGACTTTAGAGAAGAAAAAAAAAAATCTCAATGTAAACTTATGTATACGTATGTAATAATGTTTCACAAGCTTCTTTTTCATTATTTTCGCTCAATATAATGAGTAGTGGCCCGTGAAAAGCGTCTGAATGTGAGTTGGAAAGCTCGCTCTTTGTCGAGATGTAAGTAAGAGACCGTGAGAAAAGTGCAAGTCTTATTCGCTTTGTGCTATAATTTAAGTGTGCGTAGACATGAAACCACGGCCAGAAATTAAAAGAGACATGATATCAAACATCAGGAGTAAAATTTAGGGAAAAATATGAAAAGACTAACTAAATTAGAGGATGGTAGATTTGTTTTGTGTATGTTGTGTATGATGTTTTGTGATTTGTGTATGTATGCATATATATATATACACATACATATAAATACATATATATAAATCCAAGCATATTTAAGATTTAATTCCTGATATAAAAACAAATTCAGCATTTTAACAAACTGTTCAAAAAACACTTGTCAAAGTTGTCCACTCTGGTTTCAAGTCTCAATGTCCCTGCTGGAAAAGCTATTACAAACAGAAAGGTAATTTTAGACATGTAATTCCCTTTTCTACTAGTAGGGATGAAAAGATAGGTTGTCTACTGTCCCCTTTGACTGAATGACAGTGGTTTATATCTACACACTCTCAACAAAATATAGCAGAAAACGAAAAACACAAACATGCACTTTTCTCACGGCCCCTTACTTACAGCTCGACAAAGAGCGAGTTTCCCCACCTAACTCGCATTCAGACGCTTTTCACGTTTAATTTTGTAAGGCAAGGCAAGTTTATTTGTATAGCACATTTCATACACAATGGTAATTCAAAGTGCTTTACATAAAGAAGAATGATAAAAGTAAAACATTAAAAATGATTAAAAGAATAAAAAGATAATACGTATAAAATAAAATGCAAACAGTTCGGACATAGCACAGTGCTCAATCTGCAAATGCATAGGTAAAAAGATGTGTTTTGAGTCTTGATTTGAATGTGGCTACTGTTGGAGCGCACCTGATCTCTTCTGGAAGCTGGTTCCAGCTGCGGCTGGCGTAACAGCTAAAAGCAGACTCTCCTTGCTTTGAGTGAACCCTGGGTATTACTAAGTGACTTGATCCTGATGATCTTAGTGATCTGTTAGGTTTATATTCTATGAGCATATCTGCAATGTATTGAGGTCCTAGGCCATTGAGTGATTTATAAACAAGTAACAGTACTTTAAAATTAATTCTAAATGTAACTGGAAGCCAGTGCAAGGACCTAAGGACTGGTGTGATGTGTTCATATTTTCTGGTTCTGCTCAGAATCCTGGCAGCAGCGTTCTGTACGAGCTGCAGCTGTCTTATGGTCTTTTTGGGAAGGCCGGTGAGGAGCCCTTTACAATAATCCACCCTGCTGGTGATGAAAGCATGAACAAGTTTCTCTAAGTCTTGATTGGAGACAAAGCATCTAATTCTTGCAATATTTTTGAGATGATAATATGCTGATTTAGTTATTGTTTTTACATGGCTACTGAAACTCAGGTCTAACTCCAAAATCACACCAAGATTCCTGACCTGATTTTTAGTTGTTTGACCCCTAGAGTGAAGGTATGCGTTCACTTTGAGAACTTCATCTTTGTTTCCAAATGCAATGACTTCAGTTTTGTCTTTGTTTAACTGAAGGAAGTTTAGGCACATCCAGTTTTTAATTTCATCAATGCATTGACACAGGGAGTCAATGGGGCTGTAATCATTAGGTGATAACGCGAGGTAAATCTGGGTGTCATCTGCATAGCTGTGATATGCAATTTGGTTCTTTCTCATGATTTGGCTCAGTGGCAGCATATATAAGTTGAACAGGAGGGGTGCAAGTATTGAACCTTGAGGTACTCCGCATGTCATGGATGTCCACTCAGACTTATGGTCACCGATACTCACATAATAACCTCTCCCTTCTAAGTATGACCTGAACCATTTAAGAACCATCTCAGAAAGCCCAACCCAGTTTTCCAGCCTGTCAAGGAGAATGTTGTGATCTATGGTGTCAAACGCAGCACTGAGGTCGAGTAAAACCAGCACTGATAATTTACCTGAATCTGTGTTAAGACGAATATCATTTATTATCTTTATGAGTGCTGTCTCTGTGCTGTGATGTGGTCGGAAACCAGACTGAAAGTTGTCAAAGTATCCATTCAAGCTTAAGAACTTGTTCAGCTGATTGAAAACAACTTTTTCAATGATCTTGCCAATGAAAGGTAGATTTGAGATTTTTCTGTAATTGCTCAATATGATGTTGTCCAGATTGCTCTTTTTCAGAAGGGGCTTAACAACTGCAGTTTTTAGGGAATTTGGAAAAGTCCCAGAAAGAAGTGAGGCATTTACCACTTCTAGGAGATCTGCAACGTCGTCAACTCCCCTATTCCACTGATTGGCTGGAGGAGAGCTGTCATTCTAGAACCAGTGGACCAATGGCGACGCTTACGCCCGCCCTAATTTACATGAAACTTGAACTGCAATTTTTTGGCTTGTAAGCGCAGAACATGGAAACGAGAGCGAAGAGGAAAAGATTGCAAGTGAGCAGAAAAATATCAAGTATGCAGAAAATGGAAGAAAACACAAAAAACGGAGGAATGAAAGCAAAACGCATCGTTTTTATGCGTTTAAAATTTTGATTTACACTTGTTATTTTTTTAAATGCACTTAAACTTTTGATTTACGACCGCAGTACTTTAGGCGGGAAATTTATACCATACACACCTTTCTTTAACAAACTGCATGTTTTAGTCATTGTTCATGTGCAGTATGAGTTGCGTGCTAAAGTTAAATATTCAGGATGAGGGGTTTGCTCAGAAACCCACAGTCCAATATTTCTTCTTACTCACAGTGTTATTATTTAGTTTACTGATTGTGTTAACCGTGACCCACTCATATAAAACTCCTAAGCGCTAGCGTGGGAAAGAAAGCAGTACTGGTGATGCAGATGATTCATTTGGTGGAGATGGGAAGCAATGTGTCCCGCTCTGTTATTTATGTGCCACGCATCGCCACAGAGACGCTCATTAATAAGCATCTCCCACCTGAGCTATTAGGGAGCAGGAGAGAGGCGAGATCTTACGCTCTGACCCCGTCACCGCCGCACTGCTACGGCAACAGGACACCTCACACACTGCATCATCCCCCGCTACCCATAAATCCACTCTCTCCTGCTAATTAGTCTGAACTGAGAGGGTCTGACAGCATCAGGCATGGCTAGAGCTGGGCTGAGATGCTAAGAAGGACACATAGCAGAGCTGTTGCAGCATTTCTGATGTGACTCCAAGTGGAAATCTAAGGTGTGTTTAAAGCTGGGTGGCCGGAGCAACGTGGGTGAGCTGACTTTTGACCTGGCTCTTTTGAAGCTACTGGAGTGCCCCAGCACATGCGTTAAAGGGTTGAACCACGCTTTCCTGCTCACTGCCATTTAATTGCGTTTGAAATCAGGAGAAAGTGCATAACGTCATAGCCTAAGAGAGAGAGAGAGAGAGAGAGAGAGCAAGAGAGCTCAATTCTGTTACATACTCTTGATTGCTGATTGCTCACTCAGCACACATGCTTTAATTTATTTAAAAAAGTAAGTAAAAACATGAACATTTACATTATTCATGTGTAACGAATAGTTCCCTATATTATGACGAGACAAGAAGTAAACGCGTGTGAGATTGTTTAAACACACCTCCTCACCGCCGAAGCGGCAGCGTCACAGAATTCGATCCGCGGCCCGGTACCATTTGGTTATGTCTTCAGTGAACGTACGAGAGATAACAGATGAGAAATAAAACATGTGCAACAGCATATTGGGCTTAAATGGGCAGTAGCTTAATAAACCTGCTCTTGTGATTTTCATGTTTATCAAAAAACATTTTGATTAATTTACAATGTTAGTTTACTTTAGAATTTATTACTTTACTCAAATTCTGAACTTGATAACTAGTGAAAAGCCTGTTTATTTCATTTGTATCTTTGTTCCATGTTTGTGCTATTTGCTATTTACACTGGTATCTAAATATTTAAACCACTGACACAACCAGGCCAGAAGAAAAAATCCTCAGTATTGAGCCCTGCACTAAATATGGGCTGTGCGATTAAATGAAAGGTATGTTTTGATAAAGCGATAGAATAACAGTCACGGCACAGTTCATCCGGGACTCTTATTTTGTCTTTTTGGTCACATGTTGTTTTGTTCCAGAACTTTCCTGGTCACTAATCATCACAGGTGTTTGTCTTTTGTTCATTACCACTAGTATATTTAATTCTCCTTCTCCACCTTCCAGTTGTTGTTGTTGTTGTTTGTGCAATTCACATGTTTGCAGTGTTCATATGTGTCTGCACTGCTGTTGCGTCACCCTGCGTTCCTCATTAAAAGTTCAGTTGGATCATCTTCTGTCTTTGTCCTCATCCCTTGCCTTAACTCGTGACAAACAGTGAAAGTAACTGTTTGTTTAGTAAAGGCTTGTGCAATACATTTTTATAATTAAGCATGAAAATTACTGAAGGAAATGTATATTTGCTAAACAAATTAAATCAACAAATATAATTTGTTATATTATAATAGGTAGGTTTCTCTACCTAATGTATTCAAAATGTACAAATAAAGGTATCCGTTTTGGCTACATTGGTGCATCCCTGGATAAGATAGATAGATAGAATTTATTGTCCCTTAACGGGAAATTTGTTTTCACAGACGTGCCGTCGCAGCAGAGCATAAAACAGGCTTTGAAAACGAGCTTATAGGAGTTCATGGCATAGCTGCTGTAATCTGGAAGAGATGGAAACCCATGACGTTATGCTCGAAACAGTTCATGATTCAAGTTGAGGTGTTTCAAGGGCAACACTATCAACAGTTAAATTAATCTGCAGCAGTCAGGCGGTAGAGGTCAGTACTCTTTAAGTTGTTTACATCCATTATCAGTGTTATGTCATGTGCTTTGAGACATGAAGTAGTTTAATACCATCTCTTGTGATGCTTTGAAGACTCTGCTTTGGCTTTGTGTGTTTGGCTTTGGCTTTGTGTGTTATTCCCTGAAGAGGGAACGAGACACTGCGTCGAAACGCTAAGGGAACGCTTTAGCATGATTGTCTCATGAAAGACAATCGAATTGATCGCATGAATGCACATCGCAGGATGATAATGTCATGAACCAGGAGGATAAAGGTGCACCGGAAACCGGAAGCTTTAGTGTCTTCAACAAGCGCTGTGAAACTGTCAAAGTGAAATGTTGCTAACAGTGTATGTGTGTGTGTGTGTTTAAAAGATCCCCAGCTAGTTTAAAAAGAACATGGCATCCCACAACATACTAGAAGAAACTACTATGGGGAGAGAAGAGCAGTTTAGATTGTGTGTTTCTTCGTGCCCTTGCTATAATCACTAGCAGGGATACACACATTCTTTGTGTGGTTTGTTTGGGAGAAGTGCATGCACGGTCAGCGGCTGAGGATGCTGGCTGTATTTACAGATATGCTCCACTCCAGCCTGACAGTCTTTAAAACAAATGCTGCCCAGGCTCGTGATCCTCGTCCCGGGGTTCGCAAATAGACCTGTCAGAGGAGTTAGAGACGGGCCTGCCTCTCACCTGGCAGGTCCAATATCTTAGATTATATTAGATTAGATTCAACTTTATTGTCATTCCACAAGTACAGATACAAGGCAATGAAATGCAGTTTAGGTCTAACCAGAAGTGCAATAGTAGCAAGTGCAGGATATATACAATGGTTGCATAAGTGCAGGATATGCAGATGTACAGGATTTACAGGTAATGTGTACAATGGGATGGAGGGGGAGGGGGGGGGGGTGAGAGGAGAATCTATGAGGGGAGTGGGATGGTGGGGGTGAGAGGAGAGTCTATGAGGGGAGTGGGATGGAGGGGGGGGTGAGAGGAGAGTCTATGAGGGGAGTGGGATGGAGGGGGGGGGGTGAGAGGAGAGTCGATGAGGGGAGTGGGATGGTGGGGGGGAGGTGAAGGAGTCTATGAGGGGAGTGGGATGGAGGGGGGGGGTGAGAGGAGAGTCTATGAGGGGAGTGGGATGGAGGGGGGGGTGAGAGGAGAGTCTATGAGGGGAGTGGGATGGAGGGGGGGGGGTGAGAGGAGAGTCGATGAGGGGAGTGGGATGGTGGGGGGGGCAAGAGGAGAGTCTATGGGGGGTGTGGGATGGAGGGGGGGGGGTGAGAGGAGAGTCGATGAGGGGAGTGGGATGGTGGGGGGGGGCAAGAGGAGAGTCTATGGGGGGTGTGGGATGGTGGGGGGGGGGGTGAGAGGAGAGTCGATGAGGGGAGTGGGATGGTGGATCTCTAAGTAATGTGCTGCGGTTAGGAGAGGGATCTTCTCCCGGGATCTGGAAGTATGTGCTGCGGTTACTTCCACCACGGTTGAGGAGCTGGATGTTATTAGCATCGAGGCTGGCGATGAAGACTCGCTCTACAATCATTATCACCAAAAACTTTTTTTGTCCTGAAGTTAGAAGCTGTGAGCCAGCCTTACAGCCCCACGCTGTGCCCCAGGGGGGTGACGGGGGGTCGGGATATCCCAGCAAGACAGAGCCCTGCCAGGAAAGTACTGGAGTATTTGAAAGGCTGGCTCCCTAGTAGAATTTCTGGCAGCGTTGCTATGTTTAACGAATATTTCTCTTTGGGGCCTGTGAGTAGACTCTGGTAATGGACAAAGAAGAAATATCTGCTGCGTTACAGGTCATCGAGTACCTCTCCCTGCTATAAAATCGGTTCTATTACTGGTACTTCACTAGTTCAAAGAAGGATGGAAGGTTGATTCTGGTCCAGGGTGGAGCACGCACATTCAGTGCTCGAGGGTGCTGGCTGTGCTCACTCCACTCCCACCTGCCAGTCTCCGAGGAGGCTGCCGCAGCTCACGATCCTCACAGTTACTTCTTGTCGCAAATTCCTGGAGATCACAAATGGACCCATTAGGTATGGGCCTAGGCCTTATCCTGCCCTCATCTGATGGTCTGATTTCCTGTTTCTGGAGGAAACTTCCACTCGAGCAGAGGAATTTGTACTACAGCTACCCAATTCCACGAGAGGTCCCGGTCAGACCTTCTGTCCCAGGCAGGGGACTTGATAGCCCATGAAAGCCCTTGGCTAGAACTTCAGAAACTGTGGACTTGCTCCAAGCTCATATACTCTGGTCTCTCAACCAAGGTTGTTGAGACCATTCTCGTTTCACGCTAAAGCGTTCCCCTAGCGATTTGACGCAATGTCTCGTTCCCTCTTCACTAAACTAGGTTTATATACGTAACCTGAGACGTTTTTGGGAGACATTCTGAAGGTAGAGTGGGATCTCATGCTTTAATAAATAACTTGATATTTCTAGCCTCTCCAAAAATTGCCCACTCTGCCTTTAAAAGAAATTTAAGACAAATGTGTAATTTTTAGTCACTCAATTAAAACATAAAGCCAAAAAAAGGTTCTTCAAAACTGTCAGTGGTTCTCAAGATCCATTGATAGTTCAGCAACATACAGTTCACCGTATTGAATGCTTTATTACCTCACTAAAAGTTGCCAGACAAATCAACATTTTAACACATGGCAAATGTCCAAGTTGGTCTCAAAAGCCTGTGTTTGACTCATGCGCAGCTCATGTATGAGTTAGCTGAACTAAACACAATAGCGCATTATGAGGCAGTGCTACAGGAAAGAACCAGAAAGGCCTGTCCCATTCATGATATAGGTGAGTTCGAGGCAGGCTCTCATACTCACACTCAAACAAACAAACACACACACACTCACTCTCTCTCTCTCACGCGCGCACACAGACACACACGCTCACTCTCTCTCTCTCTCTCTCTCTCTCACACACACACACACACACACAGACACACACACTCACTCTCTCTCTCTCACGCGCGCACACAGACACACAGACACACACGCTCACTCTCTCTCTCTCTCTCTCTCTCTCTCTCTCTCACACACACACACACACACAGACACACACGCTCACTCTCTCTCTCTCACGCACGCACACAGACACGCATACACACACGCTCACTCTCTCTCTCTCTCTCTCTCTCTCTCTCACACACACACACACACACTCTCTCTCTCTCTCATGCACACACTCTCTCTCTTTCTCCCGCACACACACACACACACACACACACACACACATACATACACACACTCACTACCTCACTCACTCACACTCTCTCTGTCTCACTCACTCACACTCACATTCACACACATTTTTTAATTGTCAGGTAGAGGTTTAAAGTATATTATAACACTCCTCTGTCAAGATATATGCAACGGCACAACAGTTGTATTCTATTAAATGATTTTATTGAAATTTCTAAAACTCCAAAATAAAATACAGTGGAGTTCACTTATCTCGACCTCGGTTAACTCGCCAATCCTATTATGTCGACGTTTTTGAAGTGGAACCGCCAAACTCCCTATTTGTCTTAACATTTTCTTATTGGTAATGTCGATTCTTTAATGTCGTCGAACCCTAATATCTCGAGCATAAAAGAGGGACAAATTCGCCACTTCACATGTTTATCTCGTGACTAATGATTGTACCGGGTTCACTGCGCATGCGCTGAGTTTGCGTTGCACGTGAATCGCGGTCCATATGGTCGCTCAGTCAGTGACGCTTCACTCACAGTGCCGTGCAGCTACAGAAAAACTTGCGGAAATGTCGCCAACTTTGCGCCTTTGTCGCTATATTTAGCAAGTTTTCAGACCACTCTAGCGACACATTTTCAAAAAAGCGACTAGCAACAAATCTAACGACTTTATCTGGAGTTATTGGAGACTCTCTGAAGTGAAAGCACATATTGTTCTTACTTTTCTCAACGAGCAGCAAGTGCAGACGGTAAAATTCACGCTCAGCCTCATCCGCTTCTTTGTGCACATAAAGCATGCACTTATTAACGTCAAATATTTTGACATTGACGAGCGGTTACCGACCAATGAGTGTGGGGCTTAGATGAACACACAGACACACAAACACCCTGCTTCTGTTCTGACGTGACTCTGCTCAGCGCCGCTGCGGGTTGAAGAACCCGGTTATTAAAAGACGGGATGAAGCTGAATTTGTTGAGAAAGCACATTAGACAGGCAGAACACAAGAAAGTATCAATCTAGTACAGCTGATGACCTCACGAATATGTTGTGACTGTTTACACTGTGAGTGAAATTGTGTTTGCAATGTTGGAGAATATAATTAAAGGTTTGTATGGAGAATCAAAGGTGTTTTTTATTTTATACTGGTAAATCTCTGCTGTTAGTTGCTGCACATATGCCTTTTGTTGTTAGCAAACATATACAGTGTGTGTACATTTTTATAGCATGCCGATCCTTCATCAAATAAATCGGCATATTGGCTGTTGGTTATCTCAATCCTTGGTTACCTCGATGCTTTTTTGCAACCACTGAGGCCGTTGAGATAACCGGATTCCACTGTATTTTGAATACGTCATAAGAGAAGTCTAAAATCACAAGTATTCTGAAGTCAAGTCAAGTCACCTTTATTTATATAGCTCTTTTTACAATACAGATTGTTTCAAAGCAGCTTTACAGTGGTCACAGGAAAACATTATAAACAAAGTTTCTTTGGCTGAACAGCAGCCTTAAAAGAGCAGGAGAATTACAATTTTTCTCAATTGTTTACACACATTTTCTGAAAGCATGCCTCATATTCTCAGAACTTTACACACAAATCCAAAAAAAAACACACACAATGGGCAAAACCCCTCAATTCTCCTGCAAAATGAAACTTTACATTCAAAACAATGTTATTTCTAATCAAAATGGGATTTTGTTTTCAAATGACACACACAAACCATCATATGTGAAGACATTTATAAGAACCAGCTGAACACTGATGTGCTCAGTGTAAAACAGTGGTCCCCAACCTTTTTTGTGCGGCGGACCGGTAAATGTGTGATAATTTTGCAGATTGTTGACGGGGGGGGGGGGGGGGGGGGGGGGTGCGAGCACAAGCGCAAGCGAGACTGTTCAAACGTCTCCATAGTCACATCGCCACAGCCGCTTGCAGCAGCTCACGGTCCGCGAATGCATACACTACATACAGAACAATACGAATGCATACACTACATACAAAACAACAGAAGAATTTACTGTACACAGTGTTGAGAGTATGCATCAATTGTGGGACTCACTTGCACATTATATCGCAATTCTTCAACTCTTTCTGAATTGCGTTCAAATGGCTCCCTGTAGACCTGCTTCATCCGGAGATGAGTTCTGCGCAAGACACGGTCCAGTGTTGATAAGCTTACCCTATCAATATTTTGAAACATGTCATTGTTTTCTATTATTTTTCTTTGTATTTGCCGTAATGTTATGACGTTGTTTTCTACGACCATGAACACAGAACACGTTCCCGACCACCTTGTGTTGGTAATCTTTCAGTTCTGCCAAACAAATAGTAAAATATTGTAAATACAAAGTAGGTATACATTTCCTAAATACTTGAAACATACTTTACAGTATTTTTACAGTCCTACAGAAGAGTCCACAGGCAATACTGTACTACTGTACTCATTGAGTGCTGTATTGATATGCAGTGCGGCAGTTTTCTAGTGAGATTTCTTACCTATTCTCATTTCGGAGATGGTCCGGATGATGGATGCTCCAGTGCACCTGCTCAAATGTGGCTGTACCCTTTGCCCAGCCTCCCTCATTGTTAGACCATGGTTGACCACATGATCAACCAAAGTGGCTCGGATCTCATCAGAGATTACGGTCCTTGGCCTTCCTCGTCCTCTTACTCTTACTCTCACTCCTCTGGCTCTGTCTCTGTTTCCAGTGTTGGCATCCATTGCTCCAAAACAGAAGAGCTAAAAACAATTTCATGCTAAAGCTCTGATTGCTCATTGTAAAACTGTGTGACGGGTGTTTGCACTTGTGATGAGTCGGTGTGCATATTTGAATGGCAGTGTGTTCATTGTGAAAACAAGATATTTTCTGCATGAAAATTGTGCCAAAAGCAGAGAATTTTCCTTGGGAGAAACCAGGCTCAGTCGGGGGACCAGTTCTCCTCTGGCCAACAGCCAAACCATGCATGATTATTATATTGACAACAATTCAAGTCCAATATTAAGTCCAATTTGGTCCGGTTGGAAATGGGTTCATGATCGTCACAGGGGAGGGTTTAGTAGAGTCACGGTCTCCGCAGACACTTCAGGGCAGTGCTGTGCTCGTGTCCAGGTCCTTCATCTGATCTGGATACGGCCTGGATCCAGCTGACCACGGTAACCTCGGAATAAACAGAGACCAATATCAGTGTAGATGCCATTCTTCTTCTGATGTATCGAGTACATCAGGTGTTATGGGAATGTTCCCGGTTCCGGCTGACCTAAATTATGCAGCCTAACAATCATTTTACATGATTTGTCATGTTATGTGTATGCCAGGTTGAAGAGATGTGTTTTTAGTCTACATTTAAACTGACAGATTGTCTAACCCACCGTCCACCTTTGAGAAACAGCTTCCTCCACCAGGATAGCCACGCACTGGAGTATAATGTGGCTGTCATGGACCCTGAGCCAGCTCAGCAAACCGCCATGTCCTCCAGGTGGCACTCACCACATTGTACATTCCCAAATTAGCCAGGGCCTTCTATTATACCGATTCTGGAGCTAGTAACCTCCCGCGGCCATGTCCATACAAGAGCAGGCACTTATTGATCTGGATACCCAGGGATGGACTCTGACTCCTGAGGTTTTCCCTTCCCTTAATGGACACTTTGGTAACAACCAGTTCCCTCACCTTTCCCCCTCCTCTGGTCCTGTGCAGCCTTTTTGTCGCACAGTTGGTGGTTTCCAGGGTCCGCCTCCTTTGCTAGTCCCATCTGACTCCCTCTCTCCGGCTCCTCTGCTGATCCCTTGGCTTGTCCCCATTCTCCTGCTCAGCCAACCCTGCCCAGTCCACCGGATACACTGACATGAATGAGCTCCTAGCAAGCCATGACTACCATGGTCATGGCCACATCCTGGGAACTTCCAAGTTCAGGACTCCACCTTGGCTTTTTGACTCCACTGTAGCCTCTCATCCCTCTGGCTTCATTGGAGTTCCTTGTACTTTTGACTCCACCTTCTTTCATAATCCCCCCAGCTCCACCATGGATCCTGAGCCCTCCATTCTTTTGTCTGCACTGGGTTGTTATGACTCAGTCGTGGTCCTCACTCTCATCCGGTCAACCTCATTCTTCCAAACCCCTAGCTCCACCTTAGTCCTTGGATCCTTCAACTCCACCTTGACTGCCTGGCTCAGTGGTTTCCCCCTGGTTCTCCAGTCCTCCAGCTCTGCCATGGTCTTTTGGACCATGGACTGCACCTCCTAAATCTCTGCCATAAGCGTTCACCTGTATGGCTCTGTGGTGGTCTCGTCCGCCATCTCAACTTTGTTGCATTATTTTCCTGTTATCTCTGTAAAGCAGCTTTGAAACAATCTGTATTGTAAAAAGCCCCGTATGAGTGAAGCTGACTTGACTTCTTCCCACATGTCTGGTCCCCATGTCACTAACTTCCCATAATTACTGATCACATTCACCAGTTTAAGTTTAATTCATTTTGTTTAATTAAGACTGCTGCTAAACCTGAGAGTGTGGACTGCTAAAATAGAATAAAATGTCATGTTAAGAATATAAATGATACATTTAGTTTGATGTTTTATAAACTCAATCCAATTCAGAAAAATGACATCAAAGTCTGATTGGTTATGCATGTTTAAAGTAAAAAATAAATAAATTCTTTAAATGATCACCTCAAAAATCACCTTATGGTCATTCAAAATTCAACCCCTTTAGGATGATTTAACACTCCCCGAAAGGATAGACAGACTGATAGATAGATGGATGGATGGATCTGTAAATATAATGATTTTAAATTAGAGAGAGAGTTTGTGCATTCTCAAACATGCTAGAGACAGAAAAGGGAAGTGTCTTTGCAAAGCCCTGCTGAACCCATGAGGCTGTGAAAGTAACAAGTTTGTGTAATAAATTGTGCGCTAGAATAGCATTTGGCAGTTGCTGGCATTACATTAATGTTCCTCAAACGTTACGAGGGATTTTTTGCTCAGACTAGCCATAAGAGACCCTGTTTGGCCCACTGCCATCGAGGGCATTTTAAAATGAGACTGAGTCCACAGGGAAAGGGACTTCATCCACTGTGTGTGGGTGTGTGTGAGAGTTTATGTACATGGAGGAGGATTCATTGAGATGAAAACATGGAGCAATAAGAGAATTCCCACAGATGTTGATTGACATGTAAAGCAGCAGCAGTATGTTCTAGTTTCAGCAAGCCAAACTACACACACAGTCACACCTACACAAACTCAAACACACACACACAACTGCAGATGGTTTGGACAGATACACTGATGTCTGAACATGAATGACTGATGTTTGGGTCCCGTCCAACCTCTGTGTGTGTGTGAACCACAGAATCCCTGAAGGCAAAGCCTGTGGAGCTCTTGGGTTACGGCACTCCTGCAGCGTTTTTTTATTTTTTGCAGGGGAAATATACGTGTTGTGGCAGCCACTTTAGTCCTTTAGCTTCTCTTACACCGCCACTCCTGATTGGCTGGAGGAGTTTGGACCATGTCCAAGCTGGATCCTGAGATATGACTCTGAGAGATGGCAAGATCCCATAAAGTAGCAGAAATGTTGTTCAGGGTGGAGATAGATAGACTGACAGAGAAAGACATGTGAGGGAATAAAATGTATTTAGTGAAGCATGTTAGTTTGTAAATGTTAAAATAATCCCATCTTAATGTGCCTCACGCACAATTTCACTTCTTTAATGTCAATAAAACAAACAAACAAATAAAACAAACCTGATAAAACAGTCTAAGCTGGTGGACTAGATTATTTGGTTTCAGCTGGTATCCTAAACTGGTGTTTATCTGAGTGGGTCACTGGGTCTCCTATTTTACATTTTGGCATATTAGTAAGGATTTGATACTCATTCATAAACATTTGCCCAGCTGATAGTTAGGTGTAAGGGTGCAGCTTCACGTTTACTCTTTTATCAAGAATCATACATTTTCCTACAAATTACATCATCATATAGTTTGTATGAAATTCATACCTCCTAAGATACTTACATCTTGACATGAGATTGGATTAGAAAGGTGCCCAAAAATCCCTATAAAACCTACCAGACCAGCTGTATTTTGTAAAATAAAGCACATGTACAAATTACTTTTGTACAAATGTTTAAAAGAAATAGTTATCACTTTAAACGTCTTAGAATATAGCACACAAGTAATACAGCACAATATCACACCTTTGAATCAGTCTTCAACTCTGAGACAGAAATATTCATTATTCAAACCTTTAAGAAGGGGCCTGTTTTAGTCTTAAATCAGAGTTAGCTCCCCACCATTAGCGTTATCTTGTTCATTTGGAAAATAAACGGTAATACACTTGTTCCTTGGTCATTTCACTTACCTCGGAAAAGCTCATCCATATTCTCATAAGGACTCGTGTAACTGCTGCGTCAGACACACGGCCAAGCTCAGCATGTGTGGCCGCATGGCGGCCATCTATCACCTGCTAGCATGTGAGACTGTAACAGGACACATAAACAGGGGAGATATACAATCCGCAAATGCATTTGTGTCAGTCCTCAAATACTCCCCCATCGGCCATTTGAGCGGTCATTTAAAACGCGGACAGGACTGTGAACAACAGCAGCAACAATACCAGATATGAATCATATCACGCAGCGTGGTGTAAACATACACAAAGCCATTATTTATGGATTATGTACGACATGCTGAGATGATTTAGGGTCTTTTCAGTATTGTGGGCTTGCATAATTGGAGACAAATGCATGTATAAACTGAATTTTTGAAATATATATTTGAATCAACTTCCTGAGAGCGGCATAGGTTGGGTTTATGAACGTATAAAGAATCTAAAGAGGTTCTAAGAAGGGTTCTGCGGACTGATGGCATAGTGTAGGAGAACCTTTCAAGGACCACACATGACCTTTTTAGTCTCTAGTTCATTCTCTCTCTCTCTCTCAATGAAACCCTCCTAAAACAGCCTAGGCTGGTGTCTCAGCTGGTATCCCAACCTGGTTTTGACCTGGGATGAATATGAATGTATCAAGTAGGACATGTTTGGATCTTTTGAGGTTTTCCTGGGAACAACAACTAATCTTATCCTTAACCAAGCTGTTCTGAATCTCAACTCAAGGCCTAAGATCTGATTGATTTATTGGATTGATTGATTGAAACATGGATGTTGATCCTGGAACTGGATGTTGGAACTCCCTATTTAATTTTTTCCCCCCAAAATTATGGTTCCCTTTCAGGGAACTCGAGCTGTGTCGAAGCAC
This sequence comes from Rhodeus uyekii, assembly GCA_037043235.1. NCBI lineage: Eukaryota > Metazoa > Chordata > Actinopteri > Cypriniformes > Acheilognathidae > Rhodeus > Rhodeus uyekii. The sequence goes on from JAWRVZ010000288.1 coordinate 200,474, forward strand.
TAGGGGAAATAGCCTTGCGTGAGTCACGTGAAGATCTATGCAACCAATGAGAAGCGAACGCGTGTGAATGCGTCACTGCCGGCCGCAACCGGTGACGTCATGAGGAAGAGCATAAAGCGCGTCTGAAACCGGGGCGCGTCAGCTCTGAATGCCTTCAGCGTGCTGTGTCTGTGCGAGAGTGGTTTTTGAGACTTGATAGCTTAAAAAATCAAAGAATGAGTGTGAAAAGTGTGGCGTGAGATGAACAGAGTTTCAGACCGTGTGTTTATCCCTGTCCTCGTTTTATAACGGGCAGGGATACACATGTAATGTGTGTTATCTGTTTAGGAGTGGAACATGCACGGTCGGCTCTTGAGGGCGCCGGCTGTAAAGACTGTGAGCAGTTTTCTCTGCATGTTCTCCGCTCCCGCCTGGCGGTCTGTAACGAGGCCGCCCAGGCTAGTGTTCCCCGGGGTTCGGGACCTGCAGCGGCCGAGGCGTTGCGGCGCTCTCAGTCCTGGGGTTCACAAATGGATCTCGCTGAGGCTGCTGGGGTGGGTCCATCCTTACCTCAGCCCTCACGAGACCAAACGGGTTCCAGTCACGGGCACTCCTCGGGAGATGTTCGTGCTGTGACTCCAACATTAGCTTTGTCGAGTTCCGATAGTGAGATGGACTTAGCTAGTGTTGACCCGGCAGAGGAGGCTTCGCCACTCTCCTCGCCGGCGTTTGAAGAGCTAGTTGAGGTTGTGGCGCGAGCTGTCTCTCGTCTGGATATTGAATGGCCGGCGGAGACCAGAAGCGCCCGTCCTAAAAGAAGTATGTTGGACGAGCGTTATCTGCCGGCTCGCGTCACTCCCCCGCGCCGAGCTATGCCTTTCCTTCCCGATTTGCATGCCGAGGTATCCAGATCGTGGGAAAAGCCAGCCTCTGAGAGAGTTCATACACGGAACAGTTCGATGTATACGAATCTCGCAGGGGCTCAAAGCTATTGCTATGGGGGGATGCAGAAGGTGGATGAGGCGCTTGCGAGCTACCTTGTGCCCCAATCTGCGTCCTCCATTAAAGCTCCGGCGCTCCCCTCCAAGCCGATGCGCGTCACGTCGTCTTTGGTGGGGAGAGCGTACTCAGCCTCTAGTCAAGCCGCAGCGTGCCTGCACACCACGGCTCTGCTGCAGGCTTATCAGGCTGAGTTGCTGGGGGACCTCAACGAGGGCGGCGGTATCGGTCCGGAGACAGTGGCAGAGCTGCGCCGGACCGTGGATCTGTCTCTCCGGGCCACTAGGGAGACGGCCTACTCTGTCGGTCGCTCCATGGCAGCTCTGGTGGCTACGGAGAGACATCTTTGGCTCAATTTGTCTTCCATCAAAGATAGGGACAAATTTGTTTTGCTGGACGCTCCTCTGTCCCCTTCGGGCTTGTTCGGCGACGCCGTAAAAAGCGTTGTCGACAAGTTTCAGGAGGCTGCACGACAGCAGGTGGCGTTCAGTAAAGTTATTCCCCGCCGCCCTCCACGTGAGACCGCCAGTCAAAGGGGGTCTCAGAGCTCTTCACACAGGGCCGCTCAGAAACGAAGTGTCGCCACCCGTCTTCCTCCGGCTAATCCCGGGGGGTCGGGGCGACAGGCTCAAGCCTCTGGCAAGAGGGGCGATCTGAGGGCTGTCCTGAGCGCTAAGAAGGCTAAGAGCAAGCGGCCCTGACGCCAAGCCGCAACAAGGTGGTGTATCCCTGGAGCAGCTGACCAGTCAGCCCGCCATGGGAAAACCACCCCCTCTGAGGAGGGTCCTAGAGCACTCCACCCGGGAATCCGGAAATCCCGGCCCAGTGGTGGACATGCCATCAGCACCAGAGGCCAGCCCTGGGAGGCTGGTTCCCCTAGTAGAATTCCGGGATGCGTGGTCACGGCTACCCGGTATCTCTCAGTGGGTCCTGCGCACGGTCACCTTAGGGTACGCCATTCAGTTCGGGGTCTCACCACCCCAGTTCTCGGGGGTCCTACAGTCTGCTGTAGGCCCTCAGCAGGCTCTGGTCATGGAACAAGAAGTAGACACTTTGCTGGCGAAAGGGGCCATCGAGTATGTACCCCTCGCAGAGAGCAAGTCCGGGTTCTACAGCCGGTACTTCATAGTTCCAAAGAAGGATGGAGGGTTGCGGCCCATTCTGGATTTACGTCTCTTGAATCGTGCGGTCAAGCGTCTAAAGTTCAAAATGCTAACGCTCAAACAGATCGTAGTGCAGATCAGATCCGAGGATTGGTTTGTCACAGTCGACCTCAAGGACGCTTATTTCCATGTCTCCATCCTTCCGCAACACAGGAAGTTCCTGAGGTTCGCCTTTGGGGGAAAGGCGTACCAGTATCGGGTGCTTCCTTTCGGCCTAGCGCTCTCACCCCGCACGTTTACGAAAGTCGTGGACGCTGCTCTAGCTCCCCTGCGGTCACGGGGCATCCGTGTCTTAAACTATATAGACGACTGGCTTATTCTGGCCCAGTCGCCGCAGTTGGCGGAGCAACATCGAGATGTAGTGCTCGCACACATAAAGGAGCTGGGGTTGAGGCTGAACGCCAAGAAGAGTGTCCTTTCTCCTGCTCAGAGAACCACCTTCTTGGGAGTCGTCTGGGACTCAGTAGCGATGTCGGCCCGGCTTTCCCCCGGGCGCATCCAAGTTATCTGTTCAGCCGTCAAGAGCATCAAGTTAGGCCAGCCACTCACTGTCAGACACTTCCAGAGGGTGTTAGGGCTCATGGCAGCGGCTTCCTGCGTCATCCCGTTGGGCCTGCTGCACATGAGACCCCTGCAGTGGTGGCTAAAGACCAAGGGGTTTTCCCCGAAAGGGAACCCGCTTCGCATTATCAAGGTCACGGGGCGATGCCTACGCGCCTTGAGTATGTGGAAGAATCCTTGGTTTCTGTCTCAAGGCCCAGTGCTAGGGGCTCTGGCTCGGAGAGTCTCTCTCTCGACAGATGCCTCCCTCTCGGGCTGGGGGGCGGTCTTGAGAGACCGCTCCTCACAAGGTCTATGGAACAGTCGGCACCAAACCTGGCACATAAACATGTTAGAGTTACTGGCGATCCGCAAAGCACTCCGTGCGTTCCTACCGGACCTTCGCGACCACCATGTCACTGTTTTCACCGACAGCATGACTGCGGTTGCGTATATCAATCACCAGGGGGGTCTGCGTTCGCGACCACTTTACAAGATGGCGCGACAGATCCTCCTCTGGGCCCAGGGAAAGCTGCTCTCCATCCGGGCGGCTTACATCCCGGGGGTCCAGAATGTGGGAGCAGACGCCCTGTCGAGACAGGGGGCGAGACCAGGGGAATGGCGACTCCACCCCGAGGTGGTGGAGCAAATTTGGGAAAGGTTCGGAAAGGCACAGGTCGACCTGTTTGCCTCGGTAGAAAACTCCCATTGCCCTCTGTGGTTTTCACTCACACATCCAGCGCCTCTGGGGCGGGATGCCGTGACGCAGGCATGGCCGAGGTTACGCCTGTATGCTTTTCCCCCGATCGCTCTGCTCCCGGGAGTTCTGGCCAAGGTTCGCCGGGACAAGGTCCGTCTCACGCTAGTGGCCCCCCACTGGCCGTCCAGAATATGGTTCGCGGACCTTGTGTCCCTCCTCGACGGGGTCCCCTGGGAGATCCCGATCAGGAGGGACCTTCTGTCCCAGGCGGAAGGTTGCATTCTTCACCCGCAACCAGGGCCGTTGAAACTGTGGGTCTGGCCCCTGAGGGGGCCCAGCTCATAGAGGCCGGTCTCTCAGCCGAGGTTGTTGAGACCATCCTGCAGTCCAGAGCTCCCTCCACGAGGAAACTCTACGCCTTGAAGTGGAAGCTCTTCACTTCTTGGTGTAGTGAAAGGCAGCTGAACCCAGTAACCTGCCAAATTGGCAAAGTACTGGAGTTCCTGCAAGAAAGATTTGTGGCAGGGCTGTCCCCCTCCACCTTGAAGGTCTACGTGGCTGCTATAGCGGCTTGCCACGTACCTCTGGGTGGGGTGTCCTTGGGCAGGGACCCCCTAGTCACTCGTTTCCTCCGTGGTACATTAAGGCTGAGACCTGCGGCACAGACCAGGGTGCCTGCCTGGGACTTGTCCATGGTACTCCTAGGCTTGTCCCAGCCACCCTTTGAACCTCTAGAGGGTATCTCTATCAAGTACCTCTCGCTAAAAACCCTTCTTTTGCTGGCTATCACTTCGCTTAAGAGGGTCGGGGACCTTCAGGCCCTCTCAGTGGCCCCATCATGTCTTGAGTTTGCGCCCGGGATGGCGAAAGCTTTCCTCCACCCGAGGCCGGGCTACGTCCCCAAGGTTCCCACTAATGTGGCTCGGTCTGTCACGCTGCAGGCCTTCTGCCCTCCCCCATTTGACGATCATGAGCAGGAGCACAAGAACAAGGTCTGTCCAGTGCGAGCACTGGACGCTTACGTTCACAAGACTGCCACGTGGCGTAAGTCGGACCAACTGTTCGTTTGCTTTGGGGCCCCCGAGGGTGCCCCAGCTTCCAAGCAAACTCTGAGCAGGTGGATAGTCGAGGCTATCTGTCTAGCTTATGAGTCGGCCGGACATGCTTCTCCTTTGAGGGTCCGAGCCCACTCCACTAGGAGCATGGCGGCATCCAAGGCTCTCCTCTCCGGAGTCTCCTTGCCTGACGTTTGTGCTGCGGCTGGCTGGTCCTCGCCGCACACATTCATGAGGTTCTACCAGCTAGACCTCGATGCCGCCCCGGGAACCAGGGTGCTCTCTCAGTGAGCTGGGACACACCCGGATGCTGACCTCGCTGAGGTGGCGTTGGCATAGCGTTCCCCTAGTGCTTCGACACAGCTCGAGTTCCCTGAAAGGGAACGTCTCGGGTTACTTATGTAACCCTGGTTCCCTGAGGGGAACGAGACGCTGTGTCTTGGCCTCAGCTCCGGGCGCATCCGGGCCCGCTTCAGGCATTCATGGCTGACGCGCCCCGGTTTCAGACGCGCTTTATGCTCTTCCTCATGACGTCACCGGCTGCGGCCGGCAGTGACGCATTCACACGCGTTCGCTTCTCATTGGTTGCATAGATCTTCACGTGACTCACGCAAGGCTATTTCCCCTAGTGCTTCGACACAGCGTCTCGTTCCCCTCAGGGAACCAGGGTTACATAAGTAACCCGAGACGTTAGCGCTAGTCTTAGTCTTTGCCTGACAGCATAACATCTGGGCTCTTTAGCCAATGCAATTTGCCAAGGATCGCCCACGTAATCAGGAAGAAGCCATTTGACATTTTAACTAATCATTCACAGTCTTGTTTAACATCATGTTTAGAGGGTAAAATCCCGTGGGTAAATGTGAACACTTCAACCTCAAGCCAATCACTTATCTTCACAAACCTTTTTGAATCCAGCGCCGAGTTGTTCGTCTGCAGCGCTCATTGCAGAAGTCCTGGAACTTAAACTAAACGCAGCTTCTGTTTCCTAATGGATACTATATAGAAGAAAAGTGCTCAATTTTGGATGAAGTGATCAGTCATTGATTGAGTGCCTTTTAAGAACTGTATAATTTAACAAATCTATTTCACTCTCCATTTAGCCAATTCTAAAATACAAAACGATGTTCAATATGATGCAGTTTTTTATATATTACTGTAAAAATTGAACTTATTTCTGTATTAAACTAGAGTTGGCTTGAGGTTCATGGTAGAAGGTCCAGACAATGAAATTTCCTAAACATGAAGTAGAAAGTCAACAGGTGACTCGTCGCATCAAAAAGTAGAACCAAATGCTCATTGATTTTCAAAGAATCAGATCATCTGATTTCACAAGGGCATATCTGTGCATATCTTGAAGGACATGGCCCAGCCTAGAGCTGCTCGCAGAACCCATCAATGGGTAATTGAACCACAGTGCTGTAGTGATGTTCAAATGATGAACAGGTTGGTTAAAGCGGCTGACTGTTTGATGATGGCAATATTGAGCAAAGAAGAGTCGAGGAGCAGTAGTGGCTTCAGAGAGTCGTTTGTCTGGGAGGTAAATGGCTCTTTTGGCACATTGCGTCTGGTTGGTTCACGGCAGAGATTATTCTGGGATGAGTTCACACATGCATGTGTTCGTTTCATCTGCCTCATTTCCTTTTCAGGCTCTCAAAATGTCTAAATCCCTACTCTGGATAAATAAACATTAAGTATAAATCAGTCTTAACATTTTTAATACTTGTGCCATTTCACACAGACTTCTAGTCTCCTATTATAGACTCCTATTTCACATCATGTTGTGTGTGCGCTGAAAAATAACCTTAGGTCAGAGCTGTGGTCTAACAGTTAGTTTGAGTTTGATTTTGTCTTATACAGTCCTATAGCTTAATAGTACGCTCACTTCAAGGTTTAATATTTTTTTGAAAACATAAATGGCCAGAAGAGATCACTAAAGCTGTTGGCCAGTGTTGTCCCAATGTTTTGAAACTGGGATATGTGAACAAATGTGTCTGGAGATAGAACAGGAGTCATGAGTCGGATGTAACAGCTGTTTGGGGAGGATATATAGTTCAGCAGGATATTTATCAGCATCAGTGGGGATATCCGTTGCTTTTCATGGCCATCACACATCTCAAGAGGAGACCGAAGTGAGGAAGAGAGAGAGAGAGAGAACGAGAGCGAGATTGTGGCCCAATTACAGGCTGATAACTAATCGATACACTGCTTATTCCTGGAGCAGGAAGTAAAAGAGTGGACCCCTGGGACATGGAGTTCAAATTACTCCTCTGTCAACGAGGGCCACTATAAAAGCTAACAGACTGGAGATCTTTGACGAAATCTCAGTGGAGGCCGTTTTAGTCACTATATTTTTTTTATGTCATGCAACAGTTAGTGAAAGCTGTGTTTATGATATTATGTGTTGCAGTATTAGCGTTTAGAAAACACAGACAGAAAATCTTCAAACCAGATGAACCTGACCAGTGGAAACTCTCCTCGTGATCAGCTGAGACTCTAACAACTCCTAACTATTTTACATTTGGTGAATTGGGGAACTTATGGCTGGAGCTTCTGCTCAACAGACAGGCTAGTAAGAGTTGAGCGTGTAAACCTCACTCCCCTGGGCTCAACAGCTGCGCTAGCCGTTGCGATATTTAGCTTCCTTGTTAGCGCATCCAGTTCAAATCTAGTAGGACCAGCCACACTTACTTTATTTTTCTGTTCTGTTTCTCCACAAATCTTGAAATTACATACAAATCTCATCGTGTGAATTCATATGAAATTACCATATAAAATGGTTTTGCTTTCTTGATTTTATTTTTATTTTTGCAGGAATATATTCACATTTAAATTAGCTTTTGTAATTGCCACAACAGCATTTCTTCATCAAAGCAATGCATGCAGGAGGATGTCCAAAGACGTCCCCAAACATGAACCAGCAGAAAGGTAAGAAACAGTTCTCCGTTTCACAAGTACAAGCTGAAGGCCATGTGTTACTGCCAGCTTTGGGGTTAGCGAGCAGGTTGATGCTTGAAGGATTTGTGTCCCACACTGAACTCAAACTATTCGTCCTCATTTCCCTTGACAGGTCATTCCAGAGCTGGATTCAGCTGGAAGTGTTTGCGCTCATGAAGAAATATGGTGGGCACTTCTTCTCTTTGGCCTTCCACACACAAGCGCATACACCTTTACTGTGAGGAGTGGGCACAGGTTCATTCTAAAAACTCTGTGTCTTTATTTCTACAAAGGTTAAAGACTGGAGAATTCCTGAGTTGATTGAAGCAAACGGATGTATGAATGAAGCAAACGGATATATTTAAGCTTTATTATGGAAACATCCACTATGCACAAACGTAAGGGCAAAAAGAAAAGCCTCGTGCTAATCTATGATTGACTACATTAAACTCAATTGGCTCTGTGGTAAAAGCATTCAGAATCCACTATTATTCAGATCAGTTATATTAAAAACTAACCTGGCAAAACGAGAATGCCAGGCTTTCCGGCTCCGTCGACAGCCTTTTACCCGCATCAGTAGAGCTACTTACAGAGCCTGAGACAATTTAGGAAAAGTTTGAAATCCTCACACTAAGTGCTAATCATTCGTCTTATCAGCAATACAGAGGCAGAAAACAGCATCTTTTGAACTGATTAAGCGCCATCTGCGCAGATCTGCCAGCACGGAAAGTTTATCACTCCTCTCTTTTTTTTCAGCTCCAAAGTTTGACTCAGAGGAGAACAATAGTTCATTATGAAAATCGATTTGTAATACTTCTCACTCTTTGATGGCACCTAATCCTAGGATTTGACAAAAAGACGGTTCAGAGACAAGAGAGAGTGAAAGCAAGGCACAGTAGTTTATGCGTTCAAAGCACCTTGTATTTTGAGGCATTTGGAGTGCTTTTTCTTCCGTCTTCAGAATGGCCTGTGTGTTGTTAATCACTTTAGTCCTCTTGGCTAATGAAATGAGGTGGAGGAGGATTACAACCGCCAGTTGCCATCGAGTCTTACGGAAGCTGAGAAAGCTGGAATATCAATGCGGCATTGTGAATCGGCTCTCTTGGCATGGGCTGAAGCTAGAAGGCTTTAACCAGAGAGCTCGCGCTCATGGTAGACTCGCAACCAGTCACAAACTCAATCCCTCACTTGAGAAACAATTAACTGGTTCTTCATATAAAAGACTGGTTGAAGCCTGTTCAAGAAACTAATTTGCGCAGTTGGCCAATCGTAGATTGATAAATGCAGGGCAATGAATAAAATGAGAGATTGTACACGCTAGTCATAAACATAGCAGAGGGACATTCAATGTGTTTATTACCTGCCCTCTTTTATTATTTCTTCTGTTTTTACATTTTAGTGTTTAAGGTAATGCATTTTATGCTATCTAAATGATTACACTATTATTATCTTCTTTTGTGGGCACATGTGAAAGTGATTGATACATGGATATTGATACAAATTAAGTTGCTGTTTACACATGTCAACACACACATACACAGTGTCACACCACCTTATAAATCTGCTTTTAAAAGAATCCTCCTGGCCTTCATGCGGGGCGGGGCTTACTGGACAGAGCTTCCCTGCGATTGGCCGGTTGCAGCGGTGTCGTATATGATGATAAATTTCTCACAGGTGTCACCGTCTCTCCTGCAGGTGAGGATTGATGGGATAGCAGAGAGCGATCCATCATCTCAGGCAGGTGGCGCCGTATTGGAATTTGGGAAATCTGTTCCCAATCACACCTACAGGCCGGCGGCCATGTAAGAAACCCCCACCTCCACATTCACTGTACGCTTTCCTTCCCTCATCTGTGTGTCAGATCCGGAAATCAATGCGAGCCACTCAAGGTCAATACACTGTTCGCCAGCTCCTCCGAGCTTTGATGGATACATCCCACTCAAAGAGAGTTGACGCGAGGGGGAACTGACAGAGGCTTCGTCTGAGCTGTTAAAGGGACAGTGAGTCTGAGATGCTTGTCATAGTGCGTGTCTGCTGTCATTTAGACAACAGACATCTCCTCAAGACAGTCCCAACACAGCCAGCCCTGGCTCATGTGCGCACTGTATTGGAAACCTGATCAAAGTATGGAGCACAGATCCTCGCCTGATGCTCTTATGGATTACAAGAAAGTCACCTTGCATTGATTGCTTTGAGTGTTGAGTTTGAATTGAGCTTTGATTGGTGCCTGACAGCTCAGACTCTTCACAGAAGCTCTCACAATGACGTCCTCTGGAGCTGGGATGCCTTGGAATGTGCCGTTTGTCTTGGACTGAGACGCATGAAGGTCTTTGGACAAAGTTGTCATGCTGTAAAAGATCTACCTGGAACTGAAGATGATTGCAAATAATAACTGCATAAAAGGAATTACCACTTTATATGAATTGTCTTTAACTAATATGTACTAACGTTTAAATGAATCATTTGATACGATGATAATTACACGAGTGACCCTTCCTATACCCCTTTACCCAGGCCATATCACCAAACCTGCCCCAACCTCACCTCAAGTGTTTTGGGTTTCACCTTTTTCTTTTTAAGGTGTCCTTGTTTTGCTGTATATTTGAGTGAATTGAATGAACATGTACACAGTATCACCCACCCAAACCTGCACACTTGCTCTTTCTTCAGGCAAAGAAAACGCCTGACTTTGGAGATCTCGAAACCAAGGTCATCTTAAACACAACAGCCTTTTCAGCGACCGTAACACATCCCTCCATCTCAACCCAAAACCCTGATCATGGCCAAATGGTGACTGGAAGGTGACTTTACCGCGGCACAACACCCTGCTATCTCTTTCCCTCTGCTTTAACACAAACACAACACATTAATCCTTAATCATTTCCATTTCTCAGTGGATTCATGCCTACTACTTAAATGCTATTTAAGAGAAATTTACTGCTAGCTATTAGAGATTCTTTTGCAGTTTATGAGTTTTAAAGGAAGGGGAGATTCATATAAAGTGGTGAATGGTGTCCATCCACTGAAGGTCAGGGCACTTGTGTAGAAATGAGAAATATTCCTTCAAAGAATAGTACAATTACATTACAAAGAAGTGAGTGTGTGTGTGTGTGTGCGTGCGCACATGTGTGTTTGGCATATTTGGAGGAATCCGGACAATTTTCTGCTCCACTGACTTGTTTAACTCAGGCTAAAATAATGTCCATTTAAATGATGTAATTATACACCCACTTTGCAATTTACCTCTAACCCCACTCTCAAAAAAGAGAGAGAGAATGAAAATCAGATATTCAGGTGATCACTAAGCAACATTTAATCATAACTATTAATACAAGTTATTTCTCTCTCATGTCTGACTGTTTTCATACCTCACGACAGACAATGACTCGTTTTTGGAAGAATATTGTACAACCAATAAAACAGACATTTTATCAATATCACAAAATGGCCAAAGCCATTGCTTTTTCCTCATTTAAGTGATAAAGAAGTCAATGAAATAATTGTATTTAATTTAATTTTTATAATTTCATTAAATGAATAATTTAATTCTACTGTTAGCGCATTGTAGCGCAGTTTGATCTGAAAGCGCTGGAAGTAAATAGCATATTTACACGGCTCTGTCAAACAGCATTCAACCAGAAGAGATCATTTCAAGACTAATATACACACAGATCCTTAAAACCTTTCTAATCAGGATAGATTGCAGATCATAAAACTCTGCAGAAGAACATGCCGCACATGATGCCTTGTCTAAATTCATAAAGTCGTAAATCTCCATTTCCCCATAAGGTGATAAATCAAAAGCAACATTACTGATTTGTTGCATGCATTAATTGCTTGAAGTCCTTTAATGTAGATTCATCTACGGGCGTTTGGCTGCGTTAAATTCGGATGAATTTTCATCTTTTTACCTAACACAGGGGCTATAATCCAGAGACTATTCAGATGGGCTGGCATTGTGATAGAAGCCAAAAGAGGAAGAGAGAGCAGGTTCTTTAATAGTCATTTGAATGTAATTAACTGCACATATCAATGGTGAAGCGGTCATATTTGGGTGCACTGGAGTGTTAACTCTGAGTTGGTCACTGCAGAAAGCCACGGTACAGGAAGCAAAGCTTTGATTAGGCTGAGAGGCCCTCACTCGCTGCACTCAGATCAGCTATTAAGATAAACGGGCCCGACGTAACGCAGCTTAATGCCTGCAGAGAGACTGCGCTCCATACAGCCTTGGATTTGCATTCTTGAAAATTTCATTAAATTACTTACTTTTATAGACTTTTGGTTTTAACATTACTTGATGGAAGTGAACTGTATGATTTGCATATTAGCACTATGCATGAAAAGTCGTGCCATGGAGTATTTGCATTTTCCATAGAAAACACAAATCAAATTTGGCCCAGAGCCAAAGACAGACGCAGCAGGAACGGCACTGGCATGGCTTGGAGAAGCTTTTTTAATAAATAAAATATTGAAAGAGGTGAAATGGAGTAAAGTTAGACAGAGCCGTGTATCTTTGAGTTATCTGAGAGAGGAGTCAATGGTGGTTGCAGCAAGCCATAAGTGCTGGTAAGTGCTGGTAAGCAACAGCTTGTCGCTGGGAGAGCATCTTGTAGCTTATCTACCCCTGAAACTAATGAATACTGGTACCTTAGAGCAGTGGTCCCCAACCTTTTTTGTGACGCGGACCAGTAAACGTGCGAGCGCAAGCGCAAGCGAGACTGTTCAAACGCCTCCATAGTCACAGCGCCACAGACGCTTGCAGCAGCTCATGGACCGGTCCGCGAAATCGCTCAGCGGCCCGGTGCCACTTCGGGGGCTGGGGACCACTGCCTTAGAGTACTACTGTGAACCATTGCAGATTTTTTCCAGACACAGTATCTCCACGCCTACCTTCAGCTCTTCCAGTACCACTACCTCCACACATGCTTCTACCTCTATCGCTATCAACACTATCACCTCATTCAAAATCTTTACCTTACAACTGCTTAACCAGTTCCTCAACTTGTACCAATGCCTTTACCATTTTTTTACTTCTAACAGATAGCTTTAACATCACCACAGTAACTACCTCAACCAATACCTCTACTTGTTCCTGTAATTCTACATTTAACACAACCAATCCCTCTACTCGTACCACTGACTCTGTACATTTGGTTTTACTTCGAACTCTACCAATACCATCAACTCTACCACTGTTACTACCTCAACCATAACCTCTACCTTTAATTCTACCACTATATTTAACAATACCTCTACTTTACCTTGATCAACACATTTGCCTTCACTTCCCCCTTTAATTTACCACTATCACTTTACTTATGCCTCTAACTGTAATATAAACTCTACCTGTAACTCTACCAATACCTCTACAGTAGAACCCCGACTTACGAAACGCTATACGTATGAAAAATTTGACGTACGATAAAATATATTTCAGGTTTTTTTTTTTTGCAACGACAAAATGATCGAGATGCGAAAAACTAAATGTCGGCGAGGCGACGATTTCCGAGTTTCGTTTTGATATTCGCGCTGATTTTGGTTCGGGTTGGATGAAGACTATAGTTTGTCCGGTCAGAACAATGATGTCTCACTCAGGGAATAATCCAAAACTGGTGTTTATTAAAGGTGCATAGATCGATAAAACCTCAACGATTGGCACTAATTCCCTGTATTTCACTCAATAAACTATATACAATCTTCAGCCGATCTCTTTTACCTTAATCATCCGTCAGCTCTCTTCTCAGTCACTTCCTGAACTCCAATGGAAAGTTTGGAATAGTCTATTTCGCGCTGAATGACAGGGATGGCTGGAATAGTCCATGTAAGAAGGGCAACCCTTTTTACAATCCTGCTCTCCTATTGGTCAGCATCGCTCCCACCAGCCTCTGCATAGCGGCGTTCTTCTTCCATTTCCTGTCCCATTTCGTCCCACTAACTCTAAAGTTTTTCCGCGCTTTTGCATACAAGTTTTGTTTTCATCGTGCTGCATCGCCATTATTTTGTGCTCAGTTAACATAAACTTTTTTTCTAATCACTAGCCATGGATGTTAAGATTGTATCTGAAGTGAAAGGGAAGAAGAGGATGCTCCCCATGGAGTCAAAAAGGGAGATATTTGCAATGTATGAAGCTGGGATGTGCTTCATCCCATGCTGTATATGGTGTTTTCGTAGGGCCAATTTATGAAAAGATCAGTTTACGAAGCCAACCTCGGAACGGATTATTTTCGTAAGTCGGGGTTCTACTGTACTTCTACCTCTATCTCTACCAAAGCATGTGGTTCTACCTCTAACTTTAGCAGTACTTTTAACTCTACCACTACCAATATCTCTTCTTCTACCTTTAACTTTACCATTAGTTTTACCAGTGCCGGTACTTATACCTCTACTAATACTAATCTAACTCAACCAGTATCTATATCGCTGCCTTTTACTCTACCTTTAACATTACCAGTACCTCTACCTTTATTTCAGATGTACACGTTTTGTTTAGTACTTCTGCATACAACATTTACCATTTATAATCCTGTAAAAAATAGAAAAATGTAGTATCCTTGACCAGAGAGTGTAGCTGTAAATTTGAAATTTGAAAAGCTGGTAAGATGAGGTTCAAGAAGATGATTAATGCAGGAGGAACCACATCCCTTATCTGAAAAAATATATATAGTTAGACAATAAAATATGTATGAGTACCGAGATAATGCTTCCTTTATAGAGGATGCATACCGATATACAGTATGTCCTACATATTTATGTATTAGGCAACTAAAAATACCATGAGCGAAAAAGACAGTAGTGAGTTTACAAAAACACACAGCCTGTAAATCATGTAGAGCAGTGTGAATCAAAAGACATCACTTTACACTGAATGTTAAACCGAGAGTGAATAAAGGTGCGCCACCGTCCCTGACTCAGTTAAATTAACTCATTGAGAATGAGGAGAGGACACGAGCGCTATATTCTCATTAGAAATGAGAGAGTCCACAGCAGAGCCATATTTCACTGTCACTTCGCCCTATTCATAGCATGTGCTTCAGACTGCGGATGCATGTTGGAGCCACTGTGAACATATGTGTGTTTTCTGGGAATAAAGGGCAAACCAGAGGGGAAACTTTGCTTAATGTTAACGCCATCAATCTCTCCGTCAGCTGACATCATTAGAGGTGACAAGAGCCTCCAAGATTTCCTCAGATCTGTTGAGAATTGTGGCTATTCCAGAGAATGTTTATTGTGTAAAGTCTGTTTCAAAGAAAGCCCAACTTATGTAACTTATGCAACCCCCCCTTTAAACAGGTCAGAACAGTACAGTCCCAGCTAACAGGGAACATTCTCACAACTTCCTTTATGTTCTGGCAAGGTTCTCTCAAAGCTATTCATGTTTTTTTGATCTGCAGTAATGTTCTCAAAACATTAGAAACAACATTGTTCATGGAAGGTTTCAGGTTTTCAAAGAACATTCTGAAGTAACATTCATATAATCTTTGCAATACCATAAATAATATTTATTGCAGTTTTGAAAAGAACCTTATCATCGAAGCTTTGAGCCTGTTTTAAATCACAGCATTCATGCACTTCTTCACACCACTTGATTCGATGTTTTGTAATGGAAGTGTGAACTAAGTGTACAAATCCTTTTCGGGAGCACTGTGTGTCATTCATGGGAATAAAATACAAGCATTGAAAACAGCCCAGAGGAAATTCACTCTTGAACTGTAAGGATGAATCCAGGAGCCAAACACACACTAGAGGCAGGACACTTTTTATAATAGCAAGCAACATAATGGATTATATAGGTCAGCCGAATGCTGGTGTATTTTTCATGATCACTTTTAGCTGGGTGGCTTATTCTTTTTTTGTTCAGTCAAAGTAATGAAATGTAAAGACAAATAGGACATTCCCTAATGATCATAACCTTGACACATCTTTTGAAATCGCCAAATTGGTGTAAAATAAAAGTAGAAACTGTTTACGGTTTTATTGCGGTAGAAGAAAATGCAGATATGTAAAGCTAAGTAATGAGCTATAAATGGGTTGTAGTCTCTATATATGATAGACTCTTGCATTTAGCTCAGTATAACTAATCTACATTTTGATTTTGCTGTCAAACACAAATCAAAATCCAATATGAGGTGTGAAATGTTCTATATGATGCATCCTGTTGCAACAGTGTTTACATAGCATTAAATACAACAGCCCATATGGACTCTTTAATTCACCCTGTGCAAGGTTTACAGCGGCAAATAAAAAAGCTAGTCTATGATTTTTACGACAAGATTACCAGTGCTTTTTCACAACACCCTGGTGACTGGAGCCTCTAAATGTGACAATCAAAACAGTGGCGCTCCATTCCGCAGTGTAACGGCATTAAAGGGATGTGAAGTGGGCGACAGTGAGAGCGTGATATGCTCTACGTGTCATTAAACAGTTTGACGCTGGCTTAAAACCATCTGTCAACGGGCGTTTTCACCAAATTTCAAGGACAAGGTCTAAATCATAGTGGATGTCTTAATTGTTCTTCCGACGGATGTCTAGAATACCAAAAGTGGTTGGAAACAGCGGGAAATGTGAAGGTTGCAAGTGATTTAGGAGAGGTTGTTGTATTCAGAAGTGCTTGCTAATGCTACCATTGTTATTGCACATGCTAAGGGATTTGAACTAAAGAAATGAACCCTCTACAACACCCTAAAAGCCATCCTGCAAACGCTCAAAATGCACCATGACAACTACAGATTTTACAGTCATACCCAACATGACAGAGGCAGTGTGTCATAAACTGCTCAACTACCTACCTGGATAATGTTTTTGGCTTCATACATGAATTGAGCATATCAACTGTGCCCAAAAATGCTGTCTCACTCGACACTGGGTCATATATCCCCCAGCTTTGTGTACGGCTTAATTTCCAAGCTTTTAGCTTTCATATGGGCCTGTAAAATATTGATAACTGATATCAGGCAGGTTGTGAGTGTTTCTGGCCGGGGTTCAGCATAAAGCAATAATGCAGAGCAATGAAGCTGGCTGAACTCCAGAAACTGATCTAACCACATACTGAGAGAGCCACATGTTACATCTCATTGAGACTAAAACAACACACACACACACACACACACACACACACACACACACACACACACGCACACACACACAGCTACAATTTCAGTTTCTCATTTAGATTTTTTCTCTTTTTTTCCGAGTTTATTTTGTTGACCTGACAAAATAAATAAAGAAGGCCAATTATTGCACTTTTACTCCAGAAAATATTTTTCAAGATTGATTGCATTTCATTTTCTGTATAAACACAAATCAAATACTTTTCCAAAGACATGAGCTCACATGATGTTCTTGAGGTCTAACAGGTTTTCCTGCTTGAATATTGATTATTTTCCTAATATTCTTCATTGTTTTGCTCGTCTCTTCCCAGTCTGTCAGAAACGCTCTGTTTAGTTCCTGTCTCTATGAAGCCCCTCCTTCTGAAAGCACATTGTGCTCTGATTGGTCCGCTGGATTGGTATGTTGTGATTAGATTTGGAAAATGCACCGCCCCTTCCCATAACCACTAACCTACTAACTCAAGCAGACCCTGCCTCTTTATTATGTGTATGAATTATTATAATGAGGAATATTGCGACACATTTGTTCCCGAAAGAAAATTTAAGAAAATAAGAAATAAGAAATAAGAATAAGAAAATTTGTACGATGGTTGTGTTTCAGGGAGTTCAAAAGTTATATATATATATATATTTAATAAATAATTCTTTATTTTTGGTTGTTTAATAAGTAAATCAGCAATCAGACCTGTGACATACAAAATATTAAACTTTTTTTGGCCATCTGAAAATTAATTAATATTTTTTAAACAAAATCACACTAAAAATCAACAACTAGCTCCTATAACGGACTTGTGGTTATAGTTATTGTTACTTTTAAAGATGCAAAGATGCAAAATGCGTCTTTTTTTCATGTTACACACATTTTGACTGCTTAGCACTTGGATTTATTATGACACTAGTGTGTTCAGCATTGTCTGACTTCTAATGTTTCAGTGAAGGCCTGAGGGTGTGAGTCCACCTCTATAATCTCAGGAGACAGACAGTCCATCACTGCAAATCCTTCATGAAGCCCTGGGACATATTAAAACAGCTCATTCCTCACTCACAATTAATTTCAATGTTCACAAACTGCTCTTAGTAGTTGAATTCAGGTGATGGTCATCAAATAATTTTGCTCTTTCATCAAAATAGCAACATTACTTGGTTACTCTCAGTAAATACCACATAAGGATTTCCGCTGGAACAAGACTAAACTGCATCATGTTATGTTATGTTGCACTTTAATGACGCAATGCAGTCTTTGGTATGTTTCACTTAGGTATCAACTTTGTCTCAAATTTTTCTCCTTAATTTCCTACGGTGAAATGAAAATCGATAAAAAAAGAAACATTTATGTATTGTAGAAGTACAGAGATATAACATTTATATCAGGGGTCACCAAACTTCTCAGCCAGAGGGCCGCAGTAACTGTGAAACAGCAGTTCGGGGGCGACTACACACTCGAGGTCCAAATAAAAAAGAATCAAAACATAGATGTTGTTTTTAATTATTTAATATTATTTTATTCGGTTATTACTTAATAACACAATGATACACTACACGTGGACACCTGTATTAGTGGGAATGGTGAAATTGTTTCCTGGATGCCAAAATAGCAGACATTTCTGGCTTTTGATTTCCCTAACATCAACAGTGACCTGAGATTATCATCAGACAAGATTGTTCTCAAATTGCTCTTCACGTATTTTATTCTTGAAAATGTTTGTTCACACATGTATGTTGTTCAAAAGATTGAAAGGTATATTGATGCTAAAGTTTTGACATTAGGAATGTCTTCCTTAGACAAAAACGGGAATAAAAACACCAGTCCTGCGGGCTATATCACACATTTTATATGTTTATACATATCATTTTTACATCAAACTGGATATATATATATATATGAGGTTACGAAAGACATGCGTCTCTGAAATTATATGTGGGAAAAAAAGGTATATCATCTCATTGACGGTGACTGAAAGTGGAAGTAAGCATAAGGTTTTGTAATGTTGTGATCGGTTGGAAAACGTCTCCGTTTACTATCGTAACCTCGTTATTTTTCCATATTCCGTTTAGAGAAGTGTGAAGAAAATATTCTGACGCGTCGCGCTTATGCTGTTCATACCGTCTGTCTGCCAGATCCACATCGCGCTACGATTCCTATCCTATAAGGTTTCGGAAATTACATGAAAGGGAAATGCATTTCATTGCAACATCTCGTTCCCGCTCTTGAAACTGAACACGCTTCTGTGCGCCTCTATTTTAATTCAGTAAAAACATAACGTCCACGTAAGCGGCGGCTGACCTTGGCAGGATACACTTAAAATTATGGATTTTTTTCTGTAGACAAAAAGGTCTCCGCCGGCCGGATGAGAAGGCCGTAGTTTGGGGACCACTGATTTATATGGATAACATATATTCTATCAGTGTTTCTCAACAGATGGATCACAAAACCATTTCTGGTTCCTCCTTTACGATTCTGTCTGGTTCCTTGGAACTGGATAGCCGTAGTACAAATGCCTCTGCTGGAGTGGAAGAAACTGCCATGAGTGCTTCCGTTAGATGAGGGCAGGGATAAGGCCTAGGCCCGTCTCTAACGCCACTGATGGGTCCGTTTATGATCTCCATGAAAAGAAGTCGCTAATCATGTGTGTTACGCTCTGCAGCAGAATCAAAGTTCTATCCTTCTTTGGACCAGTGAAGTACCGGTATTAAACCCTGATCTCATAGCTGGGAGAGTTACTCGAGCACAGTGTAGGGCTATGAGGCTGAGGCTGGCTCACAGCTTCTAACTTCAGGGTAACCTCCTCTGCAATCATCACCCACACCTGATCATCATCAGCTCCTGCCTTTATATTTCCCTCTCACCATCATTGTGTGTCAGGTCGTTGTCTCCCATGTGGTTTCACATCAGTTGCTCCAGTTGCTCCACACCGTGATCGTCACCACTGGGATTTATCACTGCACCTTCCATGTACTCATCAGGCCAATACTCTGTATGCTGTACTCCACCATCAGGCGACTGCCGAGGAAATACAGAGCATCAGAGAGACCAGTGAAGGACAAGAATGAAAAACCGATCCCAGATGAAGGACAGCGGAATAGATGGGTAGAAAACGTCGAAGAGTTGTTGAACAGGCCAGCTCCACAAAACCCACCAGTAATCGAACCAGCGGACAACGACCTACAAATCAACTCTGTGGCACCAACATGTGAAGAAATTTGCACGGCGATAAGTCAGCTGAGGAAAAGCAAGGCAGCTGGGCCTGACAGCATTCCGGCAGAAGCGCTAAAAGCCGACATTGACACCACGGTTAACATTCTTCAACCCCTCTTCACCAAGATCTGGGACGAGGAACAAGTGCCGACAGAATGGAAAGAGGGATACTTGATAAAATTACCAAAGAAAGGAGACTATGAGCTATGGTGGGATCACTCTGTTTTCCATCCCAGGCAAGGTGTTTAACCGCATCATCTTAAACAGGATGAGGGACGCCGTTGACCCACTGCTCCGGGACCAGCATGCAGGATTCCGCAAAGAGAGGTCATGTATTGACCAGATTGCAACCCTTCGCATAATCCTGGAGCAATCGATGGAGTGGAACTCGCCCATCTACGTCAATTTCATCAACTATGAAAAGGTGTTTGACAGTGTCGACAGGCAGACCCTATGGAGGTTACTTAGGCACTATGGTGTGCCAGAAAAGCTGACCTCCATCATCAAAAACTCCTTCGAAGGATTAACATGCAGGATAATCCATGGACAAAAACTCACCTATGCCTTCCAAGTGAAAACAGGAGTAAGACAGGGATGCCTGCTGTCACCGTTCCTATTCCTGCTGGCCATCGATTGGATCATGAAAAGATCAATCATGATCCAGCGGAACGGTATCCAGTGGACACTTGGTACACAGCTGGACGACCTGGACTTCGTGGATGACCTGGCTCTCCTGTCCCACACGCAGACACAGATGCAAGATAAGACATCAACGGTCGCAGCAACGTCCTCACAGCTGGGGCTCAACATCAATCGAGCCAAGATCAAGGTCCTCAAGATGAACGTAGCCAACAATCCTATAAGGCACTTATAACAGGAGTATATCTTGCAGATGTTTCAGATGCGGCAATTTCACATAGTTCTGTAATATATTTATGTAATTTGCATTCAATTATTTTAGTGTGTGAAGGATTTTGAATTAATCACACTTTAAGGTTGACAGCCCTAATTTAGAAGGATCAAGTATCTTGGTTTGTATTCAAGTGAAGAGTTTAGGTTAGGTGAAATATGACTTAAAATCATTTCATGAATAAAACCAAACCTCTCATAAAGATGCATCTCTGTTTCTATTTCATATTTATCAAGCATGTTCCTTTGCATCCTACTGAGCTCTTATCTATTTGTGTGCAGCATTTATTAAGAAAAAAATATCTCTGCTAGCAAAGGAAATATGTCAGCAGTTTTGGACTCCTTCTGTCTCTGTATCAGGTCTCTGCAGAACAGACAAACTCAGAAAGTCAAGCAGATAGACAGAGTTAAGCTTCTCCACGAAGACAAACATATTTAAGTGCTCAAAGATGCTCACATTTAAAGCTGATTATGATTGCTATCTGCAATAAGAGCTTTACCGATCAACTATTAAGACGAAGCCAAGATGAATGATTTTCTTTTGGTGAAGCACAGTGTTGTCCTGCTCTTTTGTCAGTCGATAGAATGTTTTTATTTTATTTAACAAAATAATTTTACAGTGTAAAAACAGAACGTGCATTTAATGTTATTGGTTGTAGTAATAATGATTCCAATGCAATAATATGTCTGACTTGATTAAAACCAGTTCATTTAGATTGTTTTGTCCCTATGAGGAAAACAGCTTATAAATCATACAAAATTATGTATTTTGAAAGTGTAAAAATGCTGAAAATTGGGTGGTTTAGGGTTAGGGTTAGTCTAGGTGGAGAGAATATACAGTTTGTACAGTAAGAAAATCATTATGTCTATGGAAAGCCTCCGTAAAACATGTAAGCACAATGTGTGTGTGTGTGTGTGTGTGTGTGTGTGTGTGTGCGCGCCCACGTGTGCTTTTATTAAGAGGATTATTTATCAAGAATGCAATGAAAGGACTATTAAAATGTTTTGAATTATGAATATGTATCTCTAGGGTTTAGCCATTGTTTCTTTTCTTTCACATTAAGACTCTCTGTCCGTTGAGGACAAAAACTATAATTACAGAAATCCCACATTAACATTTGCATTTTAACTCTGTATATCTTTGTAGTATAGCTATGATTATTTATTTAAAGTTACAAAGAAATAATTAATTTTCATATGCAAATACTGCAATCAAGATTGTGTCCATAATTGAGTGTTTCTTCAACTATAGATACTTTTATGTCTCACTGATTGATTTTTATTACAACTAACAGATTCAAATTATTGTTCTTATTATTATTATTACTGTCTTGATTTTTTTTTCTCCATTTAAATGCTTTTTAAGTGCATTTTAAGGAATTTAACAAACATGAATCATTGTATATACATTTGTGCATAAATGAGATGAAAATAGTTTAGAATGAGATTGATTGCAAAGTATAAGGAATTTGTCTTGGTGACAGAAGAAGCTTTCAAGGTTAAATAAAATAAAGATAAGTGAACATGTATAACAATTAAATTAAATTCACTACTCTAGTGATGTCATATTGTATATATATTTTCCCATACATTTTGACTGTTTTGAAGGTCCCTCAAGAACAACAATTGATCTCCTAATAAAGTTTTTGTCAAAATCTATTGTACTTTTTTTAGCAAGGTTAGGTTTTTTTAGCTTGGCTGAAGAACATCTTTAAGATGAAATACAGGACATGCAAACAGGACAGGACATTAAAAGTGTCAATAGTTGGGGAAAAAACACCTAATTTTGTAAAAAAATTCCACAAAATAAGGTCCTTTCTGATATTTTGAATGCTAAATAATGAATATGATATACTTTTTTTATCCGACCACTTCTCTAAAAATATGACAGTAAAATTCCTTAAAGTTACGCACATGCAGAATCAATGTAGGTCAGAATGTATCTAATAGTAACACTAATGACGCTAATAGAGCTTTAGAGGTCATAGTAGAGGAGAGATCAGCCATCAGCCAATCACGTTCAGCTTCAGCAGCAGGTGAAAGCCGCTAATCTTAGAATTGTGAGGGATTAGGATATAACAATATTGTCTATTTGATGAGGGATTATAAACAGTAAATCCAGTTCTTCATATGGGATTCCTCATGTGAGATAGGACTGACATTTATATTGACAAGTAAAGTTTCTTCGCCAAACCTCCATCACATGAACACACACACACGCACACACACACACACGCACGCACGCACACACACACACACGCACGCACGCACGCACGCACGCACGCACGCACACACACACACACACACACACACACACACACACACACACACACATGATATCCATGTTCCATGTCACTGAACAGTTTGAATTGCACAAAGACAATGGAAGCACTTTCTTATATTTATCAAGAAAATCAATTAACAGAATATGTGAAACTGAACATTTTAATTATTCATTTGCGAAAACATAAAACATTATTTTGCGGCGAGAATGTTGTTTTTAATTATTTTGATTTAGATTTTAGTGAGAGAGAGAGAGAAAGAGTAAATGTTTAAATTTTAAAAGCATGTTAATCAAGATTTGCTGAAAAAAAAGGTAGATTACCTGCATTCATTTTGCTTGGTAATGCTTGTAAATCAGTGTTAAATCTTGTACCAAGTTACAAGTCAACCTGTTTATTCCAGTACTAGTATAATTTAAAAAAATAAAAGTAAGCCTTAGAGGTGCTCATGGGTAATTTTGAGCACATACCATAAGCTTCACGCTAAGCCACGCAAAAAGCGCACTAAAACACAAAGCTAATGTAATTATGGGACTTTTCCAGTGCAGACGGAGGAGAGAGTGTGTGTCAAAGTAATGAATGAAAGCCAACATTAAATCAGCCAGAGATATTCCACAGTCTGCCAACTCCTCTCCTGCAAGCCAGCGCATGTGTTGACACTTTTTCCTCTGCGCCATTTAGAGTGAGTTGGCATCATTAATTGATGGTATTGCCAGTAAATTGGCAACAATGAAAAGACAAATTATGAGCAGGCAGCGCGGTATAGAAAGAGGATTTACAGTATTTGAATAATTTAGGTGCCCGTGGTTAATTTGACAGGATTGTTATTCTCAGGGAAGGCCCCGCTGCTTGAGGAATGAAGCGTGCGGGGAAAAGGGCCGGGCTGCTCCGGTAATCAGCCACTCTGCCAATCAATAAAGAAGTGCACGCTGCAAATTAAACAGTAAATTTGGTTAGGGGGGTGGTAAATATTTAGAAAGAGAGAGAGACAGAGAGACAGAGGAAGAAAGAAAGAGTGTCAACGAATAAATCAAGAATGGCTCAGGAAATTGAATGAAAAAGTCAGTGTGTTGTTTGTTGAGTCCCTTTCATGGAGGAGCCTAAGCAACAATCACAACAATATTTAAGAGTTCTGCAACCCCAACCCTGATGTTGTTGACCTTGACAACACGAAGTGAAATTAGTGGGGGATTGTCACGCTATCGTGGATTGTTGCAGAGATTCTATATAAGGATTTATTCCAGTTATGAGTCGTGGCCTGTTTATAAAACAAATGTATATGCACATCTGATGAACTTAGCGCATGGCAATGGTAAACAGTGACAGTTACTGCAGCCTAATGAACGATGTTACTTGGCAGAAGAATTCCTAGCAGTGTTTGTCTTTCCACATATTCGGTCCCACCTCTCGAGAATTTGTTAGGATTGTACGAGTTGGCGATTTTCGCTGAATTTGTACAATCTGTGGGTGAAACGCCATGAAGTTCCACCCATAAATATAACCCTGAGGAGTGCATGAGCAAATTGTACAAATACATACAAATAATTTGCTAAATTGTTATAGGCCAGTACAAAAAACTAATAGGAAGGGAAGTGGGAGACAGTGTGGGGTACCTGAGCCGGGACTCAAACCCGGGTCACGTGAAGTGTAACCTCGGCACGTGTCGTTGCATAGGCAAGCACCATTATTGATAAATCTAACAATTCATTGAACACTGGTGCCTTGTATCACACTGCTGTCGCTGCTGTTCCATTAACTGTATTATTACTTCAAACTTTGATTGTCTTCAAATATAATTTCCATGCCGAGGCTCGACAGACACATACTGTACATCAATATAGAAAAACAAACAGAACTGAAATCAAACCCTAAATTGTGAAATGTTGATGATAAATACATTTCTACAGCTGGTAGAATCTTTGTTAATCTTTGATGACTGAATAAGAGCAATTCATATTTATTCCAAAAGGTGGCAATGCCTGATACACAAGTATGAAGTGACATTTCACTCACAGTTACCGCAGGCAGAAAACAAAGAATAGGAATTATCAGCAAAAATTGTAATGGCTCAGCGATTTACAACAGAGCAAGTTCTGAATATAATCAGATATTACAATCACGATTTACATTGACAATTAGTGTCACTGTCACTTGCTGGATTTGCTATCAATGATCAAAGTATGGATTTTGAAGATGTTGAAAATGATAGTTTTGAGATTGTGTTTGAGTCAAGGACACTATATTTTTGAAAAAATAAGCTCAAAGCTAAAACTCTTCTGTTACACAGCCATATTTTCTCCAGTTTAATAATAAGTAATATGACTTACCTTAATCCATTGCAGTCAATGATGCTGTGACAATGATTCAAAGAGCCATCCATGCATTTCCCGCTTGATCAACAGACAATTTTTGACAATTCGGGAAACCAGAACACCCAGAGAAATCCCAAACCCATTTGAAAACTCCATAGAGAAAGACCTCCTGGCTCAGGCAGTTCTCAGAGCAGGGAGCTGACCACTACTGTATACCCCGCTACCTTGAAGAAGCTTGATTCAAACTTCATAGTGCTATAAACGTAACCTCGGGTTGTTTCAAGGGGTTAAGCCCGCATTCAGTGTATTGTAATTGACATTGGATGAAAGTATCTGTGAATGATTAACAATCAAATTTAAACACCCTGAAGTAACCATCTGCCCTTTTGCCTGACGGTTTTCATTCCAAACAACAAAGTCATCTCAGCATGTGAAAGACCTGACTTTTTCAGCGTCTTTGTCCAAACAAAGACAAAAATTGTGCAATACACCACTATTTTTTTCACGCGGCTCCCCAAACCCTTATCCACAAACTCGGCGTAGGTCGCATTTGAGGAAAGTAGGTGCTGGATATTTTTCCCTTGTCAGAACAGTTGACAGACAAGGTCTTCCAATCTGTCCCCTTTAGCACTACCTAGGGACCCTCAGTGAGAAGAACAGGGTGCGGGCCATGGAAAATCGCACTTCTATCTTTGTTCACACTTTCCATTTCAAGGGCTATTTATCTAATAAAGTCCCTGACTCTGTCTCTGCTCACCACTACCTGCTGCTGTGCTTCGGCTTCCACCTGGCACCTTTAATTATTTCATGCCTAGGAGACAAGTTTTAACCAGAAGTGGCAGGGAAGGTTGTCCCTGACAGCTGGAGATTATTAAAGTTAAAAACGCAGGGCTGAGGTGTTGTAACAGGTCTCCACACTGCTCTCCAGCAATGGGAACACGGTGCTGTCGCCTCGAAAAACAAGGGCCGAAGTTTAATTTATTGACTGGAAGGAAACATCAAGGAGCGTGTCTCTGGAACACAGAAGCTCACGCAGGAAATGACATGGGGCTGGGGGACTTTTGCAGATGTACCTGGGGAGTAGCTGTGTGTGAGGAAGCAAACTTCGCTTTATTTCCTTCAGACATGGTCTTCAGTGCAAGCGCGCATACGAACAGCAATGCAGAAAGGTGCTTCATTAGTGCCGTGTTTTTTGGTGGCGCTCAACCCCCTGGTGACACGGGCAACTGCTCGGTTTGACTCTGTCAGAAATAACAACAAAAGTGCTTGTAGCATTTCCTGTAGAGAAGCGTGTTGAAGGAGGGTACCACACACAGATCATACATTTTGAATTCATGTCCCATCTGTGCCTCTAGACTAGCTCACGCCACTAATGACAAACACACTCAAGACTCAGTTAAGGCAAAAATAAATAAAAAGTGCATTTATACCAGTTTGGCAGATTTATAAACAACTATACCAGCGAGACACACAGTGCTTCAGCAACGGCATTTTAAAATGCTGCGCTCTCCTGTATATATCAGAGCCCAATATGTTTGCACCTTCGGCCGTACAGCTACATTAGGGTGAATGTCACAAAACCTGTCGAGAACATGTTAGGGATGCGAACAAAATGTTCGTGGGTAAATATTTTCAAGCGATTTTCTAACGGAAGTGGAGGAAATAGGGAATTTGGAGGGTGCGCTTAATTGTCACAATCATAATGCAAAGAAAACTTTAGTCTTTTTTTCTTGGATTTTGGGGTGAAACATGACCCGGACCCTTCTTTGTGAGATTTACCCATGAGGAGAACCGGTAAACGTGTGGAAACTTGACTATGCGCATACGGCTTTGCAGGCACGCGTTTGCCCAGAGGCTTCAGCAGCGATCATGACATTAGTACATTCCACACATCATGCAATTACGAGTTCAAATAAGTTCTACGCATGTCCTTTTCATCGCTAACTCACCTAACCGCTTTTGTTATTTCACGTTCTACAGTGCCTACATGTCTAAAGGTCATTGCTGTAGTTAAAATTATTTTTTTATTTTTTTTTATTAGGCCAAACAGACTATTGGATGATGTTAATGTCTTGCCAATAGTTCATGCACTGATTTAATGTTTGTTAACATCTATGTAATAAAGGTTATGACAGTCAGTTGCACTTTATTGGTAACACTTTCTTACAGTGTCCTTGTTACACGTTACATGTAGTTACTATGGTTATAACTACACATTATGCATAATTACATGGAACTAAGCCCCAACCAAACCCTGATTCTAACCCAATAGTAAGTACATGTAGTTAATTATTATTACTCAGTCCTTAAATATATAATCAAAGTGTAACAAAGACACCTTAAATTAAGGGGTAACCATTTACTACACTGAAGTTCTGAGTAATAATAATAATTAACAATAATTAATAATTAAGTTGCCTTTAGGGAATATCCTTAAAGGCCCTCCTGGCGTTTCTGCACTCTGTACACGGTCCCCATTCTCAATCTATTTAGAGTTTGAAAAAAATGGTGCAGTTAATAATATTCATATGTAACACAAATGTCCATTTTCAGCTAGACTTTTTCTTGCTGGGTTTCACACAGTTCATTTTTTGGTAGAAAATGGGGTCCAATCTCCAACTCTGATCAAACACACCTAAAAAAGTCTTCAGGATTCATTAGAAAATTACGTGTTATATCATAAATTGCTTTATATGATTGATTAGGGATGAAGGCGAGACAGTTCAGTACAAGAATTTTAGGACACTTGCAGTGCATTTTACATATTACACATTTGTTTTGCATTAAATAAAGGATAGAAATTTCTGATGACTTTCACTTTTTAAAATACCATAATAGTGCAATGTATCCTCTGAGATACAACTCATAAAAATCCAGGATAAATAAAATAACACATTCCCATATGTTTTACTTAAGTCCAGATAATATAAAAAGTGACATGAAATCATTTCCCACTCTTGCCTGTTTAAGGGTTAATTACATGTGCAGAAAAGGAATGGGCGTAGAGTTTCTCATTGTATAAAATATCCAGTGATTATGGCAGAGAGAGACAGAGAGTGTGAGAGAGAGAAAGAGAGAGATACAGAGACAGAGAGAGAAAGACACCCAGAGAGAGAGAGAGAGAGAGAGCGAGTGTGAGAGAGAGAAAGAGAGAGAGAGCGAGAGAAAGAAAGAGAGATAGACACAGAGAGAGAAAGACACACACAGAGAGAGAGAGAGAAAGAGAGAGCAAGCGAGAGAAAGAAAGAGAGAGAGACACAGAGAGAGAGAGCTCTATGGCCAAGTGTAATTAGATTAAATATAATTTAGTGTTATGGAGCACTGTTCAATAGGTTTCTCACTGGCTTTAATGAGCTGTCATCAGTACAATACAAATCCGTTTTTTTCTCGGGCAAGCACAGAGTCACATCACTATATTTAATCCCCTGCAGTTAGGCTAATATTATCGCCCCATTCCCACAGCACTGATTTAGGTGTGTGTAGGGGTCGTTACAATGAAAAATAAAACACACCCGCACACATTCATTTCACTGCCACTACATAGACAACTAACCCAATCTGACTCAACTACACATTTAAAATGGCAACTTTATGATGGTAGTTTATTCACAAACATGTATACAGAATGAGTCGATTGCTGTAAGTCCAATTCTTATTCATAAAATGCGTAAGCGTGCGTAAACAAAGAGAGCTTGCAGTGCATGTCCAATCTCCAGTCTGTTTTGGAAACCTGCAGAAAGACTCATAGTTCTGCCTTGGAATTTGTGTCAGAGTGAAATGCGTCTTGCATTTGCCCTTGTTTGCAGAGCCTTAAAGAACATTTTCTTCGATGAACCAGTACAGCTGATCTCTTTGAATGACGAACACTTGGCTCTATCTAGTTTTAGATTAAATAGAATGATTACAGAAAAAATACCTGGATACCTGCTTTTCACAAACATTGTATTTCCCACACAAAAATAGGAAACCCTGTTGAATAGCTCATGTTTGTTTCAGATGTGGACTAGTGGTAAATAATATATTGTGCTTGGGTGCTGACATGTGCAGAGTCGACCACAGCGAAACATCCTCATTGCAATTGGCGAATTCAACACCAAGGTTGGCAGTGACAACAGTGGATACGAAGAGGTTATGGGACAACAAGGACTTGGGGAAATGAACGAAAATGGTGAAAGGTTTGCCGACTTCTGCGCCACTAACAACTTGATCATCAGCGGTAGCTTTTTCCACCACAAGCGAGTGCATAAAGCAGCGTGGAGGTCACCAGATCAGGCAACAGAAAACCAGATCGACCACGTGTGTATTGGGAGGAAGTTCCGCTGATCTCTTCAGGATGTGAGAGCCAGAAGAGGAGCAGGTGTCGGATCAGACCATCACCATGTAGTAGCTAATCTAAAACTAAAGCTGAAGAGAAACTGGTCAGAAACCCCAATGCAATGGCAGGGCTACAACACCATGTCGCTGAAATATGAAAACAAGAAGGAAGAGTTCAAGATTACACTGTCCAACAAGTTCCAGATCCTACAAGAACTGATGCAAGAAGAGACCATATATGGAAAGTGGCAGGGGGTGAAGGAAGTAATAACATCGACATGCCAAGAAGTGCTGGCACCCAAGAAATACATCCACAAAGAGTGGATCTCAGCAGCAACTTTACAAAGCATTTCAAAAAGAAAGGACAAGAAGGCAGTAGTTAACAACAGCCGCACAAGAGTTGGGCAGGTGAAAGCCCAGGAAGAATATGCTGCAGCCAGCAGAGAAGTGAAGAGGAAGCTCAAGGAAGACATAAGAGCCTACATGGAAACACTGGCTGCAGAGGCAGAAGAGGCAGCCTACTACGGTAACACAAGAGGCCTGTACTCCGAGATGGGGGGGTTACTATGGCTGCCACCATCAGGTGACTGTCGGGAAAATACGGAGCATCAGAGAGACCAGTGAAGGACAAGAACGAAAAACCGATCCCAGATGAAAAAGGACAGCGGAAAAGATGGGTAAAATACTTCGAAGAGTTGTTGAACAGGCCAGCTCCACAAAACCCACCACTAATCGAACCAGCGGACAACGACCTACAAATCAACTCTGTGGCACCAACATGTGAAGAAATTTGCACGGCGATAAGTCAGCTGAGGAAAAGCAAGGCAGCTGGGCCTGACAGCATTCCGGCAGAAGCGCTAAAAGCCGACATTGACACCACGGTTAACATTCTTCAACCCCTCTTCACCAAGATCTGGGACGAGGAACAAGTGCCGACAGAATGGAAAGAGGGATACTTGATAAAATTACCAAAGAAAGGAGACTATGAGCTATGGTGGGATCACTCTGTTTTCCATCCCAGGCAAGGTGTTTAACCGCATCATCTTAAACAGGATGAGGGACGCCGTTGACCCACTGCTCCGGGACCAGCATGCAGGATTCCGCAAAGAGAGGTCATGTATTGACCAGATTGCAACCCTTCGCATAATCCTGGAGCAATCGATGGAGTGGAACTCGCCCATCTACGTCAATTTCATCAACTATGAAAAGGCGTTTGACAGTGTCGACAGGCAGACCCTATGGAGGTTACTTAGGCACTATGGTGTGCCAGAAAAGCTGACCTCCATCATCAAAAACTCCTAAGGACTGACGTGCAGGATAGTCCATGGACAAAAACTCACCTATGCCTTCCAAGTGAAAACAGGAGTAAGACAGGGATGCCTGCTGTCACTGTTCCTATTACTGCTGTCCATCGGAACGGGATTTCAATTTGTACACAGCTGGACAACCTGGACTTCGTGGATGACCTGGCTCTCCTGTCCCACACGCAGACACAGATGCAAGATAAGACCTCGACGGTCGCAGCAACTTCCTCACAGCTGGGGATCAACATCAATTGAGCCTTATCTTATTCATCACCATCTTGGCAGCGTTGTCAACAAGTTGGGAGGAACTGATGCTACGTAAAAGTATGCATCGGTAAGGCAAGAGCCACATTCCACCTGCTGAAGAACATATGGGAAGCAACAGATCTGAATCTCAAGATCAAGATGAGGATCTTTAACACCATGGTAAAGCCCATACTACTCTACGGTGATGAGACATGGAGGACTACCGGTAATCTGATGAAGAAACTTCAGACCTTCATCAACACCTCTTTCAGAAGACTCCTGAAGGTGCGCTGGTTACGAAAGTTACGAAAGCAAAGATGAAAATTTTTACTGCTCTACATACGAAAAGTTTTCAAGATACGAAAGGTTTCTAAAAGTCAGAGATTCGCCCCATAACAATTTTGAAACTCGCGCCGCACGCCGCCATCGTAGTTATAGTAGACTCGCCACCATCC
The DNA here is from genome assembly GCA_037043235.1 of Rhodeus uyekii. Lineage (NCBI taxonomy): Eukaryota > Metazoa > Chordata > Actinopteri > Cypriniformes > Acheilognathidae > Rhodeus > Rhodeus uyekii. Next base: position 231,969 of record JAWRVZ010000288.1, read on the forward strand.
TCCTGCTCTCCCATTGGTTCCTGATGCTAGCCAAGCCATGAGATCCTTCTCTCTAATTGGACAGCATCCCTCCCATCATGCATCTTCTGTACGTACGTGCTGGCGTGCTTTAGCTCAGCCACTCTGCACCCGAAACTTTACATTTTTATGTGTTTTCGTAAAGTTAAGTGTACGTACGTTATCTGCCGTTTGTCCTCCTCCTCCTCTGCCGCCACTTTCGGAGATAGCCTCACTCGAAAGGTAAGCTTCGACATTTTATGTTATTTCATTGTTTATAGGTCAATTTAGCTTTATTATGAAATTTAATGGGGTGTTTTTGGAGGGCCTGGAACAGATTTATTTCGTATCTCGAGGTACCACTGTACTTGCTTCGATTTACAAATACCTGCAGTACTCTGTCCTGCCACAAGGAAAAATGTGTACGTCTGCTCAGACCCTGTTGTATTATACAGTTTTTTATAAATATGAACTTTGGAATGCATTTTAGGGTACGCACACTCTTAGATCAAATCTGTGCATACTCATGTTTTATAAAGAAGGCCTACCATCTCCTTGCAACAGATCTTTGTAAGTGTGTGACGGGGGAATTCCTGTTTGTTCATTCTACATGAGTTCTGAGATGGTAAAAATCCACCATATGTACACACATACAGCGAGTGCATTTAGTCCAGAACATTGCTTTGATTGTTTGGTAATTCAATTGCAATATATATATAAATATATATATATATTTTTTGGGGGGGGGTCTTTAGTTTTAGTTAAAAATGACAGTGTGAATGCTAAGCAAACCAGGACTAAATGTATATTTTACTTTTTTGTATGAACCAAAAAAAAGAGAAGCAAATTACTGTGAAGACACCCTAAAGGGGATCGGATTCTAGCATGACTGCCTCTTGCCTGACACTGGAAGGATATTTCCTATTCAGCATTTCAACAACTTCTTCAAAGAAAGGTTCTAAGCCTTGAATCAAATCAACATTTGATTGAAAGCAAACAGAATAAAGACAAATGTACAGGATTAGGCATTTAAGGAGAGTTCACAACACTTTGGGGTGTCAAGTAAGTTAGAGAAAGGTAAAGACACAAAAGTAATAGCATAATATATCCTGAATATGAGAATTATGGTAATAAGGAGGGAGAGGCAGGTAAAGGTAGTGTGCTTTGCAGTTCGGTTGGTGTGGCAGGATAGTCAAACCAGTGACAGCCTTTTGATGGTAAATCTCCTATGTGAAAGTGAGAGTGGACCCTTCACCAGAGTGTCTAACTAATCGTCATCTTCGTCCAATCATCTGTCATCCCTCACTGCCGCGGTCTTAAGAGCCTCAACCCCACGCCTGTAGTCAAATTGCTCAGCTTCACCGGACTGTCCAATTACATCTAATTGTTATCAGTAGGGGGGTGCTGGAAATCGTGGGGTTTGGTGCCTGTACTGGCTGACAGCAGGGCTTATCTCGAACCGCTGCTGTCATGTTCTGCAAACGCCCCCCCCCAGCCCAGCCCCAGCCCAACTCTCACCAGCATATCACTTCACCATAGATCCTAAACTTCCAATGCTCTCCAGTGCACCGATGAACACTTGGATGGGAGAGAGACAGTGATCTAATTGAAGAGCTCTAATGACAGGGTTTTGCATCGAGCATCACTGTCAGAATGGAGGATCTCTCATATTAGGCTCTGTCGACATTTAGAGCTTCTCTTCTGTTGTTTCTGTGACTGCTGTCTTGAGACATTTTGTTTTAAAGAGACGCTTTGAGAATGTAAAACAGAAAATTACAACTCAAAGCCAAATTATGCTAAATGCTTCCATGCTTAATGAAAAGCAAAAAAGAGCAGTGAATTGATATTATGTGAGATATACATTTTTCTTAACTTGTGAGTGATACCAGAGACAGCATAAGGTGGAGGAAACGGACAACTAGTTGGGAAATGAATATGGTGGCTCTATGGAAGTCTCACCTTTCAGCTAAAAGAGCCAAGAGAGTTTGTTTTCTCTGAAATTTGAATGGGTATTATTAGCTAGACCTGCATTGATTTAGTACTGGCTTGAGTTTGAACTTTTGCACAAATTGCTTACTTCGAAGCCTTACCAAAATGGCCACCAAATTTACAAGTTTGCCTTTATGAGACTGTGGAGGGCAGGGCGGGGTCGAGGGACCGTGAGAGCGTCACGAGAGCCACCAGTGTCTCGAGTCTCACGGAGGAGCGGAGACATAAAAGGAGGAGTGACGATAGTGAAGAACGAGAGAGGACCAGGCCTGGACTTTATGTTGTGTTTGTGTGGGCGGCAGTTGACTGTGAGGAACCACCGTTATGTTTATTTTGGATTTATGTTTTATTTGATATTAAAGTCTGTTTAATTGTCTGCCGGTTCCCACCTCCTTCCTCCCTGAACGTTCAACGTTGTTACAGAGGCCTTGATGGTATTTGCCCATGAAAAAGTCCCCACATCAGTGATATGGTGTTGTGAATGTGTTGCTATATGGTTGTCTCATGGTATTTATTTACTAGAAAGAATCAACAAAATCCCGGGAATTTTTGCTTGTATGTTGGTTTGTTTGTTTTTTGTCTCTTGTTGTTCTCCAGATTAAAGTTGTGAGTCAAATTGCTCATTCATGTCCACAACACAAACAATTTCATACTAGAGTTTAGCATTTAGGTTTCAAAGTTTGTTTAACCAGTATGCACACGACTGTCAATGTACTGCACAACTTGGCCAAACAATTACATTGTGGTTATTTTGTCGTGTTGATATCATCATTTGAACTGTGATAATACATTTAATTTCATATGAATGTTTAACATTTCTAGAGCTGTGACAAATCAATTCTCTACTGCTAAAAGGAATAGTTCCTATTAAGAGCGCTCACACTTACAGACTGTATACCTCTTATATCACATCCTTTTAATCATAGATATACATTTTGATGAATGGTGCAGCCTCATTTGTTTATTTTAATGCTACTTTCAATTTCATAACACCAGTTATTTATTGAGTGTTGCATCTTTTGTTACACTGCTGTTGTTGCCATTCGTAAAGCAATAATCCACTCAAGATTTCTTACATGATTTTGTTTCACAGGCTTAGAAGGTTTACACTCCAAACTGTGGTAAAATCACTGACATCTCTTGTGACATACTGCTTATTTTCCAACAATCTCAGGTAAAATACGTGACCAAACTGCAGGCAATTAATGACAAAATTCATTTAAAAAATGAGTCATGTTTGGAATATAGACAGATTGGAACTAGCTCAGAAAAACAGAAAAGGGGTCGCAGTTTTACATAAGTTACCATTTTACTGTATTAAAACATATTTTTGAGAACTTCACTTTCAGAAAAATGCTGACAAAAGGAATTGGGCAAACATGCTTCTTTTTTTGTTTTGTTATTAATGAAAATACAATAAGAAATACTTTAGGGGGAAAGAACTAATTAGAGCACAGATCAAAGACCGCATGTAATTCAAAGTCTCCATGAGAACAAGAGGAAGTAAACACAAAATGGTATCACTGTTTCTACTATCTCTGAAACATGTTTTACAGACATATTTGAGGTATAATGATGGTGTCTGGATGTCCCAAAAATTTCAAAGGGTGTAACTTGGATGCTAAATTTATGTAGTACTGAGATGGTGCCGACGGTTGTGTTAGCATAAATAAATAGGCTGCAACAAACTTTCAGTTTTTCCAACAAGCTCTAGAATGACCACAACAACAATCAATCTCCTATCATAAATATTGTCTTAATCCATAATTGGCAATCAAAAATGAAGATATCTTGCTACTTAATGATTCCACTAATTAGTGAAACATTTTAGCATATCAATTAAGCAGAGATGCAGATAGATTCCTCACCCGCTCGGAGGGAATTGCACATTTAATCTGCTCCATCATTCCCAATAATGGTGGTGAAAATCACACTAGTGTGAGGGTTGTGTAAGCTGTCAATTCACATCAGCGCGACACCAGCGTTAAGCTAACGTTGCAGAAACACTCAAATAACCCACTTCACTCTTCCATGAGTACTGTAATGCTAGTGGATTTATCATCAGTTTACTACAAGCAATTTCTAGCAGATTGAATATTGTACCGTTTATTTCTTCATGCCCCATATGAATGTCAGATCAATCCAGGAATGAGATTACAAGGAACCAAAATACAAAAAAAAAATCAAAACCAACAAATCAATGAATAATTAAATGTTTTGTTTTTTCCTTTTGGATCTTTTATGTTCAAGTATGTTTTTTAGATTCAATGTCTGAGCCAAATACCAAAATGTAATTTTAAGTCAATAAATTAATGAACGCTTTTATTCCCTTTCGAACTGCAACTCAACACTGCGTCATGAAGTTGACACTATGGGAATGCGCCGCTTGGCGTCTGAAGCATGCGTGCTACACACCAATCTTGATTGGCTGCCACAGTCAGGTGATATCACAGGAGTGCAGGCAGGTCATATTACTAGAAAGAACATCCTTAACCTCTTTGTCTTCAAGAAGTCAATCAAATGTGTCTGTGCATGTGATGATACTCTACGTGTATGTAGTTAGAATAAAGAAAATACATGTCTAGCATATTTAGGAGATACAGACTAATAGCAGATAAGCATGCATCCCTTGAGGGGCTGATTGTACTCACTATGAACGCTTCAAAGTGAGAAAGACCTGCTCCTGCCTGGCTTTCTTCAAGAGCAACGAGTTGAAGGGAATGATGAAGTGGTGAGATTTTTGGACACCGTATAAGAGTTTAAGATTCACATGCAAGCCCTCTCATCCCCGTTTCGAGAGGGGGGGGTTGTCTGCGAAGGTTGTAGTTGCAACCGGCAGCAATGTCACTCTGTAGCTTAAGACTGGTTGCCCACTGAAGCTAAACAGGGCTGAGGCTGGTTATTTCCTGGATACGAGACTCCTAGGAGGCTCACCCTGCGGTCTGTGTGGGTCCTAATGCCCCAGTAGAGTGACGGGGACACTGTATGAGACGTTAAACCGAGGTCCTGACTCTCTGTGGGCGTTAAAAATCCGAGGGTGTCTTTTGCAAGAGTAGGGGTGTAACCCTGGACAAAATTGTCCATCATGGCTTCCTAACCATCCCCTTTCTCTGATTGGCTTCATCACTCTGTCTCCTCTCCACCAGTAAGCTCAGTCCTCTACAGTCTATATCTGGAGGTGATACTTTGGACATAGAGGGAGCCTATGTTAACATTCTTTCTAAATGGTTTATGAGGAGTATCGGGACAGAGCATAAAGGTGGACTAAAAGCAGTTAGCGAGCCACTTTCTGTTGTTCGCTAAAAGGTTAGAATTTGGCAAACATCAGTCGATAAGGACTACTTAGTATGGAGTGGCATGAGCAGCCCCTCAGGTTCATACTGGAGGTAATATTTGGACAGTTGTACATCAACTACCAGTAGTTCCCAAGGAGTTCTGTTTATCAGACAGAGCACTTCCCTAGAGGATAGACCGAAACGTTTTTCAGTCTCAGAAGAGGTTGGCCAGTCACGTTCCTGTAATGGACAAGGCCGTTCTCTCAAAGAGCATTGCCATGTGCTTTAGATTGAGCAGGGTTCTCTCATGGCGCCTCTTGTTGATCTTGGTTAAATCTTTGGTTGCTTCAGACACTGGCTCCTGTAGAGCGTTCCCATACTATCAACTCAATGCAGTGAGTTCTTTCTCAGGGAACCATGCTACACACGTAACTGAGACATTTATGTTTTTCCTTGTGAAACTTTTAGATTTAAGTATCGATTTACATTGCAGCAGTTTGGCATAGTGATTTTTGAAAGTGGGTAGTGCTAATCATGCTATGGTCTGTATGCTAGTATATGCAAAATTAAAATAACAATAATAATACAAGCAAAATATCTTTTAGTGCTTGTTTGTTTGTTATATACATATATTACCCCCCAAAAAGCTTTTATCTTTATAATTACCGTTATGTAACATCTGTCTTTAAACATCTCTGAGCCTGTAGCTGTAGCTGTAGGCCATGTCTGCTTCTGACTTTAAATTAAAGAGATGGTTCTATGAGGTTATCACACCGAACTAAGTGATGAGGTCTGGTCCTAAAGTGACACAGGATCGAGTGTCTCTTCAATAGGTCACATTTCCCTCTCCTTTCCCATTTACATCACATCCCTTCCACTCCCAAATCAATTCTACCCTTATACATACATTAGCATACAATTAAAGATTTCTTTTTAATCAAACGTAGTGATCACCAGAGGTTCTGACAGGAGTCTTTTTTTCGTGTGCTGGTTCCTGAACGCAGGCAGCAAAGGAAATAAAATGTATTTGATTCATATTATTTAAATCACTGAAAATATAACTTTGTGACTTGTGATTTGAGGAGCAGCCAGGGGATGTTTAACTAGAGCTCAAAATCAGTTATGCTTTATTCTAATATAATAATATTCTGGCTAATTAGAATGGAAAGATTTTTATGTTTGCCTCTTTTAAAGAAATGATTATAACATTTAATCAAAACAAAAATGCAATAAAACTATATCTATAAATTATCCCCTTTAAGGTTGTGTATAAAGCAATTTCTCATTCCTGTATGGTTGCAAGGGTGTTGCTGCCCCCCCCCCCCCCCCCACACACACACACACCATTTATATTTAACTATGTGCTAGATCAATCAATCAAAGTTTTTTATTTATTTTGTTTTCCTTGTGGATTAGTCATATCATATCCAGAGTTTCTTATCTGCCACAATCAATCATGCCTTGTTCACGTTTGATATTTGATATACAGTTGCAGTGGCTTGTTCCAGTTCTACGAGTGTAGGCACAGGCTTTCTGAATGTTTTCTATTTTGTTGCTAGGTGGTTGCTTAATGGATCAAGTCAAAATAACTTTTATAAAAACTCCCAAGCCTATATTTACACAGACAGAAGGTCCAAGTGTGGATACAAGTGAAGTTCCATCTAATCACACACACACACACACACACACACACACACACACACACACACACACACACACACACACACACACACACACACACACACACGGATGCTATCAGTTCAATGTGAGATAATGTGACAGAACCCCTGTGAGCAGGTCTGACCATCTTGGCCTATTTATCCAGCACTAAATGTAATAAGAGGAACCATATATAAGAGGCTGGAAATAACATGGCAAGTCCTGAGATGTATCATGGGATGGGAAGTCATTGTTGCGCTTATCTTTTCAATAGTGCGCTATTTCCAGCGGGTAATGACTTACAGCTCTCCCTCGCGTCCTCTCTCACTTTCTCTGTCATGTCTGCACACATGTTGGTAACAAGTGCGGGTTCAATGTCAAGGGAATCATTTAAGAGCCAGTGTTAGATTGGGTGATTCTGAGGTTAAACTCACAGTCCTACACTCAATGTCACAATGTATTTAATGAGAGTTTCATACTGTGGAATTCCGTTACACACACTTAAAAGCATCAAAGTTCAGTTTCGATAGTCGATCAAGTACAAGGATAAAATGAATGCAAGTGAAATGTTATTCAGATATTAGTGAGGAACCGTGAGGTAAACTAAACACGTCTAAATCTGGGTCTAGCTTTTATTAATGACAATAATCATAATACACAATTAGTCTTCCATGTAATGTAGGCCTAATTAATTAGACCGACATGTTATAGTTGTCACATTAATAAGGAGATCCATTAACCTCTCTCCTTTATTTATATAGCGCTTTTCACAATACAGATTGTTTCAAAACAGCTTTACAGCGATAACAGGAAAATAATGCAAAAAACTTGTTTGTTTTGGCTGTATAGCAGCTCTAGAAGAAAATACTAAAGTTCAGTGATGACTCATTTACTTTGTAAAAAGCAGTAGTTATTAATTTAGTTAATGTATCTATGTAGGAGCTCTTTAGAAAATGGCCCTTCTCGTCCATCAGTTCTCATACAATTTTTTCAGAGCAGGCCAATCTATAAATATTGTTGAATATTAAGTTTTGTTAGAACTTGTTAAGACTAAATTTGTTTAAAACAAACAGGGGGAAAAACTGCCAATGGGTTAAATATCTTAAGTAATTTTGCAGATGAAGTAAATGTATCTTGCTTAAAGTCATTGTAGGAGCATTAGTTCCCTTTTGCGGGAACTCGCGGTGTGTCAAAACGCTATGGGAATGTTTTAGTGTGATTGTCTTGTGAAGCACAATCGAATTGATTGCATGAACGCACGTCATGATTCTGGGTTCTGAGAAAATGATGTCATGAACCAGGAGGATAAAGGTGCTGCGGAAGCTTTTGCAAGTGCTGTGAAACGGTCACAGTCTTTGTGTTGTTTGTTTGGGAGCAGAGCATGCACTATGAGCATCTAAGGATGCTGGCTGTATTTACAAATAGGCTCAACTCCCGCCCCACTGTGCCGAGGCACAGTTTCCGTCCAGGGGTTCGCTATAAGAACTGTCAGAAGGGTTAGAGATGGGCCTGGCCTTATCTCTGCCCTCACCTGACAGAACCAATATCTTGTCCCGAGATCTGGAAGCACGCGCTGCGGTTACTTCCACCCCGGGAGAGGCACCTTTGAGGAGCTGGATGTTGTTAGCTTTGAGGCTGGAGATAAAGACTCGCCACTTCAATTTCCGGTTTATGAGTCATGACTCAAGTTTATCGGCGGCTCTGTCTTTTGTTCCCCACACTGAGATGTTCAGATCAATAAAAATAAAACTGTCACGCCTAGGGTCACTTGATAACTACCTCACTCCGCTAACTTATCACCAAAAACGTTTTAGAAGCTGTGAGCTGGCCTCATAGCCCCATAGCTGTGCCACACACCAGGGTGACGGGGTGTCAGGACGATAATCTCTGCCACCTCGTGTGTGCCAAAATGCAGCAATCACCAGCAACTCTCCCAGATGCCGCGTAGGAATCCCGGCATCGCTGGGAAACTCGCCGCCCTCTGAGGAGGGCCCCGGATCGTGATCTTCACAGTGACTTCTTCTCCTGGAGACGGACCCACCAGCGGGGCTAGAGACGTGCCGAGGAACTAGACTCTGTTAGTATTGACACTGGAGATGAAGTCTCTTGCGAGATATTTCAGCCTCCAACTATAACAAAATCCAGTTGAGATGTATCTCCAGCCTTCAATAACACAACCAGTCCCTCACTGAGCAGCTGAGACTGAAGAGACTTATGGCAACAGCTTCCCTAATGTTATTCATTCAGTCATCTGTCCATGCTGTTCCTTCAGTAGTGTCTCAAAACCTGGGTTTTTTCCCCTGAAGGGCAACCCACATCTCACAATCAAGGTCACTATGCTGTGTCTTCATGTCTTGGTTATATGTAGGAATCCAGGTTCCTTTTGCAGGGCAGCTATGTCAGGACATGGTTTACACCTCAGCATACACTGCCCATGTCTCTTCAGAGCCCTGTTCGGACTTCTGTGTCATCCTTGGTATCCCAAGGGACAACGATCCAAGCTGGGTTTTCCCAGCTGCCACCCACGAGTTGCGTTACTCTGGACAAGTCCCACTTACTCCAGATGCTCTCTGCTGGACAGGATCCTGGAGTGGTGTTGACTAGACAAGAGGCCAGCCTTGTGTGGATAACTAACAAATTTTGAGCAAGTGGTTAGTTGAGGCTATCTCACTTGCCCATGAGTCGGTTGGACAACCTTCCCTTACGGTGGTCTGTGCCCACTCTACTAGGCGTGTGGCGGCCTCTAAGACTCTTTTAGCTGGAGTATCTCTTCCAGACATTTGTGATGCGACAGGCTGGTCCTCATTACATACTCTACCAATTACTATACTCTATACTATACTCTACTCTACCGGTTCTACCAGTTAGACATTTAAGAAAATTAAAATTAAAGACACAAAGAAAATCAAGACACTTCCAACGATTATTGGGTCTCATGGCAGCAGCTTCCAGCGTTATCCCATTCAGGTTGCTACACGAGGCCACTACAGTGGTGACTCAAGACAGAGAGTTCATGATGGCTGTTTGGAGGGCAATTAAGGCGTTCCTCCTAGACCTCTGGGGCCAACATGGTGGATGTCCAGACCGACAGCACAATGGTGGTTTCCTACATAAATCATCAGGGGGGTCTACGCTTGCGACCACTGTACAAACTGGGGTGGATGATCCTCCTTTGGTCATAAGGGAGACTGCTTTCTCTACAGGCAGTTCACATCCCTGGTACTCAGAATGTGGGAGCAGACTTCCTGTTGAGGCAGAGGCCGAGGTGGTGGATTTGGTTGAGATACTGCCGGGCACAGTAGAAATGACTGGGGGTCCTGCAGGAAAGATTTGCTGCTGGGCTGTCCTCGTCCACTCTGAAGGTCTATTGGCAGGGACCCACAAGTCACATGCTTCCTCTGTGGTACCATAAGGCTGAGGCCTGCAGTATAGACTAAGGTCCCAACTTGGTACTTATCCTTGGTCCAGGGTTTGTCCCAGGCACCCTCTGAACACTAGAGGTGGTACCCCTTAAGTTCCTCTATCTTGAGACTGTCTTTCTGTTAGCCATTACTTCACTAAAAATAATTGGGGACCTACAGGCACTATCTGTAGCATCCTCTTGTTTTGAGTTTGCGCCTGGGATGTCCAAGGCTTTCCTCCATCCCTGGCCAGGCTATGTACCTAAAGTGCCTACTCACATGGCTCGATCTATTGTGCTGAAGGTCTTCTGCCCTCCCCCCTTTGGAGACCAGGATCAGGAATTTGAGAACAAAGTCTGCCCCTTGGCATAAAACTGACCAGCTGTTCATTTACTTTGAGACCCCTAAGGGGACCCCATCATCTAAACCAAGCTTAAGCAGATGGATAGTTGAGGTTATCACCCTATCTTATGAGTTGGCCGGATCCCCATCTCTACTGTACACTAGGAGTGTGGCTGCCTCTAAGGCCCTTCTATCAGGTGTTTCCCTGTCTGATGTTTGTGATGCAGCTGGCTGGTGCTCCCTGCACACATTTCTGAGGTTTTTATCAGCTCGACCTCAACTCCGCTCCGTGAACGCGGCTCCTCTTGTAGTGAGCTACAAGACACTTGTCGGCCTTCATCACTGAGGTGGCATTGCTACATTGTTCCCCTAGCGTTCGACGCAGCGTGAGTTTCCTTGAAAGGGAACATCTAAGTTTACGTATGTAACCATAGTTCCCTGAAGAGGGAATGAGACGTTGCGTCATTAGCCTCAGCTCCTCCAACCTTCCAGGCTTGCTTCAGACACTCCTCTAAGCTGCCATCACTGGTTTCCGACGCACATTTATCACCTTGGTTCGTGACGTCACTGACTTGCGACCGTCACTCACACTCAGTCGATCGATTGGCCAATCATTTACGTGAGTGCTTAACGAGACTATCGTCCAAGTATTCCCCTAGCGTTCGACACAGCGTCTCGTTCCCTCTTCAGGGAACTATGGTTACATATGTAACCTGAGACATTCACTGAAGTGGGAACGAGATGCTGCGTCATTCTGCCACACCTCCTACATGCCTGCCGGCGTCTTGCTTCAGACACTGTCTAAGCTGCTGCTTCCAGCTTCCGGCGCACCTTTGTCCTCCTGGTTTATGACTTCATCATCATCATCATGATGTGCATTCATGTACTTCACGAGACAATCACACTAAAGTGTTCCCATAGCGTTTCGACGCAGTGTCTCATTCCCTCTTTAGGGAACTAGGGCTACATATGTAACTTGAGACGTTGTTTGTAATTTCTTATTGGACACAGGCATTCACAGATTATTTGGGTAAGTGTTGCAAGGGGCGAGTAGTGGGAGCCAACTTTATGTTGACCATTGTGCATCGGTTTAATCATGTCTTGTTAAAATAAAATTGAAAACAAGCTAAGATCATCAGTCAGTTAAAAATGATTCACGAGTGTGAACGAGTCACAAACCATCCCATTACCTTGTCTCAATCTAATCTTTGGATGGCGATAACATCATGATTTAATGGAAGTAACAACAGATATTTTATGTTATTGTGATATATCCACATTAAACTAATTGTCAAAAAAGAATAGTAGGGCAGGGATGTGGTTCTGTGTCATCAGGTGCTGAAGAAAAGGCCAGAGTTTAAGCGGTTCTAATGAATGGAGAAGTTCAGCATGTGTCACCACAGAGAAGTCTTGCGTTTCATCGGATGATCAAGCAATGGCATTTTCATGAAGAATTATGAGGTCAATAAAAAGAAAACATGTTCAGATTAATTGTTTACATTAAAATAACACATTCAACAATAACATAAATTAGGAAATAACAGTTTCAGTTAAAGTTGACTTTAAAGATTGTGGAGATAATTGTTTAGAAAAACAAGACAAAATATAGATAATTTGTGCATTGTGTTACAAATACAGTTTCGTGTTAAATTTAAAATATTAGAGGAGAAAGACATTTGCAGTAAACCTCCCACATTGCAATCCTTGTTATTGATTAAATAAAGGCACACAAATGATGATATTGTATTGTAACCATACAAGTGTGGAGAACTGCTTTATTTCAGTAACTTGAACAGCAGGAACTTGAACAGCAGAAGAGAGCGATTAGCCATTAGAGTAACTACTCCCTAGTGTGTGTGTGTGTGTGTGTGTGTGTGTGTGTGTGTGTGTGTGTGTGTGTGTGTGAGTGTGTGGAGCTTACTGGAATTTCAGTATGTCAAGCAGGCAAGACATCCCGCCTCACTGTCGACTAATTAACCCTGACAATACTGCTGCTTAATTTCCTATTTATATGTATCAAAGCAAATAGGGCTCTTTTATTCTGTCTTGTCACTGAGGATTTATCAATCAAATCAAGGGCTGGAAATTGGCTGCCTGTGTCATCCCACAATCCCACAGGAAAAAGGGAGTTTATCTGTTTGAGATCTCAGTGACAACGCAAAGACAGATGACATGAAACATAATAGACATTGTCTTTGTGCGTTGCGTGTTCTTTCTAAGTGTTTAGATTTTTTATCTTCAGCCATTAATGAGGCAAGAACATAATGTCTGTCTGTCACACGTTTTCCACACACGGCTTGCACTTCCACACAAAAACATGCATTTAAGGTTATGCTTGGAATAACACAAAAACATGTACTTCTATTAAATGTGTCCCTAGTATGTATACAGTGCATAAATTATGCAGATTACCTGTATGCATAAAACACCAAGAAGACCAACTAAATTTGTAAAAATGTGCATTGCATAATAAGTGTGTTGAACATTGTGTACCAAAAGGTTGTTGACCTTTCAATGTCAATGATAACCAGTCAATGGTAACCAAAACTAAATAACCCTATTATAGTCATCCAAATACTAAAGTTGAACTCTTTTTTGATCATTAATGACCTAGAGAGTCCAGAGAATTGTTCTGCACTGGTTAATTGAGGTTGAGCTGGTTCTTCAACATATGTGTTCTGTAAAAAAGCGCACTGATTACAGAAATGTTTTTGGGTATCCTTTTTCTAGTTAGTTCTATTAAATAGTTTTTACAATGAATGAGGGTGAATTGACAGCCTTGATATGCATGTCACATAGCCCTTACTAACCTCCAATTTAAAGCAGTTTAGTTCACATGTCAAATGAGTGTATCGTGGTGACATGACAGGTCTAAATGGTGGAAAAATACCACTGATAAATGGTCAGCCACAAGAGTGGGTACTCACACACACACACACACACACACACACACTGCACCGTAATGTCACGACAATGTCGTTGTCACAGGTGTCAGGTGCTGTGCTGGGCTGTCAGTCACTCACTCTGTCTCTCTGACACTGCTGACAGACAGACAGACAGGCCGCTGTATCTCAGAATGAGTGAAAGTGTCAGGCCAATCAGTGAGTAGAACAGTAATCGTGTCACTTCTGCTCTAGTTTAGCGCTTAGTTTGTCCAGAGAACCGCATCACAGAGAGCCAGTGGTGACCACAGCAGGCCCCACAAACACGCCAGCTCAGTCAGGTCTCATGCACTAGAATTTTGTAAAATGTGTAAAATTCACACATAAACTGCAAAAACAAAAGTTTCGTTTTTCAGTAAAATAACTTAAAAATATATAAAAACATACAAAGTATATAAAACATATATATATCAATCCTATCCTCTGGTCTCATGGGATAGCACTTTTTTATGTATGAAAAAAATATATATATAAATATAAAAGTATGTGGTATATATTTTTATGTATAAAAAGTGCTATCCCATGAGACCACAAGAGAGGATTGATAAATGGCAGCGAAACGATGCAACTGACGACGTTGGTCACGTGACAGTGACATCATGGCGAATATAGCATGACCAGATTATATTCACACCACAGACACTTGCATACTGTATAGAATGTACTTTTTTAGCAATTGCAAAGTACTTATACAAAATAAGTACCTACTTAGAGAGAAGGCCTATATGATTTCAGACACAGCCAAAATGTTTACTTTTTCTGTAGAAAATCTGAGTGTTGCTTTATGGTTGCAATCTTGATGCCAAAATCTATGTAGCTTTTTCCCAAACCAGGCAAGATCTTACGCGTGATCAGTGGGCAGCGGTAATATTTATACCTTGGCAAGAATTAATAAGGAGTAAATACTGCACAGTAGGGTTATCTCAACATCCACCCTCAGATTTTAGATTTTATGCGATTAATCAGAGCTAATGTACATTTAAATGTTAAATTATTTATGTCTGAATTATGATCTGGAGGAGAAGAAGTGGAAAGATTTTATTCCTTGTGATCAGTCCTGGGGAAAATCGGGCACTTTTATTGAATAAGGGCTATATGCGCAGACTGCTGAAAGCTCTTTGTCATGTGCTGATGGATACTGATGTGTGTGTGCTGATGGATACTGATGTGTGTGTGCTGATGGGCAGGCTATGGTGGGCTGATGCTCACCGGTGGGTCCAGATGTGTGTGTGTGTGCTGATGGGTAGATGCTCATATGATGGCACAACTTTAGCTCTACTTCATTTCAAATTAAAACGACTGCCACATCTGTATATCAAGACAAAATTCACCTGATGTTTCAACTTCACCAAAACCTCTATATTTTAAAATACCAACCATCATACCTCAGTGTGTCTTACTTGATATTGCTGAAGAGGTAATGACGTCATCGGAGAAAAATCAGTCTCTCTGCTAAAAAGGTTTCACTGGGGTCGAATCCTCCCCCTTGTTTGAACAAACTGATACAAAGTCATTAGAAATGCACATTACACGACAACTACTGCATATTAACAACACTCAGGAGCCAATTAATCATTATGGCATCAATATCTAATTAACATAAAATTATTCTCTTTTTAAAAGTCCATGTTGGAGGTGACAGGGTTACCTCATCGATAATGCAAATGATCCATTAGCTAGACAGAGTCCAGACGGAGCTCACAAAAAGACTGCTCTCAAGAGATGCCAGTAACTTCTTGCACTACAGGGATTTTATTTATTACTTTAATAAACACATATTATCTTTTCAAAACAAACTTAATATTTTCTGTCCTCCAAACAGCTTTATACTTTATAGTTGCTGGGTAACAAGTGAAAATAGCAAAACCACATTTTTATTCACATGGCAAAGATCAACAATTCAATGAAGGTAGATTGTAATTTTATTTTATTTTTATTAATATAAATGTCAGGTTCTTGCAAAGTTGAAACATTTTTACAGAGGTAAGTTGCAGCCCGTGCTTTAAATGTTATAAAATGTAACTTTGAATTCTTCACAAAGCCCCTCTCATGATAATATTGTGTAGTTAGAAGATTCCTGAGCCTCATGCTGGCGTGAGTGAGTTACTGCACACATCCCCTCATCTGATCGCAGCACTGTTCGTTCTGGAGTCTGAGCGACAGGCGAGATCGCAGCTTAATACCAAACATGAAAAGGGTTTCCCAAGTTCAAGACTCCTCATTGATTAGCCCTTCCCCTCTCCTCATATCATCTTCAGTTCTGCCGGGCGATCCAGTCCCTGCAGAAAACGCTATTGATTGCCGTGTCTGAACAAGACAAGCAGAAGATCCTCAATGGCTTTTGGAAAATGTCAATGATGGTTTAAAGTCATGGAGTAGATAACGATGACACACATTATCAAGAACTTTTTATCGCTTTTTTACATTTTTGATCTAGGGACAGTTCATAGATGGGATTCTTGGGATAGATGGTCTTATGCTTTTACTTTGACTATGTTAATTTTACCCTACCATAAAGTTTACTTTTTACATACTTTTACAATTTGTCTTGGTGTTTCCAAATCAAGAGAAAGATGTTACAGTTTTCCATTTCCAACCATGAGCCCAAATAGAGCCACACCAGCTACACTCCCAGTTCACCCTTAATATTCCCAGTTAATCCCTTCATTCCCATTCATACTCCACAAAGTAATGTTTACACTCACAGTTCAAATCCAAAATGTACCCCATCCCTTAATTCGCTATTCTGTACATTATTCCACTAACATAGTCCACTTATAGTCCACTGGCTAAACCGACCGTCTGATAGCTGTCTCACGTCACAGAGGTCAGATAAATTCCAACACATAGAGACTCTTTCACCTAGATATCATCCTATAGAGACTGTGTCTGTTCCCCGAATTAGCAAATACAAAAATCTCTCAAAATCGTTTAAGAGTAAAAAATTGATTTACAAATGAGAAAGAATTTTGATAAAGAATGACTTTATCAAAGAATTTGCTGATTTTCTCTCAGGATTAGTAATGTCTGCAGATAAAGTCATAATCGTCGGTGATTTTAACATCCATGTAGATAATGAAAAAGACGCATTGGGATTGGCATTTAGAGACATTTTAAACTCTATTGGAGTTACACAACATGTATCAGGACCCACTCATTCTCGTAATCATACTTTAGATCTAATATTGTCATATGGGATCAATGTTGATACTGTTCAAATTCTGCAGCAGAGCGATGACATCTCAGATCATTACTTAGTTGCGTGTAGATTACCTTTAGCCAAAGTCGAAAAACTAACGCCCTGTTATAAATATAGTAGAACTATCACTCCTAACACAAAAGATAGCTTTATAAATAATCTTCCCGATCAGTTTCATCTACTTAACATCCCAGATAGCCTAGAAGAACTTGATGTTACAACAGAAACTATAAACTCTCTCTTTTCCAGCACTTTAGACACTGTTGCTCCGTTACGCTTAAAGAAGATTAAAGAAAATAGTCCAACACCGTGGTACAACGAGCACACCCGGGCCCTCAAGAGAGCAGCCAGAAAAATGGAGCGGAGCTGGAAAAAAACTAAGCTAGAGGTTTTTCGCATTTCATGGAAAGACAGCTCTATTGCATTCAGAAAGGCCTTAAGATCAGCTAGATCTACTTACTTTTCTACCCTCTTAGAAGAAAACAAATACAACCCTAGGTATTTATTTGATACAGTGACTAAATTAACAAGAAATAAAGCCTCAACCCCAGATGCTTTAAATCAGCACAGCAGTAATGACTTCATGGACTTCTTTACTTGCAAAATTAATAATATTAGAGAGAAAATAATAAACATGCAACAATCTACTACAATATTCCAAAATACAGTAAATTTTAGTGTCCCTGAAGAAAAATTCCAATCCTTCATTGCTATTGGGGAGGAAGAATTGTCTAAACTCGTTAAATCATCAAAATCAACAACATGTATGCTAGACCCAATACCGACTAAGCTACTGAAAGAGATGCTTCCAGAAATCATAGATCCTATTCTTAATATTATTAATTCTTCTTTGTCATTAGGATACGTACCAAAAACCTTTAAGCTGGCTGTAATTAAACCGCTTATTAAAAAACCACAACTTGATCCTACAGAATTAGTTAATTACAGGCCGATATCGAATCTACCTTTCTTGTCAAATATTCTAGAAAAGGCAATATCTTTACAAATATGTTCCTTTCTAGAAAGAAACAGCATCTACGAGGATTTCCAGTCAGGATTTAGACCATATCATAGTACTGAGACTGCTCTCATTAGAGTTACAAATGATTTGCTCTTATCATCCGATCGTGGTTGTATCTCTCTGTTAGTGTTACTGGACCTTAGTGCTGCATTTGATACAATTGACCACAAAATCCTTCTGAATAGACTTGAAAATTATGTTGGCATTAGTGGAGTTGCATTAGCCTGGTTCAAGTCATACTTATCTGAGCGTTATCAGTTTGTAGCAGTAAATGAGGAGATGTCATATCGGTCACGGGTTCAGTATGGAGTTCCTCAAGGTTCAGTACTAGGACCATTGCTTTTCACCCTGTACATGCTTCCTTTGGGTGCAGTTATTAGGAAGCATGGCATTAGCTTTCATTGTTACGCTGATGATACTCAGCTCTATATTTCTTCTCATCCTGATGAAACAAACAAATTCACTAAATTAACAGAATGCATAACCGATATAAAAAATTGGATGACTAATAACTTTCTACTGCTAAATTCTGAAAAAACAGAGATTCTAATTATTAGACCAAAAAGTTTGGCACATAATAATCTAGACTACTGCCTAACACTCGATGGCTGCTCTGTCAAGTCTTCGTCGTCAGTTAGAAACCTGGGTGTGCTCTTTGATACCAATCTTTCATTTGAAAGCCATGTTTCTAGCATCTGTAAAACGGCGTTCTTCCATCTTAAAAATATATCTAAATTGCGACATATGCTATCTAAGACAAATGCGGAAAAATTAGTTCATGCGTTCATGAGTTCAAGGCTAGATTATTGTAATGCTCTACTAGGTGGTTGCCCTGCACGCTTAATAAACAAATTCCAGCTGGTCCAAAATGCAGCAGCTCGAGTTCTTACTAGAACCAGGAAGTATGAGCATATTAGCCCAGTTCTGTCAAACCTGCACTGGCTTCCTATTAAACACCGAATACATTTTAAAATCTTGCTAATGACTTACAAAGCATTAAATGGTTTAGCTCCACAGTACTTGAGCGATCTCTTAACACATTATAGTCCTTCACGTCTATTGCGATCCCAAAATACTGACCAGCTTATTATACCTAGAATATCAAAGTCAACTGCTGGCGGGCGATCTTTTTCCTATTTAGCTCCTAAACTATGGAACAGTCTTCCTATTACAGTTCGGGAAGCAGACACACTCTGTCAGTTTAAATCTAGACTAAAAACACATCTCTTCAACCTGGCATACACATAACACATTATACATACATTTTTAATCCAAATCATGTAAAATGATTGTTAGGCTGCATAATTTAGATAAGCCGGAACCGGGAACATTCCCATAACACCTGATGTACTCGATACATCAGAAGAAGAATGGCATCTACGCTGATATTGGTCTCTGTTTATTCCGAGGTTACCGTGGTCAGCTGGATCCGGGCCGTATCCAGATCAGATGAAGGACCTGGACACGAGCACAGCACTGCCCTGAAGTGTCTGCGGAGACCGTGACTCTCCCCTGTGACGATCATGAACCCATCTCTAACCGGACCAAATTGGACTTCATATTGGACTTGAATTGTTGTCAATATAATAATCATGTACTGTTTGGCTGTTGGCCAGAGGAGAACTGGTCCCCCAACTGAGCCTGGTTTCTCCCAAGGTTTTTTCTCCATTCTATTCTTCATTCGTTACTTCACCTGCCGGAGTTTTGGTTCCTTGCCGCTGTTGCCTATGGCTTGCTCAGTTGGGGAAACTTAACACTTAATATTCATCAATTGTATTGATTCACCTGCTCTTTTGGAGCTGCTGTTCAGCCAAACAAACTTTGTTTATATTGTTTTTCCTGTAAAGCTGCTTTGAAACAATCTACATTGTAAAAAGCGCTATATAAATAAAGGTGACTTGACTTCACTTAAAGGAGTTGGTATTCACTAGTGGCTAGCCATTGGTTGTGCACACATTATTGTGGTGCATTATGGGATGGAATGTGTGCTCTCAATAATGTCAAAGAGACCACTACAAGTGCTGTCCCCTCAAATACAAAAGTATATAGGTGTACAGGGGGTGATTGCAGACACAGCTTTAGTTAGTCTCTAAGTCAAGTCACTTTTATTTCTATTGTTTTATACAATACAGATTGTTTCAAAGCAGCTTTAACAGGAAAGTAACTCAACAAGATTAGCTCTAGAAGAAAATAGTGTCATTGTCCAGCTTAAGAACAATCATTAGATATTAATTTGGTTCATTTATCTATACAGCAGCTCTGGAGAAAACAGTGATGTCGTTGTTCAACTCTGTTCTCATTCAGCAGCGTCAGTACAGTCAGATCAATAATATTGTTTAATTTTGAGTGTCCTCAACTGAGCAAGCCAGAGGTGAAAGTGGCAAGGAACCCAAACTCCATCAGGAGAAAGAATGGAGAAAAACCTTAGGAGAAACCAGGGGACCAGTTCCCTCAACAAACAGTGCGTGACTGTGATATAGACAGCATTTCAGGTCAGAATGAGAGTCTAGCTGACACAATCAGGTCTACGATGTGCTCATGTTGAGGCGCAGATCCTCCATCTTCACTTCCTATTCACACAGTTAATTTCTAAACTCCAATTAAATCATCATAATTCATTCTCCACACCCTTGTCAAACTCTACAAACTCTACAATCCTACTTCACCCACTAGTTAATCCTTCAGAGACCCAGTAATCTGAGCAAACCCTAATTTCCTCAGTCTCAGTCAATGTGTATAATATTTGTTCCCTTTCATAGGAACTCAAGCTGCGTCGAAACACTAGGGGAATGTCTTGGCATGTAGTCTCGTGAAGTCTGTGAAATCGATCGAATGATCGTGGAATGATCGTTGCAGGTCAGTGACGTCAGGATCCTGGATCATAAAAGGGCGCCGGAAACCGGAAGCAGCAGCTTTGAGTGTCTTCAGCAAAGCTCTGTGTCGGTTGTGTTTGTGTAAAGCAGTGGCGTAGCCGCGGGGGGCCTGGGTGGGCCTGGGCCCCCTCATTTACATGTGCGGCCCCCTCAGATTTTCAATTGTTTAAAATCGCGACTGTGAAAATGAAAGTGAAAGCACATATCGCCCGACGCACAAGACGATCGCAACGCACCACCAAAGTCAACAATGGCGCCCTGCGAGCTGCATACAACCAGTCGTGGGCGAGTGGTTAAGGTGATAGACTAGAAATCCATTGGGGTTTCTCTACGCAGGTTTGAATCTTGCCGAGTACTTTATGCTTGGCCCCCTCTTTTTAAGCTGGGCCCCCTCAAAAAAAAAATTTTGGCTACGCCCCTGGTGTGAAGCTGGTTAATCTTTGTGTATGAATCAAAAGTATATCCTTCCACAACTTATATACTAACGGCGAACCAACAATTTTTAGAGTGTGTGCTTCCCCTGCCCACACTAGTGCCTCACCACACCTCTTATGTTAGACTTGTTTGGAGCGCTTGAGGGCACTGGCTGCACGCTGCATCGCTCTGCTCCCAAAAAACTAAAAATCTTTGTATCTTTGTAAAAATGCATTCTCAGGGCTCAGATCCAGCTGTTGCCGAGGCTCAATGGCGATCTTTGTTCCGGGGTTCGCATGATATAAAAACATTTGGATCTGGCAGCGGGGTTTGAGACGGGCTCTGCCTTATCTCAGCCCTTACCTGGCAGATCTGAGTGCCGATGCCTGGATCTGGAGGCACGCTCTAGGATGGTGACTTCCAACCAGGCGAAGGCACTGGCGCTGCAATGATCCAGCTCTGAGGTATCAAGGCTGAAGAGGAAGCTTCACCATCTTTCTCCCCGGCCTATGAGGAGCTCGTCAAGGTTGTGAATTGCGCTGTCTTGCGGCCAAACATGTATGACCAAATAGGCCAAATATGGCTACCGAGACCAGGTCCGCTAATCCTAACAAATGGAGAAAAGGTGGGCGGGGGGAGAGAGAGACCTGATCGCGATTGTTGACGGGGTTAATCAGCCCAATGCTTTTTCCTTTTCGATCTAAAAGCATCGTTAAATCGCGCTAGAGGTTCTGTTAAAAATGAATTGCGATTGTACACAGAGAGCATGTGGAGACTGAAGAAGAGTTGGGGAAACTTAACACTTAAAATTCATCAATTGTATTGATTCAGCTGCTCTTTTGGGGCTTCTGTTCAGCCAAACAAACTTTGTTTATATTGTTTTTCCTGTAAAGCTGCTTTGAAACAATCTACATTGTAAAAAGCGCTATATAAATAAAGGTGACTTGACTTGACTTGACTGAAGAGCCCCAAAAGAGCAGTCAAAGAGCCGCGGGTTGGCCACCCCTGCCCTAGCGTCTCGTTCCCCCTTAGGGAACTAAGGGTAACCCGAGACATTTACCATCTGCATTCCATTATCAGTTCTCCCAGTTCACCACCTATTCTCAGTTCATCTCTTTATAGCCCTTTTTTAGACCCCTACAATTAATCTGCACATTCCCAGTTTATCTTCTGCACTTCTTGTTATGTTATGCAACTGCTTGCGGTTGTTTCCATTTTTCCTTCATGTCAGAAGTAGCACAGGCGTATGGACTAAGTTAAATAAGTATATCATTTAACAAAGTAAAAAAGGTAATTCGTTTACTGCCATAATTACGGTTTATAATGGGTTCTGTTGCCTTGTGATGCACGCATCCAATATAGATATACTGTCAGTTAATCTCTTTACTCCAAGTTCAACCTCAATACTCCCAGTTGATGCCCTCACTCGCGGTTGATCCTTGCTCTCTCCTTTCACTGTTTGCAGATTCTGCACTCAGTTAATGTCTGCGCTGCTCTTTTACCCTCAGCACTCCCAAATGATGTCTACGGTAACCACTAAAACTCCCAGTTGATCTCTATACTCTAGGTTAAATCTTCCACTCCCAGTTCATCTCAAACATGTTCAGTTCAAGTCACATCTTAATTCACTCTGAAGAGGGTTCACCTGTTCTTTGCTTTTGTTCAGTTATAAGGATCCTTCGGAGATCTCATTAGTCTTGTCTCATAGCTGCGTAGGGATGACCCTAATGATGTGTTCTGAAAAAAGGCACCAAAATTTAAATGCAATATAAGTGAAATTGATTAATGAGAGGCACTTGCAGGAGGAAGAGAGTTACAATGATGCTGGAAATAAAAAATGATGTATTAATCCCCTACAATTACAGATGGTTCAATCCTCTCGACAACCGCTATCCATTTGAGATGCTATTAGCATGCATAATTATGCTAATTAAGTCGTAATTAAGTGTTAATCCTTCAGAGAGTCTACCCTTTCTTTGTGTGTAATTTTCTGCAAGATGGCAGTAAGCAGTTTTCCCAGGCTTTCCCGGTTTCTGAGCTGTTCTTTAAGAAAACCGAGATAGCGGGATATGATTCTTTTTCATTGCCACCTTTTATTATTAATTGGTTATCTTTAAAAAGCCCATTGAGATTTCATTAGTTTGAACTTTATTGACTTGATCCATGCTACCATTTTACAGTTCTTCTAACACATATTGATCCATTAAAATAATATCAGCCATTGTTTTTTTTAAACACTAATTCTTATCTTTTATTTAATTTTGACTAATATTAATATCAATATCTTGTAATATTGTAATCTACAATATAATTGGACATTCTGGTAAAATTATGATAAATTATGATATGATATTTTGAAAGTGAACTTTAACTTAAATGGTATTTTCAGTGTAAATAATGCAATTTGAGAGAATTTGCCATTAACATAAGTCATTACCAAATGTGGAATTGAACTGGCTGACAACTATTTATATGTGATCTGGTATACTTAGTAAAAAAACAACAACAACAACAACAACAACAACAACAAAACATGTAAATTGCAATTCATTGTAATAAGAAAAGAGATATTACAACGAAGACCAGGTACATCTCTCTAACTAAGGCCTTGGGGAAGGACACAGACCCTATAGAGCAACACAGATTCATTTGCATGACAATTATACACACATAAAAATGAAGCCTTTTGTTTTAGGGAGCACTAATGAACTGTGCACATGTTTAATTACAGGCAATTCATGTACAACTTTAATTAGGAACAATTAAACTGCATCTCAGGTGAGCTATAGTCAGAGCTGTGTGTGTGGGTGTGTGTTTGTTTGTGTGCATGTGTTGACGAGAGACAAGAGGCTACACACCGTGAGTTCACTTACGCAGGAAACACCTGGACTCCACTGACCCGTCAGGGGACCCGCACAGCATGAGCAACCAATCAGCTCTGCCGTTAAAACATTATTGGCCTATAAGCAACCATTAAATATATCTTAGTTTATCATAACTAAGAAAGTATATTTATCAGGTCCTGTAAGGACAAAGGGAAACGTGGACAGACATGATCAAGAAAACAGGAAATGTTTTAAATAAACAAGAAAAAAAGAACAAGAAAAAGAATGATCAATGGGTTTCAATGAGAGAAAAAATAGTGAGCACAATCTACCCTAATTTACATCACTGTACTTTACTGTTAAAGAGTCGGTATAAAAATAATTAAGTGCAATGCTAAGTAACTTCAGAGTCCATGCCAAAACGTAATTAGAGATTCATCTTCTCATATATATCAAAATTAGTGCGTGTCAACAGGGGGCCGTGCATCAGAGCCAAGCAAAGAAGCTTCCGGACTGCCTCCCTCTCGCCTGTGAAATACAGCCTGGGGTTCAAACGCTGGAATTAAGGGATTTTAATTAAAGCTAGAGAAGTTTACCACCTGATTTTGCTCATTGCTAATGTACACCCTGCTCGGGAAAGCCCTCCATGGTTCATTTAATGGACTGATCTCAAAAAAACAAAAAAAAACAGCAGCTACAGTTATGAGCTCCTACACGGATACCAGCAGCCAACTGGATACATTTGGATAAATCATAAAACATTTATGAAAAACACTCCAATTTAGTTAGTCAAGTTAATAGAAGCAACTTCACATTGTGCTTGAGTAGATGAACTGGTTATCTAGTTTCACGTCTGTTCAGTAAATATCTAATATATTGTTTTTTATTCAAATAATAAGACGTATATTCCTTTGAGCTCATCCAAAGAGCGGCTCAATCCAATCACTGCCCATGAATACAGCAGAAAGCAGGTTATCGATCCTTTGTTTTCTTTTATATATTCCAGTCATTCATCCTCCCACCAGAGCTCACAGGTCAGAGCTCACTGTGTCTGCACACATGCAAAACTTCGAGGGGCTGTGCTCTGACTATTGGGAGGGCATGGGCTCAAGTTACAATACATATTAAATATGTCATAAAAGACTCCAAACCTGCATGTACACATAGATGAACATGTGCATGCACTTTTAAATGGGGGCACACTGAGACATCAGTTTAGCGTGTGCAGGATGGCAATGCATCAGCCAGTGTGTTATTAAGTGAAACATTTGCTAGCTTAGTTGGCATAACACTAAATTATTCAAATAGACCATCTCAATGGAGTAATTTTATAAACATTGAATAAATTGACATTAACAATCCTTCATAAAAAGTAATCTTTGAATAATTTTGTATTGAATATTTTCATATTGTACCAGGGTAATATTCTAATTAATGTTTGGGTATTTTAAAGTGTCATTAATATAAAACACTGTTCTAATAAACATTGTACAACAATTTATTTGAATCAATTAATAATATAGAAAGCAGAATCCCAGTAAAATACATTTATTGGGCAACTTAAAGGGGACCTATTTGCAAATTTCTCTTTTGCAAAGAGTTTAAGCATAAATGTGTGTTGGTATTGTGTACACAACCCCCCAATAATGTAAATAACCACCCACTGCTTTATGTTCTCAATCAGCCATAAACAGTGTTTCAAAACGAATAATTAGTTTCCTATACATTATGATGTCACAATGTAACAGTGCGTCCTGTTAGCTAATGCCGTGCCTTGAGTGATCGTACCCGTCCCTCATGTTCCTCTTCTCTCTAGAGCAGCTGGTGGAGACGCAGGGATGCTTATCTCATCGCTGAGAAACTCTAAATACTCTGTTGTGTGTTGTATTAATGGACACAGAATGTCTTTTGCTCGTGTCACACAGGAAACAATGTTCTAAAAATGCATCGTCCATTTATATGGAAAAAATTCAAAAGCAGTGCAGTGGAATGGAAAAATGTAAATGGCCTCGTGCTTCTGCTTCTGTTTTGTTGTGTCCAGATTATCTGTGCCGATGTGCCGATGGGCCGATGGGCCAAGGTGGAGTGACGGGCACTGAAGTTGGAGACGAAATCCGAACAACCTTCAAGCCTTGCATTGACGGTGGTCCGTCGATACATGGTGGCTTCCAGGTGTAAACTGGAGCTGGTGATGGAGCGCGGGACACAGGCAGAGGAGGTGCTGAGTGCTGGCTGGGTAGAGGCGGTGGGAGAGGGAGGCTGGGTGGGAAGTCTGGCGCTAGCTGACAAGTCGCGGGCTGCTCTGGAGCGGCAAAGAACAGTTGCACCGCACTTTGGGCCACGGCGGGGGTGATTCTGTAATGCATTTTTTAAAAAGTCTTTAGTGAGCGACCAACCCGGCCAACCCGGCAGGGTGCGATGTGGAGAAAACGCTGGAGATGCGGAGGTCCAACAGAAAACACTTTATTGAACAAACGGAAAACAAAGCGGCACACACTGTGCAAAACCCGGAACTGGGAACACGGAAAGAGCATCCACACACACGGAACATTAGCAACGTTAATAATTGACAAAGACAAGGGAGAACATGAGGATTTAAATAGACAGGTTAACAGGGAGAACCTGACACTACAAACAAGGGGGAGTGGCAGACGTGACAGTGACGGAAACACAGAAGGCTCACACAGGAGGAAAGTGACGCAACACGACATCACTGGGACAATAACGCTGCCGCTGCTGGATTTGCCAATAGATCACTCACACGCTTATGGCACAGACACACTGCTGTAAGCATGCAAGATACGCTGCTGCCGCCACATGATTAGACAAACATAAGTCCTGTAACGAATCTAGGCAGGTGGAGGTGGAGGGGTTCAGAGGAAACAAGACCACTAAACCAGACTATTCAATTGTTGAGCAATTAATCTCGTTAGCTATAGAATCAGCTTCAGCCATGGAGGGAATTATGTGAAATTATCTGACAGTCTGCCATCTAGAGATTCATGATTGAACTACATATTTATAGACAAAAACTTTATTTTGGAATATCATGCCCAGTAGATGAACAAGACCAGTGGTGTTTACCACTAAACATTTTTTATGTGTTATGGCCATTAGTTTAATCGACAAATGGGATCTGGGGGCTTTAAAATGTAAACTGTTGAAAGCAGATTCAGTCCACAGGCACGGGTGATTGCTTGGAAATCCAAACAACGATGGCGTGAATACAGCACTGAGTTTGAGTCTATGAACGCTTCTTCAGTGAAGTGTAGATTAACTGCAGAATTACTATGACCAGCGGAGACTACTGGCCTGCCAGCAGAATATCTGTGTGAACGGGGATCTTTTTGACAATGCAAATAATTTTCAAAAATGCAAAGAAAAAGTAATTTGTTGTGATTTAAACACCATAATCCTAACATACCAGGTGTGTATAGGCAAAATACACAGTAAAAATACAGAGTTTTCAAAGCTGATTATTAGAGTATCTTTTCAAAGAACTCAATAGTTCTGACTTTTATATGTCAAAATACTTGCAGTTACTGGCAATTTCTGAATGAAATTTGATTACATCATTTAGTTTCAGTGTATTATGATTGTTTTAAATCCAATCTTAAATGAGTTTCCCAAACACTCCTCACTTTGCCATTGTTTGAACCAACAGCGGGCCCAGCTCCGGTCTCTGGAACAAACCGCAACCATCTGAAAGTGCCGCACAGTCCTAGTGTTTACTTTGTTTCGGAAGAAATCAACCTACAAATGGCTTACATACTTTTTCTGTGCATTTTAAGCTGGGATAGGAGAAAGTATTTTAACAGAAAAACTGCACACATCACCTTTAAATAAGGAATCATACGCTTGTCCGAGGATTATGGGGAATGAGCACATTTCTGCTAAGGCCTGAACAGTCCGGTGGAAGTTTAAGGGTACCGTGAGCCCAGAGAAGAGAGCGAGAAAGGCCAATGCCCCTCCTGGGGCTTCCGGCCATGCTGTAATAATGAGCCCTGGAGAGCAAGACAGTCTGTGCCACAAACCAACCATGCCCACAGGTACTGACCATAATAACTGCCCCTGGGAACGCCGAGAGAGCAAGCATCCGAGTAATAACCAAGTCTCTTTTCTCATTCTCCTACAAACAGCATCCTCTAAAAAAGTGCTGTGCCCAAAACACATTGTCTACTGGATTCTCTGTCCTGTAATTGTAGTGAATGTCAGACACGGTAGAGAGACAGAATAAGTGGCGCGGAGATCTGATCATTTTGGATAATAGATTTCCCCTGCACAAACAGGTGGAGGATGGCACAGAGGAGGTTGTCGGTGTTGCGGAGGGGAGCGATAAAGACACAACACAATCGTCTGAGAGTGCACTTAACTAAAACTAATCGATTAGAGAGACCTCAATACACAGACATCACAGAGCCCATCTGTCAAATCACATCAGCCCTCGTGTTGATCCCAACCGCGTCACCGCTTATCAGCATGGCACTGCGCTCGAGTGTGTGTGTGTGTGTGCGGTGGGAAAGCCCTTTTGATATGCCTCACCGGGGCACTTCATTAAGATCTGACACGCACACACACACACACGCACGGAAATGTGCCAAATCTTAGCAAGCTTTAAGGCATCGCAACTGTTCCAAAAGTTAGGCCGCATGCTTGCTTTGCATTTTCAGATGCGTTTGCAATTGTGGTCTTATGAGCTATAATATATATATATACATGTGTGTGTGTGTGTGTGTGTGTGTGTGTGTGTGTGTGTGTGTGCTTGTAACATTTCAATTTAGAAACAATATTTTATGATTTTTTATTTATATGTCGATTTATGCATTGCATCAAGCTCAGAGAAGAAAGCTTCAAGTAGCAATATTATATCCCTGCACACAGTTACATGTATTATATGTGTAAGTATGTTGTTGATCTCTGTTTACCCTCTAACACACCCTTAAACTTAACGTACCATCAAACCTGTCCTAACCTGACCCGTGTCCACCTCGACAGCAGCACAAGAGTTACACAATACAATCAACACAATACGGACATATTACCTAATCATTAATATTTATGATGTAAGTACATAGTACTGTGATTAAAAACACCTGATATAAAGTGGGACCAACTGTTGATTAGAAATGTAAGTCATCCCATATTGAGTTAAAGTACCAAAATAAGACATTTAAAGATTTTTGGATTAAAAAATCGAACCAAAATTGAAATGAAAACAAAAAATATAAAGATATTTAATATTAACAGAAACTATGATAGTACATCAATGATACTAAAATAATACTGTAATAGATCATATTTGTGTATATTATTAGTATTGAACTGAGAGCTTAACAACATAACTATTGAAATCTCCAGTGAGTGGAATCTTGTGTTCAGATTCTGGAGCAGAGCCACACCGTAGTGGAGCGTTGATCCATACAATACAGCAAACAAACAACAAACACCATCAGATAATTAAAATCAGAGAGAGGGAGAGAGAGACAGAGGAAGAGAGAGACAGAGGAAGAGAGAGAGAGAGACAGGGAGAGAGACAGGGAGAGAGAGAGAGAGAGACAGAGGAAGAGAGAGAGAGAGAGAGAGAGAGACAGGCGTGTGTCATTTAATCTGCTTAATTGAATGCTTCAATAATTCTGAGCAGATTATACTCTGACGAAGTGGCACTTTAAGGTCAGGGTTAAGTAAGGCCAATTATCTATTTGTCAAATACATAAAGCTCTCATCTAATTTCCGCTCATTGAAATTGATTGTGGTGTAAAAACGGATCCCAGATGGCTAATAAGATTTGTAGGGGGCAAAGCAAATATTATCTAAAGGTAAGGGATGATGCTTGATTATTTAGAAGAATCCACAAAGCTGATTTTCATGCAAGAATCGCCTTTAGCTGACAAGATCAGCCAAAGCTGTTTATCCAAGAAAGCAGAGATGAGAAACACGTCCAGAAATCTCAATACAGCTCGAGTAATGAGCAACACCTCGTGTTTTGCTTGTAGTATTTTAACATAAATCAAGTTAAAATATGTAAAAAAATATCTTTATTTTATATTAAATATCACAATATAATAAATAAATGAAGCCAAGTCAGCTTTATTTCTACAGCACATTATACAACGCAGATTGTTTCAAAGCAGCTACACAACAAAGAAAAATCCCCATCAATGATGAAAACTTCATCAAATAGCAGACAAACATAGTCATTTTTCTGAGATACTCCTCAAAACTAACCATGAGGATTTCTTTCAATATGCTCAGCAGGAAACAGCAGGACTGACAGACTCGCTGGAGTTCCTCGAGATCTCATTAAATAAACGGCACACATTCAAACTGACAATTAAGCCAATATACGGCGCTGTTGGGGTCGGTGTGACGCGGCTCTCGCTGCCCGGCGTCGGCCGGCCGATCTCTACAGGAAGCCCAATGTTGCCAGATCAGCCAGCAGGAAACACACAGTTAATAAGCACCAGGCTGACCTCTGACCTCACATTCCACGCCATCCTGACCCTAAAGCAGCACTGTACAGGTTTAGCAGATTTAAAAAGGGAATAGTGTAATAGTTCTGCAGAATATGTTCACAGATCTGTTGACAGTTACTGTTTTATCTGAGTGAAAAAAGCTTTTTAAACTTTTCAACAATCAAGCATTCAAACACGATAAAGTTCTTACACTACAGTTACCACACCTCAAAACATTCAGAGGATTTCAAGACATCTGTCAGGAGTTTGTACTAAAAATATTATTGTGTGTGGAAATACAGTAATACCTCGGTTTACGAGTGACTTTGTATACGAGAAAATCGGTGTACGAGCATTGTATCAGAGTTACGAGAATTTTTTTCCCTCGTCCACGTGCATTTTTGTGTGGCAAAGGTCTAATGCTCAGCATCTTCGCGCGCATTTTTAATGGAAATATCCTGATTACAGCCTCTCATAACAGTCACGCGGTTCCAACCCCTTTATCAGCCCTTCACTCGTTCATTCTCTCAGCGTCGCTCGGTTTGGCTGCACTTCTCTCCACTCCTGTGTTGTCGAGTCGTTGTCTCTGTTATGTCCGCGCTGTCTTTGGAGCTCCCGTGTTCCATGTTCCACGACTGTCACTCTGGATTATCACTTTGTTTGTTTTCTGCACTATTATAATAAATTCACTTATTTGCACTTGAATCCGGGTTTTGTGTTTTCCCTTGCTGACAGTAACACCCCCCCTCCTCCTCCTTCCTCCCTCCTCCTGCTCAAACCTGAAGTGCGTTACAGTAAATTGTCAAGTATTTTTATTGTTTACTTGTCAATTATTAATTTGTATTTATATGAGATCTTAATGGTTATTAACTATAATTAATAGTTTAAAACCTTTCTTACGCATCTCATCCCACGCCTCAATAATAATTATTGTTAACGTAATAATTACAAAACAGCATTTTAGAGCCAGTAATGGAGGTTTGAGCATTGACACAGTTATTAATACAGTTATTAATGCAGTGATGAATGCAGTTATTAATACAGTGATTAATACAGTTATTAATACAGTTATTAATGCAGTTATTAATGCAGTGATGAATGCAGTTATTAATGCAGTGATTAATGCAGTTATTAATACAATTATTAATACAGTTATTAATGCAGTTATTAATGCAGTGATGAATGCAGTTATTAATACAGTTATGAATACAGTGATTAATACAGTTATTAATACAGTTATTAATGCAGTTATTAATGCAGTGATTAATACAGTTATTAATACAGTTATTAATACAGTGATTAATACAGTTATGAATACAGTTATTAATGCAGTTATTAATGCAGTGATTAATACAGTTATTAATGCAGTGATTAATACAGTGATTAATACAGTTATTAATACAGTTATTAATACAGTTATTAATACAGTGATTAATACAGTGATTAATACAGTTATTAATACAGTTATTAATGCAGTGAGTAATGCAGTGATTAATGCCTTTATTAATACAGTTATTAATACAGTTATTAATACAGTTATTAATACAGTGATTAATACAGTGATTAATACAGTTATTAATACAGTTATTAATGCAGTGAGTAATGCAGTGATTAATGCCTTTATTAATACAGTTATTAATACAGTTATTAATACAGTGATTAATACAGTTATTAATACAGTTATTAATGCAGTGAGTAATGCAGTGATTAATGCCTTTATTAATACAGTGATTAATACAGTTATTAATACAGTTATTAATACAGTGATTAATACAGTTATTAATACAGTTATTAATACAGTTATTAATACAGTGATTAATACAGTGATTAATACAGTTATTAATACAGTTATTAATGCAGTGAGTAATGCAGTGATTAATACAGTTATTAATGCAGTGATGAATGCAGTTATTAATACAGTGATTAATACAGTTATTAATGCAGTTATTAATGCAGTTATTAATGCAGTGATGAATGCAGTTATTAATGCAGTTATAAATGCAGTTATTAATACAATTATTAATACAGTTATTAATGCAGTTATTAATACAGTTATTAATACAGTTATTAATGCAGTTATTAATGCAGTGATGAATGCAGTTATTAATGCAGTGATAAATGCAGTTATTAATACAATTATTAATACAGTTATTAATGCAGTTATTAATGCAGTGATGAATGCAGTTATTAATACAGTGATTAATACAGTTATTAATACAGTTATTAATACAGTGATTAATACAGTTATTAATACAGTTATTAATACAGTTATTAATGCAGTTATTAATGCAGTGATTAATACAGTTATTAATACAGTTATTAATACAGTGATTAATACAGTTATTAATACAGTTATTAATGCAGTTATTAATGCAGTGATTAATACAGTTATTAATACAGTGATTAATACAGTGATTAATACAGTTATTAATACAGTTATTAATACAGTTATTAATGCAGTGAGTAATGCAGTGATTAATGCCTTTATTAATACAGTTATTAATACAGTTAATAATACAGTTATTAATACAGTTATTAATACAGTTATTAATACAGTGATTAATACAGTGATTAATACAGTTATTAATACAGTTATTAATGCAGTGAGTAATGCAGTGATTAATGCCTTTATTAATACAGTTATTAATACAGTTATTAATACAGTTATTAATACAGTTATTAATACAGTGATTAATACAGTTATTAATACAGTTATTAATGCAGTGAGTAATGCAGTGATTAATGCCTTTATTAATACAGTGATTAATACAGTTATTAATACAGTTATTAATACAGTGATTAATACAGTTATTAATACAGTTATTAATACAGTTATTAATACAGTGATTAATACAGTTATTAATACAGTTATTAATGCAGTGAGTAATGCAGTGATTAATGCCTTTATTAATGCAGTGATTAATACAGTTATTAATGCAGTGATGAATGCAGTTATTAATACAGTGATTAATACAGTTATTAATGCAGTTATTAATGCAGTTATTAATGCAGTGATGAATGCAGTTATTAATGCAGTGATAAATGCAGTTATTAATACAATTATTAATACAGTTATTAATGCAGTTATTAATACAGTGATTAATACAGTTATTAATACAGTTATTAATGCAGTTATTAATGCAGTGATGAATGCAGTTATTAATGCAGTGATAAATGCAGTTATTAATACAATTTTTAATACAGTTATTAATGCAGTTATTAATGCAGTGATGAATGCAGTTATTAATACAGTGATTAATACAGTTATTAATACAGTTATTAATACAGTTATTAATACAGTGATTAATACAGTTATTAATACAGTTATTAATACAGTTATTAATGCAGTTATTAATGCAGTGATTAATACAGTTTTTAATACAGTTATTAATACAGTGATTAATACAGTTATTAATACAGTTATTAATGCAGTTATTAATGCAGTGATTAATACAGTTATTAATACAGTGATTAATACAGTGATTAATACAGTTATTAATACAGTTATTAATACAGTTATTAATGCAGTGAGTAATGCAGTGATTAATGCCTTTATTAATACAGTGATTAATACAGTTATTAATACAGTGATTAATACAGTTATTAATACAGTTATTAATACAGTTATTAATACAGTGATTAATACAGTTATTAATACAGTTATTAATGCAGTGAGTAATGCAGTGATTAATGCCTTTATTAATGCAGTGATTAATACAGTTATTAATGCAGTGATGAATGCAGTTATTAATACAGTGATTAATACAGTTATTAATGCAGTTATTAATGCAGTTATTAATGCAGTGATGAATGCAGTTATTAATGCAGTGATAAATGCAGTTATTAATACAATTATTAATACAGTTATTAATGCAGTTATTAATACAGTGATTAATACAGTTATTAATACAGTTATTAATGCAGTTATTAATGCAGTGATGAATGCAGTTATTAATGCAGTGATAAATGCAGTTATTAATACAATTATTAATACAGTTATTAATGCAGTTATTAATGCAGTGATGAATGCAGTTATTAATACAGTGATTAATACAGTTATTAATACAGTTATTAATACAGTGATTAATACAGTTATTAATACAGTTATTAATACAGTTATTAATGCAGTTATTAATGCAGTGATTAATACAGTTTTTAATACAGTTATTAATACAGTGATTAATACAGTTATTAATACAGTTATTAATGCAGTTATTAATGCAGTGATTAATAGTTATTAATACAGTGATTAATACAGTGATTAATACAGTTATTAATACAGTTATTAATACAGTTATTAATGCAGTGAGTAATGCAGTGATTAATGCCTTTATTAATACAGTTGTCAGGGTCTTCACCATAAGGATTCTTGTTTTGCTTTTTGTGTTCATTGGTTTCCGTTCTGGGTTATGTCAGTGTTGTTTTGTGTTTTGTTGTTAATCACCCATCGGTCAGCTGTTTTCAATCATGTGTCCTCCCTGTCATTTGTTGGTTATTGTATGGTGTTACCCGTTGTCTGCATCATCCCGTGTTCTTGGAATAAATCTGTCGTCGCTGCATTCCCGATTCTCTGTTGTTCTCTGCATTGCAGTACGCGCTCTCATCGTAACAGAATAACCAACCAAGGTTAATATAGTCCATGAGGAAGGTTTCCTGGCATCCTAGAGCCCGGATAGTCCTCTTATCCAGTCCCCGCTCATCGTCCCAAATCACCCGGTGCGAAAGTCCAATGAATTTGGCAACATGGTCCAATAGGGAACGGCCATCTTGCCGGAGACAGACCAGGCGAAACTCCGCCTGTCTAGAATAGTCCATGATGAAAGACAGCTGGATCTGTAGTGGCGAGGTCTTCTGTAACAGAGGTGACTCACAGACAGGGATCCACGTGCGTGTCTTTATTAAGAGTAGTCGTGCAGGCAAATGGTCAGGACAAACAGAGAGCATACGTGATTGGTAAATCAGGCAGGGATCACAAAGGTGGGCAGACAGGATCAGAATCGTGGTTCAGGCAGGTGGTCAAAACAGGCAGCAACAGTCACAAGCGTTAATCCACGGCACAGGTCGGGGCAGGCAGAAAAGGATCAGAAACACGAGTAAACAGGCAGAATCGGTAACGGCAAAACAAGACAGGATTAACAACGCTTAGAATGACTGCAGAGCAAATCAAGACCTCGCAATGTGTGCACAGGTAA
Source organism: Rhodeus uyekii (assembly GCA_037043235.1). Classification (NCBI taxonomy): domain Eukaryota; kingdom Metazoa; phylum Chordata; class Actinopteri; order Cypriniformes; family Acheilognathidae; genus Rhodeus; species Rhodeus uyekii. The sequence continues at coordinate 267,550 of JAWRVZ010000288.1, forward strand.
TGGAGTCTTTTATAGTGCAGGTGATGGTTTAACAGGTGGTGTGACAATCAGTCCAATGTGTGGGTTTCTGGGAAATGTAGTGTATATCAGTATAAGTGTGAAAGCTCCCTCTGGTGATCAGAGGAGGGAGCGCGGAGCCTGTATTCATAACAGCAGTTATTAATGCAGTGATTAATGCAGTTATTAATGCAGTTATTTATGCAGTGATTAATACAGTTATTAATACAGTTATTTATGCAGTGATTAATGCAGTTATTAATGCAGTGATTAATGCAGTTATTAATGCAGTTATTAATGCAGTTATTAATGCAGTTATTAATGCAGTTATTTATGCAGTGATTAATGCAGTTATTAATACAGTTATTTATGCAGTGATTAATGCAGTTATTAATGCAGTGATTAATGCAGTTATTAATGCAGTTATTTATGCAGTGATTAATGCAGTTATTAATGCAGTGATTAACGCCTTTATTAATGCAGTGATTAACGCCTTTATTTATGCAGTGATTAATGCAGTTATTAATGCAGTGATTAACGCCTTTATTAATGCAGCGATTAATGCAGTTATTAATGCAGTTATTTATGCAGTGATTAATGCAGTTATTAATACAGTTATTTATGCAGTGATTAATGCAGTTATTAATGCAGTGATTAATGCAGTTATTAATGCAGTTATTTATGCAGTGATTAATGCAGTTATTAATGCAGTGATTAACGCCTTTATTAATGCAGTGATTAACGCCTTTATTTATGCAGTGATTAATGCAGTTATTAATGCAGTGATTAACGCCTTTATTAATGCAGCGATTAATGCAGTTATTAATGCAGTGATTAACGCCTTTATTAATGCAGTGATTAATGCCTTTATTTATGCAGTGATTAATACAGTTATTAATGCAGTGATTAACGCCTTTATTAATGCAGCGATTAATGCAGTTATTAATGCAGTTGTTAGAGAGAAAGAGAATAAACCAGAAGCAAAAATCTGCCCGAAGGCTTGCTTGTATCTTGGAATACTTGTATGTAGAGACGCTCGTATCTCGAGGTATTACTGTAAAACTAAGAGACACAGGTGAAAACAACCTAGGAAACAGGAGCAACAGGAACCAAAAGAAGCTAAACTGAATGTCAAAATAAAAGTCATCCGAACTGATCTAATTTAGGCGTTGTGGTTTTTAGCATGGTTATGGTAAATGTGGTAATTTTGGTAAATGGTGGCTAGGACATTACCAGGAACCTGCCAAGGCTAAAAAGTATTTTTTTATTTAATTTTGTAGTAATTGTTATAGTATACTAATACAATTCTACGATATAATCACAAAAGTCTTACAAATAAGCACAGGATTCAGGATTTGAATTGACATTTTTATATGAAGAATTTCAATTTGTGCATCTCTAGCTCTGATCATTCAAGGCATTTATATTGCATTTAAATAATATAGATATGACACATATATATATACAACATGACATTTTTTTAGGTTACATTTTTTCTTTTGTGGTGCAACACAAACGGTGCAGGAGGAGTTACGATATGCATCAAAATAACAGGCCTACTACTTTAGATTAGGGGGTTGATCACATCCGACGTCCGATCAATACTTGACTTATAGCGAACATCACTTAATATAACACTGTGGGTTTGAGTTTTCCTCGTCTTTCAAGCCGGCCAGTGTTTTGTCATAGCTGCTCACTTCTGGAGTTTTTCCCCCTGTGACTCAGTCATTGATGATAGGTGGAGTGGACAGAGACTGCTCACTTTAAGTCCCGTCCCTTGTCTCCTGTTCTCATAATCTCCCACACAATAGTGGAAGATAGAGCGAGAAACGTCCGTCTGCTGCGCTTGATCAGCCATGACTGGCTGGGTTTGACGCATCACAACACGCCTTTCCCTGCAGGGCGCCCGCGTAGGTTCATAAGGTCAAGACCCCGGCTGGTGCTGTCGCTCGTTACCCATCATGCTTTGTACCGAATGTGCTCCTCGGCCTGCCTCATGTTCTCTTCCTCAAAGTTTGTATGCCGCCACTCCCGTGTCATGATCGGACAAGACAGCGGGGGGGACGGGGTGCGCCTGACTGTTCTTTTTTGACTTTGGAGCGGCTGGAGTGACGCTTTCACAACCGTAGCGGGTCTCAGGCTGAGGAAGTCATCAGAGTGGCAGGCCTGTCAGATCACGGAGGGCCGGAGGTCTGATCACCGGCATGGCAGGCAAAGAGACAGCGAGCGCCGACTGTGCCGCACTGACAGGGAATATGTTCACACAATTGGCAAGCTGGTGGCAACTGAGTGACTGAGACTTCAAGAGGCATCGCGTGAGGATCGCTGGTGGAGGACAGGCGCTTTGAGAAGCTGAGCCGCTCGAAAAGAACAAAAACCTCCGATTTACCTCAAAACATCTTCTGTGTTCAAGCTGAATCAATCATGCACTTATGCATTGAAGTGACCTTCCTGTTTCATGCTTTCCTGCAGCTCAATCAGTAGAGCATTGGCGCTTACAATGCCAAGGTCATGGGTTCGATCCCAGGGAAAGCAAGAGCTGATTCAATGTGTTCCTTAAATGCTCTTTGGATAATTTAAGCGTCTGCCAAATGCATAAATGTAAGTGTGATGCAAAAAAACATCGCTCTGGTGCTTTATATCAGTGATTCCCAACTCTTCTTTTACTCGAGTCCTACCACAATATTTCAAGTGGAAAGCGGTTTGCATTTAGATTTTTAAACACCATTTTCATTTAGAATTTTCATTCTTGTTTAGAAATGTGTTATTTTAATATATTAATAATAATTTATTCAATTCAATTTACTCTTGAAAGTTGATAAAACAAACATTTAGCAGATTAAATATGTGCAAATATAAAACACATTGGACCATAGAATAACCATAGTGCTCTCTATACATGTGACTGTAGCTAATAATTGCTTGAGCATGCTATAATGACATAAGTTGGCTGTAAAAATAAAATAAAAAGATTTCCTCTTTTAATGATGTAAATATACATCAGCACAGGATGGAAAACTGTCATTGAGTCTTTGAAAAGCATGAACTTAAATATCTGCAAAAACAAACATGCTTGGGTGTTAAGGATGGTTGCTAGGGTGTTATGGATGGTTGCTAGGGTGTTAAGGATGGTTGCTAGGGTGTTATGGATGGTTGCTAGGGTGTGGCTTACTGGCCCTAGCCAGAACCAAATCTAAAGGCTCATAAACCATAATATTAGCATAATAACACTTCTCTTCAACAAACGGTATTGTCATTCATGTCTATAGCAAAAAAGAAATCTGCTTTCATTTTTATTTTATTTAAAGGTTTTATCATGTGCATTTGTTTTTATTTTAGTTTCTATTCACTTATCAGAATTCCTTATGCTTTATGGCATCATTACAGTAATTAAATCCAGCCAGCAACATAATTTAACTCAGATTTAGCCCAACCTGTCTTAGCTGCCAACCGGCCTTATTTAACACTGGAGAAACTTTCCCCAAATAATTAATACATTTATTTGCAATCATATATTTTCATCAGTCTTTCAGGTGATATGAATTAATTTCACCATTACACTAATGACTGACGCCTCATTTGAATTTCCCAGCGCATATAGTGACATGTTTGCCTTCTCTCTCCACCATTGTGAAGTAAACGTCAGAACACTTTAACAAACATGACAGCCATGTGGAGAGAATAATGAATAATCATTACCTAAAGGTCTTCAAATTATTGATGTAAAATAAGCAATGATATTTTTTTTCCTCTATGCAATTTATTGCCATTAACAAGTAACTTGCAATTCAATAAATGTCAGTGTGGCTTTCAGTTAATTAAAGGAATAGATATTATATAGTAATGCAGGGTGGCACTTAGATCCCAATTGCCACAGACTGCAATTTACAGTCTGAGCTTTATTTGAAGGGAACCACAAATAATGACCATTAAGCTGTCAGCCTATGGACAGGAGATCACATTAATGAAATTAGATAAGCCGAGCGGTGATCTACACAGCCATCTCGCTAAAGAGACGAAGAGCCCGGAAAAAAAGGGTCAGGACCAATTAACTAACAAAACAATGCCGGCCCCTGCCGCGGTGCACCGGCGGTGTGCGGGAAGCTTTACGGGAGTGCATGCAGATGCCTGTGTGTTTGCTGTGTTGGGATGTGGCGTTGTTTGGGTCCTGGATCTCTGTGCGACACGTTCACCTTCATGCCAAACGCAGCTGTACACGTTCAGACAACAGCATCTTCCTGTTAAAGGGAACACATCTGTTCCAAATACAAATGACGGACTTTATTCTGTGGGACACCAAGAGTCTGAGCAGCTCTTTTGCTTAGGAAATTCTCCAAAAACTACTAAAAGTAGAATAAAAGTCATCCATATGCCGCATATTTCTATATCTACACTAAAATGTAAAAGCTTTTCAGTAATATTTTGAATGCTTTTGAAAGTCTGCTCATTAATAAAGAAATATCGTGACATATTATTACAATTTGATGAGCAAGAAACATTTCTGATTATCTTCAGTCTTGAAAACAGTTGTGCTGCTTATATATGTGAGGAATCAGCAAAAAGTTGTTTTTGGTTTCTTCGATGAATAGAAAGGTAAAAAAAACAATAAACAGAATTTATATGAAATAGAAACATTAACATCTTTATTGTAACTTTAAATTAATTTAATGCATAAGTGCTGAATAACATCAAATGACAGATCTTTTGAATGGTGGTGTATATATTACACATACATTCAGATCATGTTTCAATGTTTCTAATTTAAATATTAGTCAAAGATAACATAAAAGGCAGTTTTTAAATCAAAGTTGTTTGTACAGAAACAGTTAAATGTTGGGTTCTGCAGCAAATCCATCTCTGAAAGACTGAAGAAACACTAAATGTAAAAGAGTGTAAAAGTCCTGACCTTAAAAAGCCAGTTCCTGCTGGAAAATCCTCCAATCAGGCTGAATTATTTATTTTTTATTTTTTTAATTATTAATTTTGTTTTCCCTTAATAATTCATCCATCATTTAAAAAAGACATTTTGTGTTGTGTTATTTTTGAACAATATTTAAATTTGTTTGATGATCTGAAACATTTAAATGTAACAAACATGCAAAACATGTGAATTTAGGAAAGGGGCCAACACTTTTTCACACCACTGAATATCTGCAATCATATGGTTGCTTTGTTTCAGAAACAGAGCAAAATGCAAGTAATTAATCAAATGCGGAAAAGTTAGTTCATGCGTTCATGAGTTCAAGGCTAGATTATTGTAATGCTCTACTAGGTGGTTGCCCTGCACGCTTAATAAACAAATTCCAGCTGGTCCAAAATGCAGCAGCTCGAGTTCTTACTAGAACCAGGAAGTATGAGCATATTAGCCCAGTTCTGTTAAACCTGCACTGGCTTCCTATTAAACACCGAATACATTTTAAAATCTTGCTAATTACTTACAAAGCATTAAATGGTTTAGCTCCACAGTACTTGAACGATCTCTTAACACATTATAGTCCTTCACGTCTATTGCGATCCCAAAATACTGACCAGCTTATAATACCTAGAATATCAAAGTCAACTGCTGGCGGGCGATCCTTTTCCTATTTAGCTCCTAATCTCTGGAACAGTCTTCCTAATACAGTTCGGGAAGCAGACACACTCTGTCAGTTTAAATCTAGACTAAAAACACATCTTTTCAACCTGGCATACACATAACACATTATACATACATTTTTAATCCAAATCATGTAAAATGATTGTTAGGCTGCATAATTTAGATAAGCCGGAACCGGAAACATTCCCATAACACCTGATGTACTCGATACATCAGAAGAAGAATGGCATCTACACTGATATTGGTCTCTGTTTATTCCGAGGTTACCGTGGTCAGCCGGATCCGGGCCGTATCCAGATCAGATGAAGGACCTGGACACGAGCACAGCCCTGCCCTGAAGTGTCTGCGGAGACCGTGTCAATATAACATATTTACACATTCAAAAGTGCATGCTTGTGGACGGGGCACACGACTCACATCTTGGGGTTTGGGACAGGGATGGTGCTGGTGTCGTTTTCGGGGGCTTGCACTTTGAAATCTATTTAGAGCTGTCCTTAATGTGCTGGGAGTTTTCTGTTTTCGGTTGAGAACGGTGTTGTGTATGCGGCCCCAAATTATTATTTAATGACTAATGATTTTATTATGAAAATTAATGAATCAAAACTTACTTGCAGATTTAAAAAAAAAAACTTGCTGGCAATTTTTTTTCTTCCAGAGCTGCTGCACATACAAATACTTACAGTCTGTATTGTAAAAAGTGCTAGGTAAACGAAGATGACTTTTATCAAGATTTGAGCTTGAAAGCCCTTGGTCATTGCGCTTTGCATATGGAAAAGAGCAGCGAGAACATTCTCTAAAACCTCTCTGTTTGAATGACATGGGGCTGAAAATGCCTTTTTTGGCTTAGTTTAGTCTCATGCAAATGCCACGTAGTCTCTATTTTTAAAAGTGAAACAGGCCTGGGAAGTTAATAATTGTTCTGATACGACCCTGACACCAAAAGACTCAAGCCGGGCTGCAGAGCTGAGCAGAGGTTCATCCTGTCCTGTCCGCCCTCATAAGTGTGTACACAGCCTTGTATTCCTGTGTGTGTGCCCCCCGGCACAATGCCATGGCTGGACCTAAATTAGTGATTAGGGACCCTCTCCTCCGCATTCCTCCCTCTCCCGCTCTCTCCAGAGACGCCCCCAGACTGGACAGCTGCATGCATCAAGAACTGTCACCTTGTCAGAGAAAGTTTTCTCTCCGTCCGCCAAAACTTTCGTCAGTCCGTCAGCCGGTCGTGAGGGGCCGCGTGCTTCCAGTGACGGATGTGGAGAGGGAGGGGGAGGCAGCGGCGGAGCGTGTGACATTTCTGACGGCTCCCCCTCAAATGAGCGTCTCTGCTGCTGTCAGAGCAAGCCTCGCCCCCCGGCAATGACTGTCAGAGACATGCTCACAGTGGCACGGAGAGGTAGCCCATCACGCTGACACACACACACACACTTTTTGTTGTGGGCTTCTGTGGTCAAATGTTTACGCTCAGGAACTTCAGGTTACAAGGCTAATCTTTTGCAGATAATGAACTACTGTTTCAGTGGAACCGCTTTCACAGGGTGTTCAATCCCCACATCTTTCCTCGAAAGTTTGCCTTTTGTCTTGATAAATGGACAAAATGACATTTCCTTCTTCCGTGAAGATATTTCTTCCATTCTTATCAAGACTGTTGGAGTTCAGGACTGGGACTAACAGTGCAAAACTCAAATCTCAACCCCGCGTGAACTCAACCTTCAGCATAAAGGGAAGTTTTGAGACAGACTCACCCCAAATCCAGTTCTCCTCCTCACACTGCTCCAGACAGTCCTCTATGACTTTCTGTCTTCACAAAGGACAGCATTTTCAATCCTGTGCTGGAAGGTTTGACTGGAAGATTACCAGTGAATAATGTCTTAAAGGGATAATCCACCCCAAAATGTAATTTCTTCAATCATTTGCTCCAAACCTGTATGACTTTCTTTCTTCTGCACACCACGACTTTTGAAGAATGCTGGCAACTAAACGGTTTTGGTCGAGCCGAGTCAATAAAAAGATTTATTTATATAGCGCTTTTTACAATGGAGATTGTTTCAAAGCAGGTTTTCAGAGAGAACAGGAACATAATGCAACAGTGTGTTTAGGATGAGCAGCAGCTCTAGAGAAGCAGATCAATGATATCGATGAATATTAAGTGTCCTCAACTAATCAAGGCGACAGTGACGAGAACAGCGGTTCAGCTTTTCATTGATTTCCATTTCTCACAATATCTTCTTTTACGCACCACAGAAGAAACAGCGAATTCAGTAATTGATGACAGAATTGTCATTTTGGGGGTAACTGTCCCTTTAAGCGTGTGATTTGTTGACAGTCCTGACCACTACCTTTACGTTCGTTTACTTTTGTGACCTTCCGAAACTTCTGTGTACTGTAAAAAAGTGGCAAAAAGATTATTGGGATTCGTTTTAAAAATACAATTTGTCATTTCATGTTTAATTCAGTGTTACTTGGTGTTTCTTTGTAATGATTTTTGAAATTTACAATCAGTTTGTGAGTGAACATAGTTTTACTTTCAATACACACATCCGTTGTAAGAGCAGCCAGCACGTTTTTCACAATATCTCATTTTTGTTCTACAGAAGAAAGAAAGTAATATATGCTTTGAAGAACACAAGGGTGATTTAAAACAGCAGGTTTTTAATTTCAGACAGTTGTCAGATACCACACAAAATCATTTCCACAGAAACCTTAACGCTCAAAGGAATTATGTTCACAACACTGACACATTTTGAGTCATTTGAATTGTTTCATTGTTTTGGGTTTTATGAACTTGATTCTTTTCATTCAGGTTTAACTGAATTGGACTGGGATTTCTATTTCCCAGCATGCTTTGCCGTGAGCACTGCGCAGGGAGAGTAAGAGCTAGAGTCAGTGTGTGTAGTGGGGGGGGGGGGGGGTTAATGTTGAGCTATGTGAATCTAGAAGACTGTTTTTGGGGGGTCACCATGAGCATGAGCTTGGCTTGAGAACAGATATGGGGGACGATTTCATTTTCTCGTAATTATTCAGCAATCGCTACGCTAATGCTATCAATGCATCGTGTGACTGGCTAGCAAGCACTTCCTGAATTAGCTAATAAATGCTTGCTAGGTTTCCACTATTAAAAGCCACCATTTTAATTTAAATATAAATAAATTAAATAAATAAATTATGAACAGTTAAAATATACAAGTACAAAACAAAGATTTGCCAGATTTGCTTACTTAAATTACTTAAAGTTTGTTATGTAAGTAATTCCGTGAAATGTTTTGAGATTTGTCATCTCATGTGTCCAGTTAGCCGTTTGCTCTGTGAAATATAAACTGTACTTTTCTCTGAGTAACAGCATGTGAAACTCTGGCTTTATGTGAGATTGTGGCGTATTGTCACCAGAACAAGAGTTAAAAGACAAAATCATGTTCTCTGCTAAACAACAGGCCTGATAGAGCTTAACTTATTTTCAATCTGGATCCTCCCTTAAAGAATGAATTTGGATCATTTATAACAGATATAAAACAAAACTATAGTTGTACGGCTCATATGCTTATGAAGTCCAGAATGAACTGAGAACATTTAAATTCATACAGAACTGCAAAAGTCTACTATGGATTTTCCAAAGCCTGAGATGAATTTGACATTTAAGAGTTGAAATTAGCATAACGTCAAGCATAACACACGAGGAGAACAACTGAAATCCCACTATCCGTCTCATCAAAGTTCCTCAACATTTAACATGCAGCACTTAATGAACATATGATGGTAAAATGCTGTAAAATTCCAGACATGTCCCAGTCAAAGCCTGCAGGGTTTCCAAGCTAAACCCAATAAACTTTAATGGGATTCTTCCGGTGGATCCATGTGTGTCTGTCATGTTTGTTGGGGTAAACACGGATGGGATATATGCCTCGAGACGGGACGAGCTGCCAATACCCTGGTCATGTGACAGTGTCTCTAGCCTGAGATGTTGTCAATACGGGGCATGTTGACACGCTCTGCTCATCGCTCTGCAATCGCCACATAATTCTTCTTCTTTGTTTGCTTCAGCACATTCTTTTCCATAAGAAATATAATAGTTAAAATGTGTCCATTAAAAACAGCATCTTTGTATAGTGTTAATAATTGATCCTGAATGGCTCTCTATGCGCATAAGTTGAAGTGTTTTGACTGTTCAAGGCTCCTGTGCATCACTCTGTGTGTGTGTGTGTGTGTGTGTGTGTGTGTGTGTGTGTGTTGCTCTGCTACTCTGATGTAATACTGCCCCCCAGTGTCTGCTTTCAAAAACTGCTGAACAAACGAGAAAAACTCAGTCAGCTCAAAGATCTGTGCATCTGAACCAAAGGAAACATTAGAATTGATGGATAAAATGGAGAATATGGAGGAAGTATTATGACACACATAATTCAATAACTTCTGAATAATTATAACGTGCCATGCCTGTAGTTTTAATTCATAACACTATATTAACATTTAAAATCCTAAAACATTATGTGAATTAAAAAAGGTGATTAAAACTGTCAAAAAGTAGATGGAGATTCATATGAATTTAAACCTAAAAACTTGATGTTAAATAATAATAATAATGTTTATGGACACATTATTGGTCTGTTCCCATATACAGTATTTATGTTTCGGCTCTTTACTATGTTAACTTATATAGATACAGGGGTGTGAAAAAGTGTTGGCCCCCTTCCTGATTACTTATTTTTTGCATGTTTGTCACATTTAAATGTTTCAGATCATCAAACAAATTAAGATATGAATCAAAGATAACACAAGTAAACACAAAATGTCATTTTTAAATTAAGGTTGTTATTATTAGGGAAAAACAAAAACAGGTGTTTGCCCCCTAAACCTAATAACTGGTTGGTCTTTTAGCAGCAGCAACTGCAGTCAAGTGTTTGTGATTAACCTGCAAAGAGATTTACAGCTGTGGAGGAATTCTGGCCGACTCATCTTTGCAGAACTGTTGTAATTCAGCCTCATTGGAGGATTTGAGCATTAACTGGCTTTTTTAGGTCAGGACTTTTAGTGTTTCTTCAGTCATTCAGAGATGGACTTGCTGCTGTGTTTTGGATCATTGTTCTGCTGCAGAACCCAAGTTCCCTTCAGCTTGAGTCACGAACAGATGGCCGGACAGATTCTCCTTCAGGATTTTTTGGTATCAGCAGAATTCATGGTTTATCACAGCAAATCTTCCAGATCCTGAAGCAGTAGAACAGCTCCAGACCATCACACTACCACCACCATATTTACTGTTACTCTTTTCTGAAATGCGGTGTTACTTTAACGCCAGATATAATGGGACACACACCATCCAAAGAGTCTCATCAGTCACAGAGTATTTTCCCAAAAGTCTTGAAGATCATCAAGATGTTTTCTGGTAAAAATAAGACGAGTCTTATGATGTTTTTGCTCAGCAGGTTTCCGTGGATCTCTGCATGCAGGCCAAGCACTTTCTCACAACGGCCATGTAGGTTTGGATTTTTAGGTTTTCTTTTAATAGTAACAACCTTCATTTTAAATCTGCATTTTATGTTTCTCGTCTTATCTTTGATTAATATTTTAATATGTTTGATGATCTGAAATATTTAAGTGTGACATAAAAAAACTAAACAAATAAAAATCAGGAAGGGACCAACTCTTTTGCACATCACTTTAGATAGATAGATAGATAGATAGATAGATAGATAGATAGATAGACAGATAGACAGATAGACAGATAGATAGATAGATAGATAGATAGATAGATAGATAGATAGATAGACAAACAGATAGACAGATAGACAGACAGATAGACAGATAGATAGACAGATAGACAGATAGACAGATAGATAGACAAACAGATAGACAGATAGACAGACAGACAGACAGACAGACAGATAGATACATAGATAGATAGATAGATAGACAGACAGACAGACAGACAGACAGACAGATAGAAAGATAGATAGATAGATAGATAGATAGATAGACAGATAGACAAATAGATAGACAGATAGATAGACAGACAGACAGACAGACAGACAGACAGATAGATAGATAGATAGATAGATAGATAGATAGACAGATAGATAGACAGATAGATAGACAGACAGATAGACAGATAGATAGACAGATAGATAGATAGATAGATAGATAGATAGATAGATAGATAGATAGATAGATAGATAGATAGACAGACAGACAGATAGATAGATAGACAGATAGATAGACAGATAGATAGACAGATAGATAGATAGATAGATAGATAGATAGACAGACAGACAGACAGACAGATAGATAGATAGATAGATAGATAGATAGATAGATAGATAGATAGATAGATAGATAGATAGATAGATAGATAGATAGATAGATAGATGCCTCTTTTAAACTCTCGAGGTGTCTGACAGGAAGTTTCTTTTTTCTGTTTCTTTTCATGCCACATTTCATCCTGATATTTGCTTAAATTTGACTAAATTAACAAGAAATAAAGCCTCAACCCCAGATGCTTTAAATCAGCACAGCACTAATGACTTCATTGACTTCTTTACTTGCAAAATTAATAATATTAGAGAGAAAATAATAAACATGCAACAATCTACTACAATATTCCAAAATACAGTAAATTTTAGTGTCCCTGAAGAAAAATTCCAATCCTTCATTGCTATTGGGGAGGAAGAATTGTCTAAACTCGTTAAATCATCAAAATCAACAACATGTATGCTAGACCCAATACCGACTAAGCTACTGAAAGAGATGCTTCCAGAAATCATAGATCCTCTCCTTAATATTATTAATTCTTCTTTGTCATTAGGATACGTACCAAAAACCTTTAAGCTGGCTGTAATTAAACCGCTTATTAAAAAACCACAACTTGATCCTACAGAATTAGTTAATTACAGGCCGATATCGAATCTACCTTTCTTGTCAAAGATTCTAGAAAAGGCAATATCTTTACAAATATGTTCCTTTCTAGAAAGAAACAGCATCTACGAGGATTTCCAGTCAGGATTTAGACCATATCATAGTACTGAGACTGCTCTCATTAGAGTTACAAATGATTTGCTCTTATCATCCGATCGTGGTTGTATCTCTATGTTAGTGTTACTGGACCTTAGTGCTGCATTTGATACAATTGACGACAAAATCCTTCTGAATAGACTTGAAAATTATGTTGGCATTAGTGGAGTTGCATTAGCCTGGTTCAAGTCATACTTATCTGAGCGTTATCAGTTTGTAGCAGTAAATGAGGAGATGTCATATCGGTCACAAGTTCAGTATGGAGTTCCTCAAGGTTCAGTGTTAGGACCATTGCTTTTCACCCTGTACATGCTTCCTTTGGGTGCAGTTATTAGGAAGCATGGCATTAGCTTTCATTGTTACGCTGATGATACTCAGCTCTATATTTCTTCTCATCCTGATGAAACGAACAAATTCACTAAATTAACAGAATGCATAACCGATATAAAAAATTGGATGACTAATAACTTTTTACTGCTAAATTCTGAAAAAACAGAGATTCTAATTATTAGACCAAAAAGTTCAGCGCGTAATAATCTAGACTACTGTCTAACACTCAATGGCTGCTCTGTCAAGTCTTCGTCGTCAGTTAGAAACCTGGGTGTGCTCTTTGATACCAATCTTTCATTTGAAAGCCATGTTTATAGCATCTGTAAAACGGCGTTCTTCCATCTTAAAAATATATCTAAATTGCGACATATGCTATCTAAGACAAATGCGGAAAAGTTAGTTCATGCGTTCATGAGTTCAAGGCTAGAATATTGTAATGCTTTACTAGGTGGTTGCCCTGCACGCTTAATAAACAAATTCCAGCTGGTCCAAAATGCAGCAGCTCGAGTTCTTACTAGAACCAGGAAGTATGAGCATATTAGCCCAGTTCTGTTAAACCTGCACTGGCTTCCTATTAAACACCGAATACATTTTAAAATCTTGCTAATTACTTACAAAGCATTAAATGGTTTAGCTCCACAGTACTTGAGCGATCTCTTAACACATTAAAGTCCTTTCACGTCTATTACGATCCCAAAATACTGACCAGCTTATAATACCTAGAATATCAAAGTCAACTGCTGGCGGTCGATCCTTTTCCTATTTAGCTCCTAAACTCTGGAACAGTCTTCCTATTACAGTTCGGGAAGCAGACACACTCTGTCAGTTTAAATGTAGACTAAAAACACATCTCTTCAACCTGGCATACACATAACACATTATACATACATTTTTAATCCAAATCATGTAAAATGATTGTTAGGCTGCATAATTTAGATAAGCCGGAACCGGGAACATTCCCATAACACCTGATGTACTCGATACATCAGAAGAAGAATGGCATCTACGCTGATATTGGTCTCTGTTTATTCCGAGGTTACCGTGGTCAGCCGGATCCGGGCCGTATCCAGATCAGATGAAGGACCTGGACACGAGCACAGCACTACCCTGAAGTGTCTGCGGAGACCGTGACTCTACTAGACCCTCCCCTGTGACGATCATGAACCCATCTCCAACCGGACCAAATTGGACTTCATATTGGACTTGAATTGTTGTATAATAATCATGCACGGTTTGGCTGTTGGCCAGAGGAGAACTGGTCCCCCGACTGAGTCTGGTTTCTCCCAAGGTTTTTTCTCCATTCTATTCTTCATTCGTTACGTCACCTGCTGGAGTTTTGGTTCCTTGCCGCTGTCGCCTATGGCTTGCTCAGTTGGGGAAACTTAACACTTAATATTCATCAATTGTATTGATTCGCCTGCTCTTTTGGAGCTGCTGTTCAGCCAAACAAACTTTGTTTATATTGTTTTTCCTGTAAAGCTGCTTTGAAACAATCTACATTGTAAAAAGCGCTATATAAATAAAGGTGACTTGACTTCACTTGACTTAAAGTGTTGATTAGTTGATGAGGATTCTAATTTCCATATTCATATAAACATACACAGCGTTTCCACTGTACCTCCATCTCAAGTACCGCAATCCTCAACATTTCTGGAAAATCTTCCAATCACTGAATGCACTTTCATCTGCGTGCGTTTAGTGTAAGTGCTTTAATGTGTCTCTGCGGCTGCTGTGAAACACACCGTGCTTAATAATGATAATGACTGCATTCCCTACATCTCTTTCATTAAATCAAGCAGGCTGTACGTTTTCACATCTGTCTGACTCCAGCCACCAATCCCTGCAGCTCTCTCTCTCTCTCTATCTCAAAGTCTCTCTATCTAACACACACACACACAGACACACACACACACACACACACACACAGAATCTCTCTCTCTCTCTCTCTCTCTCTCTCACACACACACACACACACACACACACACACACACACACACACACACACACACGCACACACACACACACACACACATTGTAACAGTCACTGCCTGCTATTTCTTAGCATTTTCACCTCGGCCACTAGGGGACACCAGTATCACTCTACAGTGAGAAGGAGATTCATCAGGTAACTTCAGTCATATTTCTATCTCTGGCTTGAGGAACATTTGTTTTGCTTCTCAACCGTGAGTTTTGTTGTTTTCTTTTCAATCTTTTACTTTTGTGTATGCCTTTGTGAATCTCATTGTCTGGGAAAAAAATATTAATTTAAATCTTTTGTTTGTTTTGTAAATGATATGTTATTTATGTAGAGGGTTTTCCCATGACTTTGCACTGCCTGGTTGAGGCCTGAGCCATCGCACTTGCTTGGGTTCTGTACTGCAGCTAAGACTCTAGCCCTATAACGACATGGACATCAATTACACTTCAACATTTCAGAGGCCATCATCAAAAAACTCTAACAGGCAGAGAAGCAACGCTAGCCGCATTCTACCAAGCACCACGTCTGAACAAACCCCATGTTTACCAGAACTCTACTGGTTAATAAGTACTACAAACAAACCAAAATAAAAAACAAACCTGAAGCTGAAGAAACCCTAAACGTTAACGGAAAAGACTGAGAGAGAAAGAGAGAGAAGGAGAGCTGTTCTCCTCTCAGTGTTCTGTGTGTGAGTGAGCAGAGCGGGACACAGCAAATCTGCATGTTTAGGGGAGGGGCGCTGTCACTAGCCTATCACAGAATGCAGACACAGTCAGCGACCCAATGATGATTTTTATGCAATCCGAGCATAGATATTGACTCGTATTACTTGTATAACACTTGTGCTTTATCCGTATCGAATACTCATTTCAGCCGAGTATAACTCAATATGTTCCGGGAAAGAACTTTGTAGCCGTTTGGCTATTTACTCATTCATTGACTAACCTTGATTTACCATATCCAATAAGGTAAATTCGCAAAACCAATTCAGTGGATGCACGCAAAACCGATTGCACCTGAACAGTGGATGATTTGTGAAACAACAGTCTTCGAGGTTAATAGTTTGTGTCTATTTATTACTTGGTGTCTGTATCGTTTCAGTCATTTCGATCACATCACATGTTGTGTAGGATGAGTATGAACCCAAAAAACTGTTTATGGATTCATTGACCAACCGCATAACAATCCTGGAAGGTGAAGCTCAAGCCTGCAACCAAAAAGTCCACATTCTGAACTAATGTCGGTTGATTGAATAAAAATGTAACTACAAGATTGAAAGGGAATGTGAAAGAATTAAACATATTCTTAAGCTAAATATGTGACAGGAAAATCAGTGGTGGATTGTTTGAAGAGGAGAGATGTACAAATCAATTCCAAACTGAAGCCATGTCATATCTACTCAAGCTTCTCTCACTTTACTCACCCCTAACTCCACAACACTGCAATCACGCACTGACCAACCAACTTTATGAAGAGTATTTTGCTCTCAGACCACATACTGATTCGGAAATAATAGCGCCTCTCACTTCAGAGTTAATGGGGACAGCTAAAGACTGGTGGTTGGCAGATAGAAGGCATATTTTCACTTGGGTCCAGTTCAAATTTCCTGCACACTTTCTTGACTGACGACTACGAAGCTGAAGCCGCCAAATGTTTGCTGGAGAGAAAACAATGTCCAAAAAATCTATTTGAGTCTTTGCTTATCATTATTGTCCTTTGTGTTTAAAATAGGAGGAGGAGATGTCTGAAAAAAGTTGGCACAGTCTATTTTGAGAAACTGCAACCCTCGAATTGCAAATTTAAGGGGCACTGTAAAAGAAGTGGGTGAATTATTGACAGTTGACGGATTGATATCGACTCTTGTGAAGTGATTGACTTTTGGAAGAGGTAATTGGCAGACCTCATTATGCAGTATGAGGGCATCTACTCCCGTGATAAGTTAAATTGTGGAGAAGTCAAGAATATTGTCCACAGGATATGCCTGAAAGATGAAAAACCATTCTGACTGCTTTATACAAGAGTTCATCTGGCACAATACCACAAATTGAGAGAGATCCTGGACGAAATGGAGGCACGTGGTATCCTCCGGAAGTCCAACAGTGGGCCTCACCTTTAGTCCTGGTCTGGAAGTCCTCGGGAGAATTGCGGACAACCAAAATATGCACAGACTTCAGGTTGCTTAACCAAAGCACAGAGACGGACGCATATCCCATGCCTCACCAAGCTAATGCCCTTACATCCTTGGGAAATTACTGTTATTTTAGTACCATGGACTTAAAATCTGTCAAGTCAAGTCACCTTTATTGATATAGCACTTTTTACAATACAGATTGTTTCAAAGCAGCTTTACAGTGGACACAGAAAAACATTATAAACAAAGTTTGTTTGGCTGAACAGCAGCCTTAAAAGAGCAGGAAAATCAATAATATTGACTAATATTAAGTGTTAAGTTTCCCCAACTGAGCAAGCCACAGGCGACAGCGGCAAGGAACCAAAACTCCAGCAGGTGACGTAACGAATGAAGAATAGAATGGAGAAAAAACCTTGGGAGAAACCAGACTCAGTCGGGGGACCAGTTCTCCTCTGGCCAACAGCCAAACAGTGCATGATTATTATATTGATAACAATTCAAGTCCAATATTAAATCCAGTTTGGTCTGGTTGGAGATGGGTTCATGATCTTCACAGGGGAGGGTCCAGTAGAGTCACAGACTCTATACAAATATACAGCTTGCACAATGCCAGTGGGTCTCAATGAATACAATCGGAATGTGCAACAGCCCTTTCTCTCGTATAATGACTGCAATATTTGGAGACCAGAATTACCTGTCTTGCCTTTGCTACTTAGATGACTTACTGGTGTTTGGGAATACTAAGGAGGAGGTACTCGACCATCTCGAGATAGTGTTTTTTCTCAAATTGTCCGAAAAGAAATGCTACTTCTTCAGAAATACTGAGAAGTTTCTTGCTCACATTCTATCAGGAAGTGGTATTGCAACTGAAAAGACTCCATGACCAGGGAAGATCAGATCTTTCCTTGGAATGTCAAATTAATATTCTTATTTCATAGAGTGTTTCTCAGTGTTAGTCAAACCACTGTTTAGGCTGACTGCTGGACAAAAGAACAGGAAGAAAGATGGAAACGTGTCTCCCGTTTTCTTAAAGGCAAATGCTTGAGCCCTGAAGACTGGACCCCTGAATGTGACCTTGCTGTGGAAAAGATCAAGCAGTCGCTCACAGACTCCATGACTCTAGCACATCTAGGTTTTAACAGACCATTCCTCTTGTCCATAGGCGGAGTTTGGGGGGGGGGGGGGGGGGGGGGGCAGAGGCCAGAGCCCCCCCAGACCAGAGCCAATTAATGCCTGCTTTGTGCTTTGAATATTTTTTTTTTACAGAATTCATATTTTCTCGTTTTATTTGTCTTATCTTATTAGTTTTGTGTATAGAATGAGTAAGATATGGTTAATTTAATTACTGTATTTAATTTTTTTATTACTGTAGCTTTATTACATTCTCCCACGATTTGCGAATCTCAAAGTATCGCGGTACGTGAGTGGACGCTCTTCTCTTTCTTATTTATGAACAAGAACGAGAGTTCTTATATATATCAAATATATATGTATATCGCGCACACGTGTATAACGCGCACCCCTAATTTTTGATTAAAAATCGGTATAAAATTTTGTTTCACACCAAGCACTGTAATTGACAAAAAATGTTGTTGAACACGTGCAGCCATGATAAAAAACATTTATTGTATAACATATACTTATATAACATATATTTATTGACAACATAAACTAATGAACACAATACTGAAAGAGAATTACCGGTAAAAATATTTATTTAAAATCCTTCGACGTCAGATTCCTCATCAGAGACACTAAAGAGTTGCTCCCATTCTTCTGGAGTTAATTTTTCATCAGTGTCCCAGTTGGCAGGAACATCTGTTTCTCCGGTTTCTTCGCTTTCTTCTGCGTCTGAATTCCACAGCAGGTCGTCTTCTGTGCCGTCCATTTTATTGCTGATGCCGGTCTTCACAAAAAACACAAAATGCCATCTTCTCCGTAACGTGTGGGTGAGGAAATGAAGCGGCGAGGGGACGTTTTTTTTTTCTTCGCCCTCACGTACAGTGAGAGGCTGCAGCCTGTGTTACGGGATGTAATGTATCATGCAATCGGCAATCGATTGCTTTGGGCTATGTTGCGGTTGTTGCCGCGGTTTATGTTTGAATACAGTTGCTGAATTGCACTCACGAGTCTGCCTTTTATTTTATGCATATATTGCTACTTAAACAGCCTGTAAAATGCGCAGCGCGAACTCACAATTCGCCGGCGCCCTCAAAGGACCGGCCGTCAAAACAAACCCCACCCCACCCCAGCCCAGCCCTCGTGCATAACGCGCATCCCTAACTTTGATTTATTTTTTTGGTAGAAAATTTTGCGCGTTACACTCGAATAAATACGGTACCTCTTCCTAGGGGGGCGTGACAGAAAATAATTGAGAAGCACTGGTATAAAGTCATTGTAAATGTATTTTATATGTAGAATGTATGATATATAAATATAATATAAAACAATTCTGAGCTCCTGGTCTGCTGGCCTGGTCTGCTGGCCTGCCCCCCCCCCCCCAAGCACAAAAGTGAAACTCGGGTTAGGTGTGGTTCTGAGAAAAAGCCAAGACCAGTAGCCATTGCAAGTAAGACACTGTCAAAGGCTCAGTCTCATTATCTAGCTCTTAGATTAGAATTTTATGCTGGTTAAAAGGGATCATGTTCACAGAGCTAACAGAGAACAACTCTTTGACATGCATTATGTCTGAGCCAAAAGTTGTGTCCAAGTTGGAAATTTGAGCCAGATAAGGGGTGAATGTATGAAAGCAATTTTTGAGTCGCGTTGGGAATTCAATAGGCCTGTAGGCCTGTACGCGGTGCTCAGTTGACCCACTGTGCCAACAGTTTGATTCATGGAGGAGAGGATACACTCCCAGTCTTTTCAATGGAGGAAATACGGGAGAAACAGGCGGTGACCCCATCCTTTGTTGTCAGAAGAAGCAGTCTGCCCCAGTATTGAGTCTTCTGATACATTGGGAAAAAATTGGAAGTCAAGGACAGTGTTCTTTACTGCAAGTACAAGGAGGATGGAAAAAATATTCTCTGAGAGCTGCTGCCCTTCGAGCAAAAGAGAGATGGCATCAGATTGTACACTCACCTTTACCTACAACTGTACCACTCATGAAACAACAGGATTTGCACCGATCTACAATCATATGTTTGGCAGGGTGTACTTGTAGATATCTCCACTCACCGAGAATAACCAGTTAGACATCATCCAGTCTGGCTTCAAGAAGGGCCATTCAACCAAGACGGCACTACTATCTTTCACGGAAGCTCTAAGGAGTGTGTTACGTCTCCCTATTTAAGAGGGTCCAAGAACCACCTAAAAGGGTCGGTAACATATTTATGAAAGTAAAAGTAAAAAAAAGAAAGAAAAAGAACGGGTTCAATTACTGAGACGAAGCATGAGTGTGAAATGAATCAGGCAGAGACATGGATCAAAATAATTTGTTTAGTAATTCAAAAGAAAGATAAACACCCAGTTGCTTTACAAAACAAATAGATATATATATAATAGATATAACAAATAAATATATACAAAAATATGGAACATGAAAGTGTGGGACCATGAGCGGGGCTCAAATCAAAGAAATCAACAAAACATACACAGCTAACTTATTAGTGAGTTCCCTTATCTACCTTTAAAAATAAAGAAAAATAAACTCCTACTAAACTACACTAACTAACTAACATAAATACATAGAATAGCTGCCGCTCCTTACCTGGTGTATATAACAGTCACAGTAACCTACGTGAGCTATGTAAGTCACGTGACATGCTTCCATAATCCCAACACTCCAAGTCCAAAATAAATAAAGCAACGTTGAAGCAAAATTGTAAACCAAAAACCAAGTCTTCCAAAATAAAGTTTACCAACAAAAACTTCAAACAATGAAAATCAAAACAAAAGCAAGCAAAGATCAAACAAACGAAAGAAACCACGCCTCTCTCTTCCTCCAGTCACTTCCGGGTCTTTATACAGGTGAAGCAAGCACTGATTGGTTCTTGGAGAAGGTTGTCCCTGGTAGGCAAATGATGATGGACAGCTGAGATGACCAATCGCGAACCTATAAGCAGGTGACAGAAAAGAGGGAGAGAGAGATAGCGAAAGAAAAACCCAAATTCCGCCAAAAATACGTCGTGGACATAACAGAGTGCAAAAGCTGATTCAAAATCGTCAGTTCTCATTCTCTTAGATCTATCTGCTGCATTTGACACTGTTAATCACCAAATCCTCTTATCTACCCTCTCGTCACTAGGCGTCACTGGAACTCTTCAGTGGTTTGAATCCTGTCTCACTGATAGGTCCTTCAGGGTGGCGTGGTGCGGGGAGGTTTCCAAAGAATGTCAACTGATCACCGGTGTTCCACAGGGCTCAGTTCTTGGACCACTTCTCTTCTCCATGTACACCACATCACTGGGTCCCATCATACGGCCACAAAGATTCTCCTATCACTGCTACGCTGCGACATCTCGACATGGATGAAAGAGCATAATCTTCAGCTCAACTTGGCAAAGACGGAGCTTATCATCTTTCCTGCAAGATCGGCTCCTCGACGATCACCTGATCATCAAGATCTCCCAGAAATCACCAATACATTTAACAAAATTCTTTATTTCTTGTTCTATGGTTTTATTACATTATTTGGCACAAATTAAATAAGGCACATTTACTTTATTGTTACAGAAATAAACAGAATTGGAATCATACAAAAATAGTTGCTCTGCAGTTCTTCAGATTTCCACAAAGAACATTTACATTCAATGAACACGTGACATTTGATCACAAACCAGCTGTTTTTACTTCATGGTCAATCTGACAGATGGTCAATTACAGACATTTAACTACTTCCTCTCCAGCATTAACCCAACACACACTCTTGCAAAAGAAAACACACTCAAAATGTGTTATGAATGTGAGGGAATAAAGTGCATGATTTAAGCAGTGGTTCATAATATTGTCCGCTGAACCCAATCACATCACAGCAATTCCTCACTTCTATACAAATTCAACATTTTCACCCTGTGCTAAGAAGAAATATGTGCACAACTAATTATTTTATTTCAGGGAAAGAGTTTATAGAGGAGATTCATACCATAAAAGACCAATGGAAGTAAATCAAAACAAAACAATGGTTGGAGACATTCAAGAAAAAGGAGGAAAACAAATACACTATTAGAAGAGCATCGAATCCTGTGAAAAAAATACACCGTGACAAGAAAAAAAAACTCACCTTAAGTAAAAAATAAAAAAAAAAGCAAGGGAAACTAAAATATTGCTACAAATTTTTATGCTTAACTATCCCTTTATATAATGTGACATTCAGAAAGAAAATCAAGTACTAGTTTTAAAGAAAAGTGTCTCCCTTTAACCTACATGTTATAAAAAGTTCAATAAAATATCTGAAATATTCTCTAAAGCCTTGCATATTCACAGCTGTTTTTGTCATTCCACCCGTCATTACCGACACATGCAAAACCTTTTTCTTATACGTTGGGATTCAAGAGCAACAACTGTAAGTGGAATAAAAAAGCAGCTTCCTCTTTGTGATTTCCATAAGCAGACCCTTAACACCTCTGAAACTCTTTGTTTTATAAACCAAAGGCATGAGGATTAATGCTCACCTGGGAAGCCACAGTTCTTGCATATTCAGGTCAGTAAAGTTACTCAAACACAATAAAGAGCAGCGCGAGGTGGCGGAACAGATGTACTATGAGCCGTTAATATTTAGTCTGTCGAGTTGTTTGATGAACGTCTGACATCAGGCCAATCACAATATAACACTGTCCATCTCGGTGGCAGCGGATTCCACAGGGCTTCCTCCGGACCGGGCGTCCTGCTCCCCGCTGGGGGCCGCTGAGGGGGGGTGCAGCGAGTGCTGGGTCAGGTCCTGGCTGATGGTGTGGCAGCGGGTCAGGCTCCTGCTCTGGGCCGACCGCGGGGGGCAGAACGGCTCGCTGCTGTCCACCGTTTCTCCTCTCATCAATCTCCGTCGGTCACTCTGACTGTCTGGATTCTGTGACGAACATGGCAGCAGGAAACGGTTTATTTTTTACATTTACATTAAAAAAACACCAACAAATCTATGCTAGTAAAAGTGCCCCATTATGATTTTTCAGATGTAATGTAATATAATGTCCAATGTCTGCAAAGTGCATGCCAAATAAAGTTAATTAATAAAATATTTTAATAAAGCAGCTGGTTTAGAGAAACTTGTGTCCCAATTCAGAGGCTTCATCCAACCTAATAATCCTTGCATTCGATAAGTGCAATCAAGCATTTCTTCCCTCTCAAAACGAACAAAAAAGGCCCAATGCATCATGGGACAGGCTACGCCAGGGGTGGGGGATGCGGCCAAAATCTAATATCACTAGCTGAACAATTTTATTTCACAATAACGATACATCACGATATACGCATTTTTGCTTTAAATAAGGTTATGATAGCAAAAAGTTTTATATCATTGAAATATCACAAAAAAGGTCTACTAGTCTAATTAAAAACAGCAACAAAACCTCAAGCTTACTTACATTTACATTTCTGCAATTATCAGACGCTTTTATCCAAAGCAACTGTGCTCCTTAAGTGAACAGCGATAAAGTAAGGACAAAAAACGTATTTAAAGCAATAGGACAATAAACTCCAACAGAACAAAAGACACTAATGAAACAGAGCTCCTGAAAAACTTCAAGCACTAGCAATAAGAAATAATATATCAACTGTATTACTGCACATAACCCACATTGAATTAACACAGAGCGGATGTTCCTGCTGGTACTTTAAGAGCGAATGCACAGATTCAATAAACTCACTCTTCATGCTCAGCGTTTATGAGGACACGTTCACACACACAAGTGTGTATCTGAGCCCAGTCCGTCGGCTAAAAGCAGTGGGTTGAGTTCTGACTCGCATTTAGAGATGTGACTTCTCTTTCGTGATTTAAAAATCACTCGTTTTAAAACACATAAGCTTTAGTGACGCGCAGCAACCGTGATCATGTGCATCACGCCTGGATCCCTGTCCTTCACAGGCTGCATCGGGACAGCGTCAGGATCCGCCTCTGAAACGGGACGCGGCTACTGTCAGAAAATGTGTGTTTTGGGCCTTGGATGCATGGAAATGTATTGCAGGAGACTCGGAAACAACATCAGGAGCCTTTATGATAGAACAAGAAAGAGCAAACTAAGGAGGATTACAGGTCATGAGAACAGCACCTGGTGCGGGACGGCCGCGGCGGTCGCTGCTCGCTCAGTCCTGCCAACACAAACACCTCAAATCAGTGAACAATCACAACTGGGATGCTTTCTCTTTCTTCAGATCTTTAGCAAGGACACTCTCACACGAGACAGTCCAGGCAAGTCTAATGTGACAAGATTTACATCCTTAAACATTAGATATCAATGACAGTAATGATGCGAGAATCACAGGAATAAATCACATTGTTAAAATATAAAACAATTCTTTTTAATTGCAGTGATATTTCACTGTACTTTTGATCAAATGAGCGCAGCCTCGGGGAGACACCTGAAAACCGTCCGATATAAACCACGAGGTTATGTTACAAACAGAACTGTACCTTTGTCTGGCGCGGTGTGAGTCTCGTCTGCCATTGTCGGGACTCTCGCGGTGCTTCACTCTCTGCACTGAAGGTGATGAAGACGATTATGGTATGTAATTTAACTGAACTCTATGTGTGTCATATAACACTTGCTATGTTGTCATAGCCTCTAATAGCATTTAGCTCTCTGACTCTTACCCACAATGCCCTCTGGTCCTCTGGCGTGTGGCTTGAGCGGACAGGCGTCCGGGGCATCAGTGCCGGCTCTCTGCAGGAGTCTCTGGATCTCTGTGTGCTGTGCAAGCAGACGAAACGCACTGAACCGTCCGTGAACGACAAGCACGAAAGATTTGTAGCTGTGCTTCACTCATTCAAAATCAGCTGTCTCGTATCTATATTTCAGGATTTTATCAAATGCGTCCGTCTGTCAAACAGAGGCAGGAGTTTAAGCGAAGTTTAAGGAGTTTAAGAGCCGTATCTGGCACTCATCTGAACCACGGCTGATCTCGATCACGGGACGTGCGTCTACACGTGTGTCTACTGAAGAAGCGCTTCAGTCACCAACATTTATTATAGCAGTGCTAAATATAACCATGGCAGAAATAAATTATGTGAAATCCAAGTTCAAAAAGCTGTAAATATTTCCAACGCTAATGTTATTTTTAATGTGATGATTTGTTAATCCAAAGGTTTAAAGCTCTGTGGCAAACGAGCGAGGCGTGCAGTGACGGCCCTGGCCAGCAGATGGAGGCAGAGCCCTCAAACACTCGTGAGCTCAGCGTGACACATTTCAGAACAATATTTATATTTTCACTATAAAATGGTTTTTGCACGTAACTGTTATTTAGAGTTAATTTGATCAGTAATAACATTTTAATTTCAGTCAAATGTCCAGTAAACATTGTTATTAGTAGCTACACAAACAGTACTTTATAATGAAATGAACTTTATGAAAGCTGTTCTCACAGCGCCTCAGATGGACAGCCGTGTGACGACGGTACAAATGTTAAAGATGTTGGTACTGTATATTTTGCTAAACATCCTGTATGTGCCTGATTTAAATAACTTAAATGACTGACCAGGAAGGTTTTTATTCGTCATGTACTGAGGACTGACACACACACACACACACACACACACACACACACACACACACACACACCTTTCCGGCGGTCTCGTGAGCGCAGTCAAGGGCGGTCCTCTGTCTCTTGTTGCGCAGGTGCACTCCCCCCCCCCTGAGCAGAAGCAGCTGCACCAGCGGGACGTGCCCCCCCCTCACCGCCTCATGCAGACCAGTGTTGCCATGGTTATTCGCCAGATTCACCAGCGCGCCGCTCTGATGGACAAGTGTGTGCAAGCACTCATTTGCAGACAATTAATTCGTTATATACAGAAAGCATACTAACATATCTATAGTGATGTATCCTAATACATACAAATGATATTTCTGTACATCAGAACCACATCATTAATTATATAGTGTAATATAAGTGATATAGATATGAATACCTCCAGTAAGACTGTGGCGATCTCCAGATTTCCCTTTAGACACGCATGAATCAGAGCTGTATTTCCATACACATCCTTCTTATTGAGTTTGGCATTACACTCCAGCAGAGCAGACACCACCTGCACAACACACACAACATGAGCTCAACACACACACACACACACACACTCAACACACAACATGAACACACACAACATGAGCTCAACACAAACACACACTCGACACACACACAGTTTAGAATATGCTGTCACACTTCAGTAACATGGACCAGTTTTATGATGTTTGATATTAGTTAATATCTTCGTTCATACAATGTTTTTGAAAGAAGCCTCTTCTAATCACCAATGTTTCACTTATTTGATAAGAAATACAGTAAAAACTTTTAATAACGTGAAATATTGTTCTAACTTAAAAGGATCAGTAAAAGTGTAATATAATAGTGTAAAACAGCTGTTTTCTATGTGAATATATAGTAAAGTGTCATTTATTCCTGTGATTAAAGCTGAATTTATTAGATGATAAATACAGTAAAACAGTGTAATATTATATCAGTGTAAAACAGCTGTTTTCTGTGTGAATATATAGTAAAGTGTCATTTATTCCTGTGATTAAAGCTGAATTTATTAGATGATAAATACAGTAAAACAGTGTAATATTATATCAGTGTAAAACAGCTGTTTTCTGTATGAATATATAGTAAAGTGTCATTTATTCCTGTGATTAAAGCTGAATTTATTAGATGATAAATACAGTAAAACAGTGTAATATTATATCAGTGTAAAACAGCTGTTTTCTATGTGAATATATAGTAAAGTGTCATTTATTCCTGTGATTAAAGCTGAATTTATTAGATGATACAGTAAAACAGTGTAATATTATATCAGTGTAAAACAGCTGTTTTCTATGTGAATATATAGTAAAGTGTCATTTATTCCTGTGATTAAAGCTGAATTTATTAGATGATAAATACAGTAAAACAGTGTAATATTATATCAGTGTAAAACAGCTGTTTTCTATGTGAATATATAGTAAAGTGTCATTTATTCCTGTGATTAAAGCTGAATTTATTAGATGATACAGTAAAACAGTGTAATATTATATCAGTGTAAAACAGCTGTTTTCTATGTGAATATATAGTAAAGTGTCATTTATTCCTGTGATTAAAGCTGAATTTATTAGATGATAAATACAGTAAAACAGTGTAATATTATATCAGTGTAAAACAGCTGTTTTCTATGTGAATATATAGTAAAGTGTCATTTATTCCTGTGATTAAAGCTGAATTTATTAGATGATAAATACAGTAAAACAGTGTAATATTATATCAGTGTAAAACAGCTGTTTTCTATGTGAATATATAGTAAAGTGTCATTTATTCCTGTGATTAAAGCTGAATTTATTAGATGATAAATACAGTAAAACAGTGTAATATTATATCAGTGTAAAACAGCTGTTTTCTATGTGAATATATAGTAAAGTGTCATTTATTCCTGTGATTAAAGCTGAATTTATTAGATGATAAATACAGTAAAACAGTGTAATATTATATCAGTGTAAAACAGCTGTTTTCTATGTGAATATATAGTAAAGTGTCATTTATTCCTGTGATTAAAGCTGAATTTATTAGATGATAAATACAGTAAAACAGTGTAATATTATATCAGTGTAAAACAGCTGTTTTCTATGTGAATATATAGTAAAGTGTCATTTATTCCTGTGATTAAAACTGAATTTATTAGATGATACAGTAAAACAGTGTAATATTATATCAGTGTAAAACAGCTGTTTTCTATGTGAATATATAGTAAAGCGTCATTTATTCCTGTGATTAAAGCTGAATTTATTAGATGATAAATACAGTAAAACAGTGTAATATTATATCAGTGTAAAACAGCTGTTTTCTATGTGAATATATAGTAAAGTGTCATTTATTCCTGTGATTAAAGCTGAATTTATTAGATGATAAATACAGTAAAACAGTGTAATATTATATCAGTGTAAAACAGCTGTTTTCTATGTGAATATATAGTAAAGCGTAATTTATTCCTGTGATTAAAGCTGATTTTATTAGATGATAAATACAGTAAAACAGTGTAATATTATATCAGTGTAAAACAGCTGTTTTCTATGTGAATATATAGTAAAGTGTCATTTATTCCTGTGATTAAAGCTGAATTTATTAGATGATAAATACAGTAAAACAGTGTAATATTATATCAGTGTAAAACAGCTGTTTTCTATGTGAATATATAGTAAAGTGTCATTTATTCCTGTGATTAAAGCTGAATTTATTAGATGATAAATACAGTAAAACAGTGTAATATTATATCAGTGTAAAACAGCTGTTTTCTATGTGAATATATAGTAAAGCGTAATTTATTCCTGTGATTAAAGCTGATTTTATTAGATGATAAATACAGTAAAACAGTGTAATATTATATCAGTGTAAAACAGCTGTTTTCTATGTGAATATATAGTAAAGTGTCATTTATTCCTGTGATTAAAGCTGAATTTATTAGATGATAAATACAGTAAAACAGTGTAATATTATATCAGTGTAAAACAGCTGTTTTCTATGTGAATATATAGTAAAGTGTCATTTATTCCTGTGATTAAAGCTGAATTTATTAGATGATAAATACAGTAAAACAGTGTAATATTATATCAGTGTAAAACAGCTGTTTTCTATGTGAATATATAGTAAAGCGTAATTTATTCCTGTGATTAAAGCTGATTTTATTAGATGATAAATACAGTAAAACAGTGTAATATTATATCAGTGTAAAACAGCTGT
This sequence comes from Rhodeus uyekii, assembly GCA_037043235.1. NCBI lineage: Eukaryota > Metazoa > Chordata > Actinopteri > Cypriniformes > Acheilognathidae > Rhodeus > Rhodeus uyekii. Next base: position 296,425 of record JAWRVZ010000288.1, read on the forward strand.
TTTCTATGTGAATATATAGTAAAGTGTCATTTATTCCTGAGATTAAAGCTGAATTTATTAGAGGATAAATAACTTGCATTGCATTCAAGAAACACACTGACATTCTAATCAGTTCTTGCTTTCCTGGGAATCGAACCCATGACCTTGATGTTGCAAGCGCCACAATCAAGTTTGAGCAACAGGGAAAGAACAGAAAGCAGTGCTGTTGCTGTGTAGCATGTGCCCACCTGTGTGTGGCTGTTCTGGCAGGCCAGGTGCAGTGGAGTTGCGCTCTGGTTGTTGCGGGCATTGACGTTGGCACCGTGGCGGGTGAAGAGAGACACCAGAGCCGTGTGGCCGTGCAGAGCTGCCACATGCAGCGGCGTGAAGCCGTCGGCACTGCTGCTGTTCACACTCAGACCCCCCGGCTGCACACGGCCTGTTTTCTGAACACACACAGACACACACTTCAGTAGCAGAACGTGCTTCTGATCGTAACAGCGTAGGAGAAAACTAGTTGATTTGAAGCTTTTTTTGCACTATTTTCTTCAGGATGTGTGGGTTCCTCACAGCGACATCGATGACTCATCATAGACATATCTTATTCATGAGACGGAGAGATGACGTCTCGCTCAATTATTCACCACAACACACTATGATTTCCAATGGCGCTTCAGACTGTGAGATGGCATCCAGTGAGAGATGCATTAATGGGTCAGAAATCAGTGTGTTTTAGCTGTCAGAGTTTCAGCATCACATAAACTCCTCAGCAGATCCCGAGTCACACAAACAGCATTCATCCACACACTGAGCATGAACGTCCCTGCCACACAAACCATCAAACGCCTTACAAACGCCCGCAAAATAAAGAGGCATTCACATGTATTTTTGAATCAGTTTACAAATGCAAACTGTTATGCATTTATGTAATAAATTATAGCTGTCAAAGGACACTCGTTTATCAAATCAGCTTTATTTATACAGCGCTTTTTACAATAGATTGATTCAAAGCAGCTTTACAGAGATAACAGGAACATAATGCAGCACAGTTTGTTTCGGCTGAACAGCAGCTCTAGAAGAAAAGAGTTTCATTGTCCAGCGTAAGAAAGTTCAGTGCTTCATTTCCTTCGTAAAAGCTTTAGTTATGAATTAGTTTATCTATACAGCAGCTCTTTAGCAAATCATGGTCCATCTCGGTTCAGCTCTCATGCAGTTTGTCAGAGCAGGCCCATCAATAACACTGATGAATATTAAGAGTGTGTAGCGCTACATCGAAACATGCAAACGTGTGTTTGTAGGAACCTTTTATGCTTTTTCCTCAATGAGGGAAATAAAATAGTCTAAATGAACATTTTAACATTCATAAAAACTGTTAATAGCACAAACGGACAGTCTACACTAGACGCCAATCCATGAGTTGATAACGTCAGAAACAGAAGAGCGTGAGTTTACTGTGGGAATCAGCGTTTCAGCATCACTGGTTATAATCTGCCGCGGCGCACCGTGTGTGTGTGTGTGAGAAACACACCGGTCCAAGCATGAACGGTGCGCACCGTGTGTGTGTGTGTGAGAAACACACCGGTCCAAGCATGAACGGTGCGCACCGTGTGTGTGTGTGTGAGAAACACACCGGTCCAAGCATGAACGGTGCGCACTGCTTAAACGATTCACTGAGGGGATCACATGTCTTTTACATTTCTTTAGGTCATAAATTAAAAAAGCAAACAAACAAACAAAAAAGGCTTCACCCTTTAATTCTTACAAATGCAAGTTTGAAAAAGGTAAACTACTAAAATGTTTGCATCATAACTAATATCTGTTCGTTGCTTGTAATGTATTTGTTCGACCAATATTTTACTACTGACTGCTCGTCTGTTTGAAACACTGTTTCAAAGTTTTTACTGTTGATTTTGTTATTACACTCTTCACACAAACACATTGTGTCACTCTCTATCCATCTAGATGATGTTCAGGTGAACGAGTGTGTGTGTGTGTTCAGACCTTCTGTGTGGGTTCACAGCTGGAGCACTGGCACAGAGGATGGCACAGCTCGGTCTGGACTGGCACTGCCACCTCCTCTTCCTCTGGATCCTCATCCAACCATTCCAAAAGATAACGAACCTGATACACACACACACACACACAGACAATTATTATTTTGATTATTATTAAAGCAAAACTTTGGCAAGGTTTCTGAGTCTAGAAGAGCTCACCATCTCCACGTCTCCATCAGCCACAGCTCTCAGCAACTTCTCCACCTGTTCATCAAACACAAATCCATGCACAAACTAACACATGACGGTTAATGATGCATCATATTTGTCAACAGTCAGAGGCCCTTTATAAATGACAGCCTTATATTCTTTCACATCACCTCACATTCATGATGAGAGATATTTTCTAAGAAACGAGCGAGAGGAACGTGAAGCAAGCGTGTGCAAAAGCTGCGAGAAGAGCGAGCGTTTCATCCTCCACAACAGCAGAGAAACGCCTCGCCGTTGGGAAACACAGCAAACACACACTCCTTTAATCCAACGCTCACGCTCAATGTATGAATCTGCTAATCCACAATCCGGTGTCATGAGAGCAAATCAATCCTCATTGGCCGAGGGAGGAGAGCAGTGGGTGACGTCCAGTGAAGCTCTTACACAGAGATGAACGAGCAGGACACGAGTCATGATTCACACACTGCACTCAGCACTGACTAGCGTGGAGAACAAACAGCTTATAGACACACACTGTGCACAGATCGATTTAAGACTCAAACTCTCTTCGGTGCAAAAACATAAGCTGTGTGAATGCTAGTTTTTAATGTTGATAAAAGGATATATTATACAAGCTAGAACGCAGACATCCCCACGATTGCAAACATGGCATTGATTTGATATAACGGTTTAACAAACGAAAGGCTAATGATGACGTTCATTTTTAAGCTATTCGCTGAGGATGTTGCACGTCTAAGGCATTAAACAGCACACGCATCTGTTAAAGCACCACTGACACTTTAGCTTGAAGTGCTTACAAATATAAAGCTCACTGTGTGTCCTCTGTGTGTGTTGTCCATACAGATGGGTTATTTACTACTGTAAAGTGATGGTTTCCGAGCAACTGATCAATATAGTTCATTGTCACTTCATTCAAAGCAAAAATGCATCATTCACAGATATTTATGACGTTTTTCCCTTTTCATTAAGTGTGTTTAATAACTTTCATTTCATCTTTCCATGATTTGATCATTAAGAAATGGTAAAATATCTTTCCGTTTCATGCATGTGACTGTGCTCATCTAAGCTGAATACTGTAAGTGATCCTCAAGCAACATTAAACCAGATCATCTCGGCGAAGTGTCACTGCCCAGCACAGCGATGGCAAAGCTAGAGTGGGACGATCACAAGGAATTAACAGACGTCAGCCCTCATCCGTCCTCACATGGACATGTGTCACTTGATTGTCTGACCTCTGACCTTTCCTGACACATGGGTCACGGCACAACGACGTCAACTCCAGAAAGCTAGTGAGAACACCTCCAGTTTATTTCTTTTAAACTTAGTTGTCAATATAATAATCATGTACTGTTTGGCTGTTGGCCAGAGGAGAACTGGTCCCCCAACTGAGTCTGGTTTCTCCCAAGGTTTTTTCTCCATTCTATTCTTCATTCGTTACGTCACCTGCCGGAGTTTTGGTTCCTTGCCACTGTCGCCTATGGCTTGCTCAGTTGGGGAAACTTAACACTTAAAATTCATCAATTGTATTGATTCACCTGCTCTTTTAAGGCTGCCGTTCAGCCAAACAAACTTATTTTATATTGTTTTCCTGTGACCACTGTAAAGCTGCTTTGAAACAATCTGTATTGTAAAAAGAGCAATATAAATAAAGGTGACTTGACTTAAGGAACACCAGACAATATTTCTGTGTTTTTGATTATTCAGACGTTTTATTTGATATCCTCGTTGGAGTCGCGACTCTCTCTTTAAATCGAGCAGCCAGACTCATGCGAGGGAGGCGATCTGGGGCACTGGTCAAACTCCGCTCGCGGGGCTTCCGCACTCCTCTTCCCAGTATTCATCTTGCTAATCTCCGTTCTCTTCCTAATAAAATGGATGAACTGCTTCTCCTCACCCAGATTAACAAGGATTTTTTCAACTCTGCTGCACTGTGCTTCACTGAGACCTGGCTAAATATAAACACACCGGACAATGCACTATATCTGCCGAGCTTCCAGCTGTTCCGAGCTGATCGCATCACGGAGCTAACCGGGAAAACGAGAGGTGGAGGTTTGCGTTTCTACATCAACGAAAGTTGGTGTTCAGATATAACAACGCTGAAGAAGATATGCTCTCCTAACCTAGAGACTCACTTCATAAACTGTAAACCTTTCTATTCACCACGTGAGATTGCCTCATTTATTCTCGTCAACTAATTCCTAAAGACCCGTGTGTCAGCACGGCATTACAACAGCTGGCTGAACAAATAGCTGAGACTGAACAAAAGTATCCAGATTCTCTTTTAATCATTCTTTTAATCAAATCTCTCCCGTGAACTGCCAAAATACAGACAGCACATTACATGTCCCACCAGAGACAGTAATATTCTTGACCACTGCTACACCACAATAAAGAATGCATATCACTCCGTCCCACGGGCAGCTTTGGGGCTTTCTGATCACTGTGTGGTTCATCTTATACCATCCTACAGGCAGAAACTGAAATCAGCTAAACCTGCAAAAAAGACTGTTAAAAGATGGACTAATGAAGCAGAGCAGAATCTAAAAGCATGTTTTGATTGCACGGATTGGAATGTTTTTGAAGCTGCTGTCCCTGATCTGGACGATCTTTACTGGGAAACTCAAACAGCTTCATCATAACAAAGAGGACGCTTACAGAAGGGGGGATGGTGTTTTGTACAAACAGACCAGGAACAGACTGACAAAGGAGATAAGGGCAGCTAAAATAAGTTATGGTGAAAAGCAGAGAAACCAGTTCTCTTCCAACAACCCTGCTGCTGTCTGTTCAGGCCTGAAGAATATCACCAACTACAAGCCACCATCCCACCGACCTGCTGAGAATCAACATCTGGCGGATGAGCTAAACACTTTTTACTGCAGGTTTGAGAAACCCAATCTCACACCTCAAAACCACTCTGAACTAAACTTCACACGTCCTCCAACACCTCCTGCACCCCCTCTCCCCCCCTCCACAACCCAACCAGTGCTTAAGGTCTGTGTGGAGCAGGTAACCAAAATCTTCAAAAGACAGAAGATAAGGAAAGCTTCAGGCCCAGACGGCGTCTCATCTGCTAGTTTGAAAGCCTGCGCTGACCAACTGGCTCCAGTCTTCACGCGGATCTTCAATAGATCATTGGAGCAGTGTGAAGTTCCCCGTTGCTTCAAACGCTCCACCATCATTCCTGTCCCCAAAAAAAACCAAATCACTGGACTTGATGACTACAGACCTGTCGCTCTCACATCTGTGGTCATGAAGTCATTTGAAAGACTGGTTCTGGCCCATCTGAAGGACATCACTGGACCCTTGCTGGATCCTCTCCAATTTGCCTACAGAGCAAACAGGTCTGTGGATGATGCAGTCAACATGGGACTGCATTATATCCTGCAACATCTCTGTCTGGTGCAGTTCTAACAACCTTGAGCTCAACACGCTCAAAACGGTGGAGATGATAGTGGACTTCAGGAGGAACAGCCCTGCTCTACCTCCACTCACCATCATGAACAGCACAGTGGCAGCAGTGGAGTCATTCAGGTTCCTGGGCACCACCATCTCTCAGGACCTGAAGTGGAACAATCACATTGACTCCATTGTAAAAAAGGCCCAGCAGAGACTGTACTTCCTTCGTCAGCTGAGGAAGCTCAACCTCCCACAGGAGCTGCTGATACAGTTCTACTCGGCCGTCATTGAGTCTGTTTTGTGCACCTCCATCACTGTCTGGTTTGCTTCAGCTACCAAATCTGACATCGGGAGACTACATCGCACAATCCGGACTGCAGAGAGGATTATTGGTGCTTCCCTGCCAGCCCTCCAGGACCTGTTTCTTTCCACAGGTCATTTCCCTCTTGAACAGTTGAATTAATAAGAGATAAAATGCTGGGCAGAGCGCAGGGAAAGAAAAACAATGCAGACGGATGTTATGGCTGACAATCTATCCCCTCTCCCACTCCATACAAAAAATCCCAGCATGTGACCACATGTACTGTGTATGTTTATGTATTGTTATTTGCTATGTAAACTCATGTTGTGTTGTATTTGTGCACTGGAAGCTTCAATACCAAGACAAATTCCTTGTGTGTGCAAGCACACTTGGCAATAAAGCTCTTTCTGATTCTGATCTTCATAAATAAATATATTTTGTATTTTTATAGCAGGTAAATCATTTTGACTTGGTCATTTCATAAGCGTCTCACAAGCCAGATCAGTGTAGATGCTGCCGGTACCTCCTTGTGTCGGGAGCGCTCGGCGGCGGGCGGAGTGGCCTCAACACTCAATGACGATGTGCTGGACAGAGACGAACGTCTGCTGCTGCAGTCGGACGCCTGAGGAGAGCGACTCGGAGACTGCAGACACAAACAATGGAGACTACAGTGAGACCAGCAGCTCTGCTGCTAAAACACTTCCTCTCAGTTACTGCAGTCAACTGGATGCGCTTCTGTTGCTCAAGACATTTTGAAACTTGTCAGAATGGGTTCATCGGTTGAGACATGGATGAGTGGAGAAACGTCGGAGAATGGGTTTCCCAAAGGGGATTTGTGAGATGAGACAAGAATTATATTGAATGTAAAGTTAATTTAAAAATAGGGCAGCATGATAATCGTGACTCTGTCAAGGAAGAAATAAAGAGAGACTTTCTAGTTAAAGAAATCAAGAATTTTAGACAGGGATATTATTATTGTAACAGTACAAAATAAAATTATCATTACAATTATCAAATTTATTTTACAGTACAATTGTACAAATTACATCAGCAATATGTTTTGGTCTTAAATTTTATAATTAAGACTTTATTAGACTTATTATTTGACTGGGTTCCTAAAGAAACTAAAGAGAGGTTTGCTTTAAAGTTCAGTCACTGTGAACATGCAAATGTGTCATTAAATTACTGAAATATTTAACTTAAATATTTTACACCTATGGTGTTCGGCTGACAAAAAAAAAAAAATTAAATAAAAAATTAAACAAACAATTTGGGAAGTCTTGGTCAAGAGAAACGCCCAACTGACAAGAATGAAATTTACGACACATTTAAACAGTTAGTTTACGTTTTAAGCTCACCTCAAATCCACTTTCCCGTTTGCTGGAGTCGTCGTGTTTGCGCTCCAACAGAGACAGAATCTACAACAGACGGTACAGCATGACCTTCAGCGGTCTCTCCACAGCTGACGCGTTTGACACTACACATCATTAAATACTTTTTACTATTTTGGCAAATTAAATAATTGTTTCTTCCTAAAAATAATACATATAAAACGGCATGTTTTATATTACCCTAGAACTGCACATTACTTGGACAGTCACATCTGATAACACATCTGTAAAGCTGAGGCTCATTCTCGTGTTACACGTCACATTTGAGCTTCTGCGGGAAGTTTGTATTCGCTAATTGTGTATATGTGAAGCCTAAATTCATCACATCTGTTCATCATATAAAACTATTGTGTCTCCTCAGGAAATCTGCAAACTAAAAGTTTTACAGTCCGTTTATGAACATTTTGAAGTGGTAGCGGCGTAGTCTGTTAAAATGACAAATATTTTTGTGTTTCAAAGATGAACGCAAGTCTTACGGGTTTGGAACGACATTAAGGGCAGGTAAAAAATAAATAAATTACGTTTTATTTTTGAATGAACCATCCCTTTAAATTCTGTTGATTCTTTTGCATTGATATTATCCATCAGCGGCCTTATCAAACTCTTGCCGCTGCAGCAGTGTTTATTCCTGCCTGGTAAATGCATTTCAATTCATGATATTTTAATAACATTCATTAGTATCTTCAACAAAGTGATGAATGGTGGCTCTCTTGTGAAAGTGAATCAATCTGACTCTCTCTGTTCCCTGTGATTGGCTGTTCGCTGCACATACGCTAGACAGAGTTCAATTACAAACTCTAGATCAAACCCCGAGCTGAAGGAGAACGTTTACAGCAAGCGTTGTGAACCTGATCTAATCTAGGTGGGATCTGTACAGTTTTGTCAAAGCTAGCTTCATGTAACAAGCCAACGCAGAGTTTAGCTCAAACACACTGGCATGGAAGTTTCCAGTGATCCCAAAGACCTTGATGATCTGATTCAGGAGTGTTTCATTAGGGCTGCAGGTGAACTCTGGACAGCAGTGGTCTAGACTGGAGGTGACCCTGACCTTGGAGTTGAGGGCACAGTGTAACGGCGTCTCCTTGGCTTTGTTGTGAATGAGTGTGGACGCTCCGTTCTCCAGGAGCACTTCCATGATGCCCTCGTAACCCCAGCGAGCAGCGATGTGAAGCGCAGTGTCTCCCTTATCGTTCTGCACATTCAGTCGACATGAGTGCAGGTCGAAGTACACCAGCGCCTTCACACACTGACACACACACACACATTACACACACCATCACAGCTGTAAAACTAAACATCACAAGTGCAGTTAGTGTAACTTCTATTATAGCTTAAAAGGCACACTTTAATAAACGTGTCACACTTGAAAGATAATAAAGGCACTGCTCCTTACATCTTCGTGTCCGTACATGCAGGCCAGGTGTAGAGGGGTGTTCCCACTGTTATCCTGAGCATCCGTGCTTGCCTTATAATCCAAGAGCAAAAGCTACAAGAGCAAATAAGCAACAAATAACGGACAAAGCACAGAAATACCACAAGATTTCATTTATTATGTGACAAGGAATGAGGCAGACTGACCCAACGCTGGAAAAACACTAACACACTAGGAACTGTAACTGATCATACATAATTCCTGACACAGGCTCTATGAGGCTCTGACCGTGACTCCCTGGAAGCCCTTCTGGCAGGAGAAGTGCAGCGGCGTGAGGGCATGGTAATCGGTGGCATTCACCACAGCTCCCTTCGACACCAGCAGATCAATCAGCAGCGACTGCCCTGAACACACACACAACACACAACACACGGCATCGGCTCGTCAACAGCCAAACATACAGATTCCTGTGGGGACATGACAAAAACACAACAACAACTACTCCTAAAACACCAGATCCATCATGCGAGAACAGATCTTAAACAGCAACAGTCCTCACCACAAATAGCAGCAACATGTAGAGGAGTGTAACCTCGGTCGTCCCGCGAGAACGGAGTGACAACGGACGGGTCGTTCAACCTCCTGCACGCAGAGAGAGCATTCAGCGAGATCAAGAGCGTGATAAGACTAGTGTTCAGAATGTTATTGGCGATGTGTGAACAGGAGCACTGAGATAGGTAATGGTGTTTGAAAGGCATTCATGCACTGTTTCAGATCAGAGCATCGGGTGATAAAGGTGTTTGCCAGGCCCGACCCTGAGATGTGGAGGTCACAGGCGTCACAGGAACAGAGCGGGTGACACAACTTCCTGCCGTCCTCCTCACTCTCGCTTTCACTCAGCAAACGCCGAACCTCTGCCTCGTTTCCACTCACGATGTGCTGCCAACACACACACACACACACACACACTCATAAATCATACATTTCATCAAGAACCACTCGGAGACACTTGTCTTGTTGTGCATCTGAGGTTTTACTCTGCAGATTCTTTGCTTTGGAAAGACAGGCAAAGGCACAGCATAGACCGCGGGGCTTTACCTCAAAGAGCTGATCCGTAGAGGTGGCATTCTGGGACAGCAGGTCCACCTTCTGCCTGAAGGACGGTCTGTCCCTGGATCCCTGCGGATCACACATTCATCAACAGTCAGGAAACCTGGGATTGCGCTCCCGGCAGCACGGCGAGCAGTGCAGTGCACATGCGGTGATGCTCAATAAGGCTTCAGGTTCAAACCCTGCGGCATATGATCACAGGACTCAAAAGCACAACTGCTCGTACGAAAACAAACTAAGTCACGTTAATCTTGCTATTTAAATTAATGAAATGAAAGTTTCTTTTAACTTTCATGGCATTTGTCAGCATTTGTTTCCATTCCCTTGCATTTAGAGGTGGGAGATTTGACCAAAGTCTCTATCATGAGTAATCTTATTTCACGCTGACCATATATGTCAATATAAGCTATTTTTGCTTGAATTTAGGTTTTTACAATAATCAACATTTTTGATAGAATTGAATTTCATAATTTGAGAAAACACCCTCAAGCTAAATGAAGATAAGTAACAGTATTGACAAATCTCACAACTGAATTTAGATTTATAATCTTCAATGTAATTCAGATCTAGATTCAATTTGATTTGATGCCAGTTTATACAGTAGATCCCCGACTTACGAAATTAATCCGTTCCGAGGTTGGCTTCGCAAGTCGATCTTTTCGTAAGTCGGTCAGGCTTTTACATGTAAATTGCCTAATCCGTTCCAAGTCCTATGAAAACACCACATGTAATTTGATGATAAAGCTATGCTTGTTCAGTATGGTCGCTATGATTGAAGGGTTACGGCTATATTCTTTCGCTATGGCGGACAAGCACATCCCAGATTCATACTTCTCAATTAACTCGCTTTTCGTGTCCAAGGAGAGCATCTGCTTCTTCCCTTTCACTTTCCCTTTCATCGTGCTGCATCGCCATTATTTTGTTAACAAACTTTTTTCTAATCACTAGCCATGGATGTGAAGATTGTTGCAAAGCTCTCACCTCTCAGCAACAATCTTCACATCCATGGCTAGTGATTAGAAAATAAGTTTGTTAACTGGGCACAAAATAATGGTGATGCAGCACGATGAAAACAAAACTTGCATGTGAAAGCGCGGACGAACTTTAGCGTTAGCGTATCACAGATGAAATGGGAGAGGAATGGTGCTACGCAGAGGCTGGTGGGAGCGATGCTGACCAATAGGAGAGCTGGATGCTGCAGCGAAAGCTAGCGTCAGAGCCAGGAGCAGTGTTGCCAGATTGGACGGGTTCCCGGCGGGTTTTAAGCTGTAGTTGAGCTGGAAATCTTTAGTTCAACCTGGCAACACTGGCCGGGAGACAACCAATGGGAGAGCGGGACGATTGGTGCGAGTTTCCGGGTCAGTGGCGTGCGAATTTCAAAACAGAACTCGGAAATCGTCGCCTCGGCCGAGTTTTTCGCACCTCGATCATTTTGTCGTTACTTGGGCGGAAAAAACCCTCGAAATCTTTTATCGTAAGTTGAACTTTTCGTACGTAGAGCGTTTCGTAAGTCGGGGTTCTACTGTAGGGAGATATCACAGTCAAAAGTGATATCGGTTTTAATAACTACAAGTTCGATTAAACCATCAAAACAATGGTTAATGAATTTATCAGACTAAATTCTGGTCAAGTACACCTACAGGTTTTATTTTACGATACAATAAAAATAAAAAAGAATAGAAAAACAAAAATCTGACAGGAACCCAATCAGTTATTTACATGTCGTTGTGGTTGTCGTACAACTATAGAGAACTCTTGCGCTTGTGCATCATTTCCTTGCATGACAATCTGGCTGTTTCACCGTTTTATCACAAATAAATTATTTGACAAATACTAATAAATCTTTAACACTTCATAATTTGAATTAATTTGAATAATGGATGAAGATTTTCCCACACCACTTCTGGCTGCTACTGTACAGATACAGTCCATTTTCATCAAGGTAAAAAAAAGAAATCTCTCCTAACAAATGCTGTAAACTCCACAAGGAAGCCTGTTTGTTGGAACACAACTGTGAAATTACAGGTGAAACTACAGATGCTTGAGAGATGTGTATACAAGCATTGAGACTGCACATGCAGCACTGTTATCGTAAATGTCGAGTTGTATAGTTGTGTGTTGGCGTGTGTGTGGCGTGTGTCTCACCGGCGGGGTCTGTGTGAGGTTCCCCTGGCTGATGAACTCCACTGCCGCCTCAAACGACGTCAGACAGTAACTCACGTCATCCTTACCGGAGCTGCGGAACCGGAAGTTCTTCATATAACTCAGGTTTGCCATCCTGAACAAAGGGCCACAATATCATCATTCTGCACATATCATGAATGCAATCAAACAAACTCATAAAGACATTCAATTAACCGGACAATCACTTTCCCTGAGACTAATGACGCAGAAAATAAAACGCTCACCAGTTGGGAATTTCTGTTTTGATTAGCAAATAGAGAATGACTAACAGAAGATCATCAGCACACATGGCCTCGATGCTCACCGCTGAAAGAGACAGACACTCATTACACACACACACACACACACATCATACTGCACACTAAGAGCTTTTCAAATGTGTAATATCTTGGTCTAAACGTGAGAGAGAGTGCGAGACACGCTCATTCTCCAGATTTCTGGGCTTTGCAAAGTTTGTTGCTTCAGTATTTGTAGATGATATTTTCTATGGTACACTGGAAAACAATCATATATTTTGGGGGGCATCTACAACAACGGAGCCGACTCTGATGAAAAGCAACCGCACGTATGGATGCGTCACAAAACACCACCCATCGCATTCACTTTCTCTTCTTTGTACAATCAGTTTTACAATCGATAATCTTAATAATAACAACCTTCATTTAAAAACTGCATTTTTTGTTTTCTTGTGTTATCTTTCAGTAATATTTAATTTTTTTGATGGTCTGAAACATTTTTTACTGTGACAAACAGAAAAAATAAGAAATCAGGAAGGGGGCCAACTCTTTTTCACACCACTCTGTGTGTACATAAAATATATAAATAAAATATCTATAAAACTACGTCAGCATTTCAATGATACTAAAATAAGACTGGACGTAATACTTGAACAAAATGTTCTAAACACAATCTGTCCTGAAGAAAAGAGGCATTGAACGCATGTATAAAAATGGAAAGAACTTAATGTGCCTGTTTTTCTGTCTGTCTGTTTCTGTTACCACAAGATTGGATAAATTACTAAACAAGCTGTTTGACAAACAGACATTAGGGCAACATTCCTCTAGTTTACACCAACTGGAAGTGCTGCTTAAAACTAAAGACTGAGATGAAACAGAGGACTAACTGTTCAAGAATGAGCGTTCACTGGCTAATCCGGTTATAAGAGCTATGCAGGAGGAGCTCTGTTAGAGGAACACACACACACACACACAATGATGGACAAAGTTCATCATGGCACTGAGTCACTACAACAACATGCATTTACCATGATATTTACATGGCACTCCTAAATAGGTGCAAGAGTATCATGGTGATATCGTGAAGCAATCACAGAATATTGAAACAGAAAGAAATGTTTGTGGTCACGGCACCTGCATCTCGCTGTCTGGTGGACATGATGGTAAAAATAACTTTCCTTATGCAGAGCAGTTTCTGCTGGGGAGACGTGCAGATGTTCAGCTGACTCAGTTCCCTCTTAGCCCGGGGAATATTTATACTACAAGAGAGAAGTGACATGTAATTCACCCTTACTCAATCATTTAACACTCTGCCAGAGCCGATTCTGCTAACGGTTTCTTGCACAGCTTTTTTACAGTAATTTACAGAGATTCTCTAAAAACAGGCTCCGGTTCTCAAATGTTGCTCTACAGTTCAGAAAAACACACATACAGAGGTAGAACAGATCACCTGAATTCTGACTTCACACCAAGGTCTTTCTGTTGCAGTTCCTGTAAGGATCGGGTGGTTTTGTTGAAAGCTGCATCCTGTCAAGGCAAACATAAATGTAATGGAAAATAAAAAGCTGCTACAGTGACGGCCAAGTTTTCAGCAGCCGTGCTTCTGGAAGTGCGTTTACCTTTAAAACCCTCATAAAACGATAGTAACAAATCCTTCCCTCGCAGGTCAGTTTGACCCCCGTAAGAATTAATGAAATGTAAGGAGTTTTTTTGGTTTGTCAATTAAATTAAAAAGATCTGGCACAATAAAAAACACACACACAAATGAAGGCATGAGACTATAGAAAATCCCCAACTCACACACTTAGGAACTGCTATTGTGGGGTCAAACAAACATGTTTTGTTTTTTATATAAAAATCAATCAGTCACAACGCAGATGCACACAGATATGAAGTGGTTAGATTTGAACACTTTTACAATGCAGAACAAACCCCCCCTCAATGAGCTCAAACCCCTCAGGGCAATACGCTCATCTGGAGTCGTGAAACATCACGCCACACTATTCTTCATAAGAGGCTGCAGAAACACCCACCGGGAGACCATTGGCATGCAATAACGAGTTATCCAAGTGAAAGAGTGCGCTTAGATTATGCTAAAATTTATATCAGCAATTTAATGGATTTAGGTAAATATAATGAAAATAAATGTTTAAAATGGAATGAGCTTTTGAGAAGAGGATTTATGACGGTGCGGGAGGAGAGGACGTTCCTGTCTGCATTCAAACGCTGCAATAATGCATGGAAAGACATGAAGAGATCACCCTGATTCCTGCACCAACCAGACAAACACGTACCCGACTCGCTTCCAGAGTCCCCACATAACTGAAGAGCAGATCGTGGATGCCATGATGGATGTACATCTGAAACACAAGAGATTCATTGACTCGAGGTTACGAGTTTAGAAGACGAGAAGGAGAGTGTTCTGACTGACCTCCACGGCTTGCTTGAGCAGCGTCATCTGTATCTCCTGTCTGGCCAGAAGCCTCTGAAACGAAGACACGTCACGATCAGCATCACGAGAGCCTCGTTATTACACTGATCCGCTCTGAAACGCTTACCAGATGAGAGTCCCTCAGCAGCCACTGCAGACATTTAGTGTAGAGGGCATTTACAGAGTCCTGAAAGATCGGGGGAAACAACAGCAATGAACTACAACGCTGAAGGATTGTGGTTAAACATGACATTATTGCTTTAGTAGGAAACGTCGCTTCAGCGGCGCTTTGGTTCCTGCTCACCATAGTTTGACGTAAATGGGCAATAAGTTACAACTTGTATTTATTTAGTGGTGCGTAACACAATATGCTTGCACTGAACCATTAAAGTTGAAGGAAGCATAACTACGTGCAAACGATATATTTAAAGAAGTGTTCGATCAGTTACACTCATATTTAAAAGAGGTCATTATGTGAATGTATTTATTTGTTAGCATCTCTTCAAAACAGGTTATCAGTCCGTGCAGGTCAAATAAAATCAGAAGTATCACTTTTTTTTGTATCAGTATTTATTGATCTTATACATTCAAACAGATTCTGAATGTTATTTACATATATAAACACATAAATGCATATTATATTATTGCAGATTTAGTACAGATACGAGCGTCCCGACATACGATTCCTCCGAGATACGAGCAAGCCTTTGAGCTATTTTTTGCTTTGAGATAAGAGTAAAGATTTGAGATACGAGCAGCTTACAGACACCGATGCTAGAAGCATCACTCCTCACGTGTTCCTGGACTACAACACAAGTGTTTGCGTGAGCCGAAACAGCCGTCGAGAGAAGATCGCGGGATTAAAATGAGCTCGCAGGCTCCCCTGTTATCTGTTATCCGCTCCCGGACACGCGAGCAAACATTAGTTTTCATTCGTATCTCAAGGTATTACTGTATTATCATATTAAATAGAAACTTATTTTTACCATTAAGTTCTGCGAAGCGAAATAACTTTGAATGAATTACAGCCCCATATCTTTTCTAAAAGCTTTGATGTTTTAACGCTACAGCAAAGTCCCATTAGGATCCTTTAGACGGATTTTAATATTTGTTTTTACTGAAACAGGTCGGGCTTCTCTTTGTGCTGTCAGGCTCTGATGAACATGTAAGCGGATGACAGGGGTTTGACTCACGATGTGATGTCGCAGGCCCTTCCTCTCTTGCTCTTTGAAGGACTGACAGAAGGAAGACACAAACTTGTCCAGTTTTTCAGCATGACGACCCAGGAACTCCCTCACTTCCTCAATGTTCTTCAGGCAGTACAGCGCCGAAACACAGCTCAACTCCTCTGAGGAACAACACAACAAATTCATCTTCAACAGTCGATCGGTTTTGCTTCGTCTTAAACAGATATTTTCCGTTAAGCAATAAATAAAAAAATCTACGAATTTTTTAAAACATTTTATCAATTGTGTGGAGTTCATTTTTGTAAGATATTTTTCTTCTGATTGATTGATTCATGGTTTTATGCAACATTTAGCTTGTTAAGCAAGGAAAGTGAAACGTTGTTGCATCTAGATATGATGAAGAGCTCAGGTGTGGCGATCTCAACAGACAGTCACACAATCACACACTTCATGGCATGAGCAATATGAATCTGCTGGGTTTGGCCGTGTGTTTGTGTCAGAGCTTCATGCATTGTTACACAATCCACAACCTCCTTTTCCTGCTAAATGTTGCATAAGTCCACGTAAGTGCCTTGCTCTAGAGGCCGTCAGAGGCACATTACCAGGGCTGTGGTGGGAGTGCAAGGGTCTGGTGATGCACAGTATGCTGTAGGCCTGCTCTTGCTCGTTGTAGAAGGTCTCCTCAAACAGGATGGGGACAGAGGAGGGATTGGGAAACCCTGCACCCAGACGCACCTGGTTATTGTCTATAGACACTTCCTGGAAGACACGTCACACAAGTTACAGTCAGCGTCGTGGAATTCAACTCTGAGTGACGCGCGTGGGACTTTTGCTCAATTACACGTGGCGTTTCACAGACCTTTCCGTCCAGCGTCCGGTAACCCTGATCTGCAGGCTGAAGCACGTACTCGTCAAACTGAGCCGCTGTGAAACCGGCCGCTGGTAAACTCCCACAGCATGGGACCAGGATCTGAAATAAAGACGTTTGATCAAGCGCATATAAACTCAAAACAAGCTTTATCACAAATTCAGGAGCTTTAGAAAGACACAGCACGTCTATCCTTCAGCCTCATTCGCAAAAACAAGCCTGTCATCAGATCAGCAGCTCTCTTCATTAGTGTAACTGTGGAGGGTTACGGCTGTCAGACAGAAACGGAGTCTCTTCGCACAACGCTTGCTCAGCGTGATAATGAAGGGGCGGGGCTTCAGACTCGAGAGCATTTGATTGGACAGATAATCTGACGAGACGCTAAAGCGCAGCGTGATGTCATCAAAATCACTGAACCCTATTAGAGGAAGTGAGAGGCTGTAGTTTTTTAACACGGATATATTGTAAATGTGGGTTTTGTCATTTTTTTGGAGCATGAGCTTACAGAAGGCAGCAAAGCTAACATTCATAATAAAAGACAAAAAAAGACTTCATGGCGACTTCTTGAGTGAACAGTGGAATATAAAGAGAATTACACTAGTAAAGATGTTGTTTATCTAAACATCAGCCCAGCTGTGATCTGCAGGACTGATGAAACATCACTATATTATTATTCATGATGAAACATCACTATATTATTATTATTGATGAAACATCACTATATTATTATTATTACTGATTAAACATCACTATATTATTATTATTATTATTATTACTGATGAAACATCACTATATTATTATTCATGATGAAACATCACTATATTATTATTCATGATGAAACATCACTATATTATTATTATTGATGAAACATCACTATATTATTATTATTACTGATTAAACATCACTATATTATTATTCATGATGAAACATCACTATATTATTATTCATGATGAAACATCACTATATTATTATTCATGATGAAACATCACTATATTATTATTCATGATGAAACATCACTATATTATTATTCATGATGAAACATCACTATATTATTATTCATGATGAAACATCACTATATTATTATTCATGATGAAACATCACTATATTATTATTCATGATGAAACATCACTATATTATTATTCATGATGAAACATCACTATATTATTATTATTCATGATGAAACATCACTATATTATTATTATTACTGATTAAACATCACTATATTATTATTATTGATGAAACATCACTATATTATTATTCATGATAATATAGAAAGTGTTGATGTTTATCAGCATTTTAAAACCGCTTGAAACGCATCAAGAGCGTTGTGATTCTCATCTGACCATGGATCCGCTCACACACACACACACACACACACACACACAGATCCCCTTCTGACCGCAGTCACATGAACGAATCTGCTCCACAAACACACCCCTTCATCGGGTCAGTCCACTCACTCTTGCTCTGAACAGTGTGAACAATGAGAGAGAGACTCACGATGCCATGCAGTTCTGCCACCCGACGGCACAGGTCCGGCCGCAGCTTCTCCAGGCCCAGGTAGAAAGGGTTCTTCAGGATATTCTCATCATACACAGCCATATGTGTCCCAGACTCCAGATCCTGAGAGAGAGAGAGAGAGAGAGAGAGGGGGGGAACATATGGAGAAAAGGAATTTTAGAAATGTCAAAGGAAATGCGGGTTGAACTAAACCGGATTAGCATTTCTAACCACTTTTACCCAGCTTACATTTCCTCTCCTGATTATATTTTGAACTTTCCAAAGCTGTATTTAGTTCATTTTTAAGCTAATTCAATATTAAGTAGCATTCAATCATACTTAAACTGAGCGATTTGAACATGCCTAACTATAACTACAGTGTCCGGTTATGTCGACGGCCTCTGGTGTTGCAAAAAACCATCGAGATCACCCATATAACCCATACAACATATATTAACATATATTCCCACATATAAACCGCAGACACAGATAATCCGCACAAATCCGTAAAAAATTGTTGGCATAACCCTCACCTATAGATTGATTAACTTTTTTGTGTAAGATCACATTTCGAATTTCGACGTTTCGACGTCAATTATCATAACTGTTCAGGCTTGTACACAGTGCTTGTGCGCGAAATTCACACAATAAAAAAAACAAACACAAGTCAGAATCAGAAGAAAAAAAGGCAGTCTCTCCTCTCTGCGCTGTGCAGCAGCTCGTCCCTTTCAGAAAGTGTCGGATGAGATGAGAAGAGCCCGCCCTCATGCAGCACAGCCAATCAGGTCAGCCTATCAGTTCAGCTGTCAGAGTGATAGTGGAAGCGAAGAGCCAGCTGTCAGAGCGCCAAAGACAACAACCCTCGCAAGAACGAAAAATGAACATTTATTGATGTACATGATGTGAGTTATTAAATGAGAATGTGCATGCTTGTGTTTTTGGTGTCTTTTTACACAACAGTGTTGCCGCCATTTATTAGAAGCGATCGGCATTCATCTAGAAAAATTTACATACACAGTACACTGTGCATGTTTGCTAACAACAAAAGGCAAATGTAAAACCACCACAATAAAAAACACCTTCGATACTTGATACAAACCTTTAATTATATTCTCCAACAATGCAAACACAAAGATTGCTCACAAAATCACAAAAAAAGTGCGAGACGCTACAGCGTGTTTTCCCTCAGACGAGATCAACGGCAGGGAACTGTGAGCGGACCGCCATCCACGTGCAACGCACACTCAGCGCATGCGCAGTGAACTAGGTATGCTAATTAGTCATGAAATAACCATGTGAAGTGGAAAATGACACTTTTTTGTGCTCGAGATATTAGATTTCAGCAACATTAAGGAATCGACAATAAAAAAAAAAAAGGAAAATACTAAGACAAATAGGAAGTTTGGCGGTTTCACTTCAAAAACATCGACATGATAGGATAGGATTGTCGAGTTAACCGTGAGTCGAGATAAGTGAACTCCACTTAGACCATATATTATGATATATGATATATTAGACCAGAATGATAACATGATAACGTCCTGTTCATTATGAGCGAGAGCTTCCTCTGCGTTACGACTTTTCTTTAACATTCATGCATTTATCAGACGCTTTTATCAACGCATTCAAGAAACACATTTACATTCTAACAGTTCTTGCTTTCCCCGGGAATCAAACCCATGACCTTGATGTTGCAAGCGCTGCGCTCTACTGGTTGACACACAGGGAAGCATTTTAGAATGACTTTAGAAAAACTGTTTATCGTACTCTATCACTCCGTTATTGCCCTGCTGTGCTGCAGCAATGACTTCCCTTTGAGCAGCAGATCATGAGTCTGTTCAGACCAGCAAACATCCGCATGCCGTCAAAGCTAAGAGTTTTATTGTTTTGCAGAGAAACGTTCTCATGTCATTTCCATTTCACTGCGCAGAAAACTAGCCAGCCAATAAGAGAAGACGGAGAGCAGAGGAGTTACTGGCCGTTACTGTCCTCTCCTCTCCAGAGAGAACACATCCACACAGAACCCGCAGCGCTGTTTCCTCCCGCACATTAACCGCGGTCCTTCTGCTGTATCGCCACCTACTGTCAGAGAGGAAATGTGCAAGCTCATTTAGGCCTTCTGCTGTTCTTAGACGTTGGTCTGAACACATCCCGAACACATCTGTTAATCCATCCCACAGCCTGAGCAATACCCGAGACTGGACCGCATAAAACAGCAGCTCGACCGCTGAAATCCTCTCTTCCTTCACTCTCGGTCCACACTCAGCTCAGCTCATTAAAGCATCCTGTGAATGAAATTAACTCCAAGACACTCCGTACAGTAAACATGACGGTCTCCATGAAAACAGAGGACTCAACAAACCTTCTTCTGACTGACCAACAACACGTTTCTGAGAACAGCAGCAGCCGCTTGATTTCCTCTGGATATTTCAGAGCCGGTCCTGGTTGAGCTTCTGACTGCAGGAAATCCCCAGTGTGACCGAGTGGGAAATAAACACTTTTCTGCTCGCTTCCTTAAAATGTGTGAGTGAAATCTGACCAGAAACACTGCCGAATCTCACAAAACTGCCTAAGAACCAATCAGACACATATTCCATCTCAAAACTATTAAAACAACTTAAACTATACTTTAGAAAATGTTTCATGACAACTAAACAGATGTCATGCACCGATTCTTTTGCATTAACAACCGATGTCGTTTCTTTGGTGGTCGTTGCGCTCCAAGATATAAAGACAATATATGTACAGGCACACATTTATTTGAATTAACATTTAATAAAGAATTCAAAAGAAATGTCTAGATTAAGATGAACTGAAGATACTGTACTTCTTCATTCTGTAATCGTTTGAAATAATGTGAATAAAGAGGAAGCAGGCGCTGTACCCACAGGCCAGTTTGTGGACGACCAATCATATCTGTTCTCCAAACAAAGACACGTGACAGACGTACATACAGTACAGTGAATACAGCAACTGAATGCAGAGTGTCACGTGATCACACACACGCGTGCAGAATAACACACACCTAAAACACACTTCACACTGACCGATCGTCACGTGATCACACACACACACGTGCAGAATAACAGAATAACGCATACCTCCAACACACCTCACACTGACCGACCGGGCAGTTGACAAATAAGGGTGAAACAGCATTTTTTCAAAAAAAGTTCTAAACTGCTTGAGAATTGTATGCATTTGTAAAGTTCAAATACTGTTGTTTTTGAAACTGTTAGAGGTTAGCAATTTTTTTTTCCTCATTATGTAATTTATTAAGCTTTTTTCACAGTGCCAGGCAAATTATGTCCTGCGGTCTGACATGATATTACTATAAAATTCAAATATTTAAATATGCATTTCAAATACAAATCAGGTATGCTTTAAGTTTAACAAGTATTATTGAAGAATGATCATTAAAATTCTGCATATATTTTTTTTCTACAGCTGTTTTTTGATTATATTCGTTGCTTGTGCCATCTTTTACCACTCACTCCAGTGGAAATTTTGTGTAAAATGAGAAAAAATATTTGAAAATGTTTATTTCTTTTTTTTATATAGTTATATTATGCAATGTTTTCAAATGCATATAATTATTTAAGCTAGTTAACATAGTATAAATAATTTAATTGTGTTTGAAGTGATGTCACACCACAGGACTTCCCGTCACACCACAGGACGAAATGAGACACTGTATGAACATTTATGATGAAATTTATTGAATTCTTAGTGTATGAATTTGAACTAAAAACATAGTGAACAAGACATACTGAATAATTAACATTTTGGAGGCATCAAATCATTCGTTTCTATTTTTAACTTAAAAGACTAAACAAATATCTTGTTTCTCAGGAGAAAGTAATTACAATCATGCTAAAATAATTAAAAGCATGTTAAATCATCAATTCAGCTCTTTAAACAAAGATTCCAGTGAAGAGACATTTGATATTCTGTAGTGTCACTAACAAAAGATAAGACCATGAACATGACTGTCAGGGTTCTGCCGCATTCGGTCTAGTAATTTCTTGGTTTTGTGGCAGAGCTCTGACACTACCGTAATGTCTCGTATTTGATGTGTGTGCGCACGGCTTCGAGGATTTGGGCCGTGCGCACGGTTGTCTGTGTAATGTCTTATGTGCGGTTATGATGTCTGATCCCGAGGCTGGTCTTGTCTGGTTTCGGTTTGTGTCGGGATTCGGACATTCATGACCCGTGTGTTCGTCCTTGTCATGAGCGCGCGAGCCGAGGGTTTCCTCGTTCTCGTGCAGTCTATGTTTTGTGATTGGGCATGGTTCAAGCTCTGCTCGACCCGCGTTCTCTCGGGTCCGTGTGCAGTGTTGTGAGCACGTGGTTCATGTTTTCAGCAGCCGCATGCTTTCATGTTGTGTTTTCATGTTGTGTCTTTGTTCAATGTGGACACGCGGCGATGCGCGTTCGCATTGACTGCGTGTTCATGTCTCATCTATGTGTAACCCTCCCACCATTTTTCCCTGCTTAACTTTGATTTGTCGCAGCTGTGTTCTCATCAATTACCCTTCCTCCTGTGTGTATTTAATCTCCTCATGTTTGCTGTCCTGTGTCGCTTCGTTGTCATTTGTTGCCGTAAGTCGTGTCGTTATTCTATGTTGTTCCAGTTTCATGTCCTGCCTTGCCTTGTCTTGCCTAGTCTACTTTCTATTTTTTTCCCCGCTGGGACGGTTTGTTTGATTTTGTTAATAAAGTTCATCCTTTTTGCAAATTGAGTCCTCGCTCTCCTAAAACCTGACACATGACAACCTGTTAGAGCCAACATTAAATTTTTTTTAAAAAAAATCACTTTAAAAACAATGATCAGTGACTGTTAACATACACATAAAACAGACAGATATATATTTAATATAGGTATACATGTATAATAAAGACCGATATATATTTGTTTTTCTATATGTATAATAAAGGTATATTACATATAATATTGACAATATTTATTTTATATTTTATATATATATATAGACATATATATTTATTTTTATGTTTAATATTGCAAACACGAAAATCAAGCTAGACATCTGACTTAATTATGTCACACTACAGGACGGGCTGTCACACCACAGGACTTTTTCACTTTGGCAGCCATTTTTTGTCATTGCTATACAATACTGAGCTTGGACATTACAGTAACTAAATAAGTTCATTGTTTTTTTTTCAAACTAGATCAGTCACACCACAGGACTATAAAAAAATGGACATGTTCATGGTCTGACAGAAATGATGAAATTTATCAAATTAATAAGAGATTAACAGTCACCTTTTAACCTCTACAGCACACCCAAACATCTGGGGAATTTCCTGGTAGGGGGGTTGACTAAAAGACCCGTATGGCTGTCCATGTAACTGCCAGTACAAAAATCGAATATCACTATGTCACACTGCAGGACAGCTTTTGTGTTACAAAACTAAATGTACTGTAAATATTATTATACAAAAAAAATAATGCCAAGGCATTTATTAGCTGCTCCAGACATATCTGCTTTATTTTACTAATATTTACATTTGAGGAGTCATCAATGTTACAGTCACACCGCAGGACATTTTGCTATTCATCTTGAAATATGAACACCACCAAATACATTTCAATCACCCAAAATCATAATGTTGAAATGAAATGATGTTCTATGCCCCACTGGCATGTGTTGTTTTAGTTGAGGAATGCAGTTCAGTAAACATTTACACTTAGTTACAGAAAAAAACAGGCGTCACGTCATCTGCCCGACCGTCACGTAATCACGCACACACACACACACACACACACACACACACGTGCAGAACAACTGAATAACAGAATAACGCCCACCTCCAACACAGTTCACACTGACCGACCGTCACGTGATCACGCACACGCGTGCAGAATAATGCACACCTAAAACACATCATCCCATCGGCCCATGTTTAAATCAATACCAAATATCGGCTGACCACGAGTGATTATTTGAAATGTTGCCATTAATTGCAGTAGTGTTTTTCTACCGCCTTTAACTTGCTCTCAAACAACACAGATTTACTGCCTGATTTTAAAGCAGGAGGAAGAAGAAAAAAAAACGTTTCACCCAATTTATAAACCACTCTAGATGATGTTCAGGCCATGAAGCTTGAGCTTTACTACAAACATTCCCTGTCTAGAAATCACAGCTTTAAGGAGCAATCATGTGAAAACAGATGAAGTTTGAATGATTCTGCTAAAGTCTTACTCACATATTTCTGATAGTTAAAGAGAGTTTGCGACACCATTAATAATCTCATCTTCAGATCTTTGAATTGACGGATAAGGACGAGGAACGCCATGAGGATGAAGAGGCTCAGGGTGTCCGGGCGAGGACTGAAGAATCACATGGGTGGTCAAGGCTTCGGTCAGGCCTCCACCCCTCACTGTGGGCATCATGGGAGGATCGCCTGGATGACTGTCTGCTGAAACCCTGAAGAATGTGAGACCGGCCATGTGATCCTCCAGGGCAGAACACACTGGGTTGAGGGGAACACACTCCTTCATGGAGCTTGTTTTCCGGTCGGCATTAAATTGAGCCGTTCCTCCCAGAGATCCAATACACTGGAGATGAGTCACATGCCTTTCCTTTTAAAATGATTTCACAATGAGCTTGACCAGACGATTTACATGCTTTAAATGAAGTAAACAAAACTGGGCAACTGAGATGTGGTTCTCCGGTCCACAGATCGTGTGCCAAGACTGAAAAACACTGGACAAACACGTCTGAAACGAGTTGTTGCGATTAACATTCATATTTAGGGATGCTCTGACAGATCGGCCACAGGAAAGTTAAAAGCACCAGCTAAATTTTTGTTGCACCACAACTGAAATGTTTATACACACACACACACACACACACACACACATTTTAAATGTATGTCGAACGAGTCAGAGTCGTTCAGCTGATTCGTTCAAGACATGTTTCTGAATGAGTCATTGAATCTTTGACTCGACTGAAACGGCATGTTTGATATAAATCCTGTTTAATCACTCAGAAAAAAACACTTGCCCTTTACATCGTGCTTGCTCGTCATCCCTTCTGATTGATGGCTAATATTAACCAACCTAAAATCTGCTTTAAAGCTACGAGCGTGAAGATGAAGTTGAATGGTGGACCGTCACTGAATCAGCAGAAATTACCAAACAATTAAAACAGTTCAACAATTCCTCGCCGCCACACAAATCCTCCCAATCACATTTTGAGTTTGCACTCATTTCAGGAGCATATGTGATCAAAACGATCGTAATGCTGCTTTAAATATTGGGTTTAATAGTAAATTCCACTCTTTATCTGTTAAAACGTCACTGACTCTGAACATTCACATTCATGCATTTATCAGACGCTTTTATCACCGCATTCAAGAAACACATTGACATTCTAATCAGTTCTTGCCCTGGGAATCGAGCCCATGACCTTGATGTTGCAAGCGCTGCTCTCTACTGTTAGACACACAGGAAAGCTGTAGGAAAGCTAAAAGTCATCAACTCCAGTGTTGTATTGCAGCTGGATTACAGTACAGATTCACTCTCACGGTTTAAGAGATTACAGTACAGATTGATCAGTTCGTTGTGCGTTTTAACTCGACCCACGCTGCTGTGATGAATGTGTTTTGGGTGAATGCTTGCATTATTAGGAAAGATTAAACTGATCTGCAACACTCACATGATCGAGTCAGGAGCGGGACGTGGCCTGATACTGGCCCAAATTAACTGCGTTATGTGTTAATAACTGTGAGTGATCTGTCCTTGCACTCAATCTGTGTTCCCACTGAAATTCAAATGATGTTAAAAGCAGAAGAAACTCAAATCTGCCAGTTATTCAGCAATGATGCAAACCGACTACTAGATCTGATCAAAACTGCCAAACGACTGCAGAACTAATCAATACTATCCTCATCAATTATTTAACTGTGTGTGTGTGTGAGAGAGAGAGAGAGAGAGAGAGAGAGAGAGAGTGTGTAATTATACTAAACAAGTCAAGTTTCGATTCATAACATGATCACGTGCATCAGTGCAAATCAATATGACAATTACATCAGTTGTGTGTTCGTGTTTTACAGGTATTAGGTATCAACTGTAAACACTTTTATTCATAGCATTCATAACATTTGACTAAACACACAACTGAAGGGAAAACAGCTACACTTTTAGTAAGTTTACACAGGTTCAGTCCAGAATCCGCATCCGATCCGGATTCAAATCAAACAGAATTTGTGTGTGGAATAAAATAATGCGGAATAAAACATGATCTGTGTTTCATGACTAATGGTCGAAAGAGCAAGCGATGCGAAATAGCCATATGCAAACCAAAAACAACACAAACACATGACTCAAACGGGTGATCAAGAGTGGTGTGTGATTAACTGTAATTATAACTGCAGGTTTCGTTGATGCAGTAAATAAATACTAACAATATGAGCGATAATATTAACGTCAGTCCCTGAATATTGCTATTGCTAACAGCTCTTAAAAGAGCAACAGCACTGAAGATATGACTATAAAGACGTTTCGAAAGATCAAGCAAGTTCAGCTTACCTCATATGATTATGTACAAGATGGTAAAGTGGTAAACATGACATTTATTGGAGTTTGGCAACGAAAGCTGAAACATTTCAGACTGACTAGCGTCAGAAACAAACCGCTGATGCGCTGAAACGACACGTACCAATCAGAGCTCGCTTTGGTGACGTATCGCCAATCAGAGCTTGACTTGGTGACGCAACAGCCAATCACAGAACGAGTTTCAGATTAATGCCCCGACACAGGAAAGCGTCTTGTTCAGGTTGGGCTAAATATTCTTAACAATTATTTATATCTGAGAACAGCTGCACACACAATTAAAATTCGAATTGTTAAATGTAATATATTAAATTAAGTAAGCGAGAAAAATTATATGAATTACTTGGCATGAACATGCCAGAACAACAGCGTGCTCTAGTGGAAAACACCCTTGTTCAACCTGTCCATTTTAATTAGGATGGAAATACAGTACAATATTTGTATTCTAGAGTAAAAACAAACATGACTTACTTTATATAGTCTATTTAATATTATGTTACATCTCTTATTAAATTATTTCTTATGTTACTTTTTAATCAAATGTTATTGTTGTTATAGTATTCATTTTATTACATGACTTTATTTTTACTTTTAAAGCTTTATTAACATGCCTTAAATGTAACTCGCCCCCGGTAACCCCCGCTGTAAAATGAAGTTGACTCTAGTGGAGATCATATGCAATTACCTCATAAATGTATAAAATACACCACAGGAAGACTCGCAGGAGATGCGGGAGTGAGGCGGCTTGGGCTCCAAGTACCTGATCAGTGATCACCTTGCGTCGGCGTCTGTAAGCTGTTCGTATCTCAAATCTTTACTCGTATTTCAAAGCAAAAATTGCTTAAATATCTCAAGGTAGTACTGTATGTAGTTGATAGATATTTTAGTTGTTTCTTTGTAGAACTGTACAGATGTTAGTTTGTATGTGTAACATTTGCATGTCAGTGTGTACACTATATCAATTTTAATACATTTTTTAAAGCAATTCTTTTGTGATGAATTATAATTATTGCATTACCGGGAAAAGATACATATTGAGAGAAATAGTACTAAGCACTAAGCACTATTTTAAGCACTAATTTAATTTAAAATGATAAAGTCTTTACTGAATGGTGATTAAAACGATTTGGGAAAATATAATACTTATAATACTATTATTAAAAAAACTCCTACTAATAACAATAATAATAATAATTATAATGGGTGGAATGCAATAAAATTGATGTTAATTGATGAAAATTAATTGGTGAAAATACAGTAATATCTTGAGTCACGAGTGTCCCAACATACGAGCATTCTGAGATACGAGCAAGCCTTTGAGCACATTTTGCTTTGAGACACAAGTAAATATTTGAGAGACGAGGACGCTTGCAGACGCTAGGTGTTTTCGAGCACTCGGAGCAGCTCAAGTTCCTCATTTATGAAATTGCATATGATCTCTAGAGGCAGCTTGGTTTTACAGCGGGTGGTTACCAGGGGCGACAAGTTATTCATGATTATTAAGCTGGGAGAAAAAATAAATACTCATCCTTTAACCATTCTTCTTATGCTTCAGATATAGTTTTCTGAATCTTTTATTAGCAGGCAATGTTTGGTAATAGATCTTTCTAAGAAACCAGTCTTAAAGTTGAACAGTTCTTATGAGTCCTTTGGAATCAGGTAGAACCTCTGTGACTCGAATAAGCCTTTCCCAAACTCCCCCATGATGTGAGGCTGCTGGAGGGTTGAATGTCCACTGCACTCCTTTCTGAAGCATTGTTTTCTGGATTCTGCTTTGGTTCCACTCTGAAAGGGAATTCTGTAACTCTCTCTTTCCACCCACCAGGTTAGTTCCGTTATTAGATCGAATGTGTAGTACTTGACTTCCCCTGGCTATGAATCTTCTTAACGCGTCAATGCATGAATCTGTATTTAGTGAGTGAGCCATTTCTAGATGCACAGCTCTGCTTGTCATGCAGGTGAAAATAACTTCATACCTTTTCACTTGACTTCGACCTTTCTTTGTTTGGAAGGGTCCAAAATAGCCAACACCAATATTGCTAAAGGGTGGAAGATCAACTTGTAGTCTTTCTTTAGGTAAATCTGCCATCTTTTGTTCTCCAATTTTCCTCTTACACGCTTACATACAACACATTTAGAAATTACTTTGCATGCTGCAGAATTGGCATTCATAATCCTATATTTCTTTCTTAGATGTGAGAGAACATGGTTTCTTCCAGCATGTCCAAGTTGTTCATGTCTGTGTTGAAGGATAAGAGTGGAGATGTGAAGATCTTTTGGAAGGCTCATTGGTCGTTTGGTTTCCTCAAGCATTGCGGACTTGTCCAATCTTCCTCCAACCCTCAAAACTCTATCCATCACAGGATCTAGCTTGATAAGCTGCTGAATTTATTCAAGCGCTTTCCACCAAGCGATGACTTTTCAACTCTCAACATTTCCTCTGAATACCTTTGTCTTTGGCAAAACACAACAATTGCCTTTTCTGGTGTTACAAGATCATTCAGGCTAATTGTTTGTCCTCTGCTACGTCCCTCATTAATAGATGTTAATTTGTCTAGGTATACCCTTGGGAACGATATACCAACGCCACCTCAATGACAAAGGCCGACGAGTGTATCGTAGTTCACTACGAGAGGACCCGTGTTCCCGGAGCGGAGTTGAGGTCAAGCTGGTAAAACCTCAGAAAGGTATGCAGGGAAGACCACCCCGCCGCCTCACAAACATCAGCTAAAGACATACCTGATATAAGGGCCTTGGAGGCAGCCTCGCTCCTAGAGGAGTGGGCACGGACCCTTAGAGGCGAAAGGGGATCCCGCCGACTTGTGAGCCAGGATGATAGCCTCGACTATCCACCTGTTTAAAGTAGGTTTTGGATGCTGGGGCCCCATTGGGGGTCCCAAAGCAAACAAACAACTGGTCTGACATATGCCAAGGGCAGACCTGTGGACATAAGTGTCCAGTGCTGGCACTGGAGAGACCTTGTTTTTAAATTCCTGGTCCTGGTCACCGAAGAGGGGAGGGCAGAAGGCCTGCAATACAATAGACCTGACCACATGAGT
Source organism: Rhodeus uyekii (assembly GCA_037043235.1). NCBI lineage: Eukaryota > Metazoa > Chordata > Actinopteri > Cypriniformes > Acheilognathidae > Rhodeus > Rhodeus uyekii. The sequence goes on from JAWRVZ010000288.1 coordinate 326,245, forward strand.
GGGGACTTTGGGCACATAGCCTGGCCTGGGATGGAGGAAGGCTGTCACCATCAAGGGGGAGCTACAGAGAGCGCCTGTAGATCCCTAACTCTTTTTAGCAATGTTATAGCTAATAAGAATAATGTCTTTGAAGTGAGGAACTTTAGGGGAACCTCATCAAAAGGTTCAAAAGGTGACTGGGACAACCCCTGGAGTATCAGGAATAAGTCCCAGGTAGGAACCTTGGTCTGTACTGCAGGCCTTAGCCTAATAGTACCACGGAGGAAGCGTGTGACGAGGGGGTCCCTGCCAATGGACATGCCACCCAGAGGTATGTGGTAAGCAGCCACATAGACCTTCAGGGTGGACGGGGACATCTCCAGGGGACTCAGTCCAGAAGGGACACAAGATCCGCAAAACACACTGTGCCCAGACAACATGGAGCAATTAGTGTGAGACGGACCTTGTCTAGGCGAACTCTCTCCAGAACTCCCAGGAGCAGAGCAATCGGGGGAAAGGCGTACAGACATAGCCTCGGCCATGTCTGAACCATGGCAGCTCGGCCGAATCTCAACCAAATCTGCTCCACCACATCGGGGTGGAGTCTCCAGTCCCCGGGCCTCGACCCCTGCCTCGACAGGAAGTCTGCTCCCACATTCTAGGTCCCAGGGATGTGAACTGCCCATAGATGGAGCAGTCTCCCTTAGGACCAAAGGAGGATCTGCCGCGCCAGTTTGTATAATGGTCGCGAGCATAACCCTCCCTGATGATTTATATAGGAGACCACAGTGATGCCGTCGGTCTGAGCAACCACATGGTAGCCCCTGAGGTCTGAGAGGAACGCCTGAAGCGCCCTCCAAGCAGCCATCATCTCTAGCAGGTTTATGTGCAAGGATAACTAGTGCTCATGACCTTGGGCGGAGCGGTATATAGGAACCCGGTAACGGGTAACGCTGGTAACCTGGAAGCGGCAGCTTTTGATGTCTTCGCAAGCACAAGTGTGAGAGTGTGTTGTGTTGTCGCGCTGGTTGTTTGAGTTCCCTAGACTAGTTTAAAAGAAAAGGGCTCTCCAATTTTCAAATGGCGAATCAAACATCTGTGTAGTGCGCGTCTTCCTGCCTTCACTACATTTCGGGTGGGAACGCGCATTCACTATGTGTGTGCGTGGCAGCAGAGCATGCTCGGACTGTGCTGTCTGTATTCCCTGTAGCCAGCCACCGCTACAGATGCTCCGCTCCCGCCTGGCGGTCTTTGACACTGAGTCCGCCCAGGCTCACGCTCCCCAGGGCTCCCACTATAGTCAAGGATCCTGGTGATATGGGTCCTGGGATTCGCGAATGGATCAGACGGCGGGGTGTGAGACGAGCGCTGCTTTATCTCAGCCCTTTCCCGGCAGATCCATTGCCCGTACAGCCCGAGGGCTGTTACATATTGCACAGACACTACAATGATCTATCACTGAGGAGTTTTGACATTGTCAGCATTTAATGATGAGAGAATATTCAGCACTTTTCTCTCCAGTATGAGGAGTTTTTCGAGGAAGTGACTCGCGCGCCATGTTGACTATTTATTGCCGACAAAAAAGCGTTCCTCCTAAGAAAATAAATAATTAGATGAACGCGTCCTGTTAGCGCGAGTCACCCCCAAGAGGCATCTGTGGCTGAAACCTTTAAAGATAAGGAAATAAGTTCCTACTAGACACCCCTCTCTCGTCTTCTGGGCTTTTTCGGCGATACTGTTGAGATGGTTGTCGATAAGTTCTAGGAGGCTGCTAGCAACAGGTGGCGTTCAGAGTGCTGCTGCCTCGTTGCTCTCAAATTAGCTCCGCACAATTGGCCGCTCTGAGGCAGAGCGTCACAACCCGCTAACCCCTCCAGAAACCCGGGGGGTCGGGCCGGCACTCCCAGCCTCAACCCTCTGGCAGGAGGACGGATCTGAGGACCGTCATCCTCTCCAAGAAGGCTATATCAAAGAGGTCCTGGTGCTAAGGTGCTAGGCCTCGCACAGGCATCCCTCCTCAGCTGCTGCCCGTGAGTCTGGTTGCTCTGAGGAGATCGCCCCCTCCAAGGAGGGTCTTAGAGCATTCACTCCATGCATACCCCTGAAAACCGGGCCCTGGAGCGTCTGCCACTCAAGCAGGTTCCATCATTAGGCTGGTTCCCTCATTAGAATTTCTGGTCGCATCTCGCATGCCTACCAGAAGTTTCTCATTGGGTCCTGCAATATATATATATATATGGTCACAGCGCTAACCCTGCTGCACCTCCAATGAATCAGAATTCTCAATTATATTGACAACTGGCTTTTCTACCCAGTCGCTACAGCTAGCGGTTCAACATTGAGATATTGTTCCCGCGCTCATTAATGTGTTGGGGTTGAGGCTAAACGCAAAGTAGAGTGTGCTCTCTCCTCTCCAGAGGACCACCTTCATCGGCGTTGTCAGGTTTAGGTTATGATGTCTGCACGTTTTTTTCCCGTGCGCATCGATTCCGTACTGTTTAGACGTCAAAGAGTTTAACTAGGCCAGCCACTCACTGTACAGCACTTCCAGCGAGTGCTGGTTCTCAGGCAGCAGCTTCCTGCGTTACAGTGGTGGCTCAGAACCAGAGGGTTTTCCCTGAGGGGCAACCCTTTCCGCACTATCAAGGTCACGCGGCGAGGCTTACGTGCCTTAGTGTGTGGAAGGAATTCTGGTTTCTGTCTCATGGACCCGTATTGGGAGCTCCTTGTTGACGCGTAATGCTATCGACGGATGTATCCCTTACGGGCTGGGGAGCGGCCTTGAGGTGCAGGTGAACCCAGTTACCTGTCACATTGGCAAAGTGCTGGAGTTCCTGCAGGATAAATTCACTGCAGGGCTGTCCCCGTCCACCCTGAAGGTCTATGTGGCTGCTTACCACGTACCTTTGGGTGGCATTTCCATTGGCAGGGACTCCCTCGTCACACGCTTCCTCCGTGGTACTATTAGGCTGAGGCTTACAGTACAGACCAAGGTTCCTACCTGGGACTTATCCCTGGTACTCCAAGGGTTGTCCCAGACACCTTTTGAACCTTTGGATGAGGTTCCCCTAAAGTTCCTCACTTTAAATACATTATTCTTATTAGCTATAACATCCCTAAAAAGAGTTGGAGATCTACAGGCGCTCTCTGTAACTCCCTCTTACCTTGAGTTTGCGCCTGGGCTGGTGAAAGCCTTTCTTCATCCCAGGCCAGGCTATGTGCCCAAAGTGCCCACCCATGTGGTCAGGTCTATTGTACTGCAGGCCTTCTGCTTTCCCCTCTTCGGTGACCAGGACCAGGAATTTAAAAACAAGGTCTGTCCAGTGCGAGCACTGGACACTTATGTCCACAGGTTTGCCCTTGGCGTAAGTCAGACCAGGCGTTTGTTTGCTTTGGGACCCCTAGTGGGGCCCCAGCATCCAAACCTACTTTAAGCAGGTGGATAGTCAAGGCTATCACCCTGGCTTACGAGTTGGCTGGATCCCCTTCGCCTCTAAGGGTCCGTGCCCACTCCTCTAGGAGCGAGGCTGCCTCCAAGGCCCTTATATCAGGTATGTCTTTAGCTGATGTTTGTGAGGCGGTGGGGTGGTCTTCCCCCGCATACCTTTCTGAGGTTTTACCTTTCTGAGGTTTTACCTTCCGGGCTTACTCAGACACCTCTAAGCTGCCGCTTCCGGGTTGCCGGCGCTCTTTTATGACCTGGTTCGTGACGTCACCGATCCTGTGACTGTCACTCACACTCGGTCGACGGAAGTTTACATATTGATAATAAGCACCCCTCCTAAACCTAGTGTGTCTAATACAAAGTAAAACTGCGTGGTGTAATGTACAATACATACAATAAACAAAAGACACAACCAAAATACTTAACAATTTAAGGGCAAACGAAACAAGCACGAACAAGCAACAGTTGCTACAACTCAAAGCATAATCACAGGCAACTCTCGGACTGGTCCCTCGAACGAGAGAACCATCCTCATCAAGCGTGCTCACTCTTTCCTCTCTACTCCCCGTGTTGTTGTTGTTGGGGTGGCTTTTAAACTGTTGTGGTGGAAGGAGATTGGCGGCGAAGTCACCTACGTCAGGATAGAGTGTCATCAACCTAACAAGCGAATCCTCCAATCACGTTCCTACCTGCAACAAACAAGTTTCACACAAAACCCAGCATACACAATACAGGTGTCCAAAAACATAGGTCATAGGTCCACTCAAGAAAGTATCAGCAATGATATTTTCTAAACCCTTTTTATGCTTTATGCACAAGTTGTAATTTTGCACTATCAATGACCAGCGCATAAGCCGTTGGTTGTGATTGTCCATTCGGGATAAAAATACCAAGGGGTTATGATCTGTATACACAGTGACAGGCAAAACTGATGAACCCATATAAACCTAAAAAAAACTGCAGCGCCAGAATAAGACCTAAAGCTTCCTTCTCGATGGTTGAGTAATGAAGTTGATGTTTATTAAATTTTCGAGAAAAGTAACAAACTGGGTGTTCAAAACCATCATTGTCTTCTTGAATAAGGACATCTCCCATGCTTAAAGCACTAGTGTCCACCTCCAGTTGAAAAGGTCGCTCAAAATTTGGAGCAGCAAGAACAGGCGCACTGGTCAACAGCATCTTAATGCTATCAAAAGCCTGTTGACAAACCTCAGTCTACTTAAAAGCACTTGTTGGACTTAACAAACTGGTCAGAGGGTGTACAATTGTAGAGAAATTGCGACAAAAACTTCTGTAATAGCCAGCCATTCCTAAAAACCGATGTCAATCTCGTCTAGTCGTTGGAATAGGAAAGTCAGCAACAGTAGAAACTTTAGCTCTGACAGGACGAACTTGACCTTGTCCTACTTCTTTAGGTAATTGTTGCTTTGCCAAATTAACATTTGGCTAAATTAACAGTCAATGAAGCGTCGGCTACCCTCTCAAATACTGTCCAAAGAACAGTCAAATAAATGCTCAGACCAACTTGTAGAATAGATGACCAAATCATCCAAATACACGTTTCAGTTCTGCACTCCTGAAAATACAATACAATATTCACAAGGCGCTGAAAAGTTGCCGGGGCGTTTTGCAACCCAAACGCCAACTCTATACTGTAAGAAATTATCTGGAGCAACAAATGCTGAAATTTCCGCAGTTGCCAATACCCTTTCAGCAGGTTCAACTTTGTTACAAACTTAGCAGAACCCAAGTTATCTATACAGTCTTCCATTCGCGGAAGGGGATAGCTATCTGGTACAGTCACAGAATTTACTTTTCGGTAATCTGTGCAAAACCTTAATGTACTGAAGGAAAATATAGTTTAAAATGTTAGAAATTGTGTTGAAGTGTTTATTTCTAATGATAGTTTAAAATGTTCCAAATTGTATTGACATGTTCTTTTCTGTTCTAACATAAAGTTAATGTTTTAATTCTGTAACAAATCTTTCCTGTCTAAAACAAAGGAAAATGCACTCGGTGAAAAGTCCAAGGCTGTAACTGTTGACGTTGTCTGTTTGTCAGAGAAGATACAGAAAGAAAGGGATGGGGCTAGGGGTTCTTGCATTCTTGTGTGCAGATTGCTGATTGCTATGATGTAACCCAGTGGCGTAGCCACAGGTGGGCCTGGGTGGGCCTGGGCCCCCTCATTTACATGTCCGGCCCCCTCAGATTTTCAATTGTTTAAAATCGCGACTGTGAAAACGAAAGTGAAAGCACATATCACCCACTGCACAAGACTAGTTGTGGCTGAGTGGTTAGATTTGAAATCCATTGGGGTTTCCTGCTCAGGTTCGAATCCAGACCGACTTCGTTATGCTCAAACACCAAAATGCAAGAAATTTTAAGCCCCCCCCCCCGTCAAAAATCGCAGGCAGTTTGGCCCCCTCATTTTAAGCTGGGCCCCCTCAAAAAAAAAATCTGGCTACTCCCCTGATGTAACCAATTAAGAAATCTACCTGACAACAGTCACTGTATGGAGAGGTGGACTCGAGGGAGGAACTGAAAGTCAAGAATATATAAACTATTTGCATATGCTTGTAAGACATTCTGGACTGCCCAGATGTCAGCTTTTGGCATTGTGGTCCAGTAATCCTGAGCTCAGAGCTCTTTTGATTCTCTATTAAATTGATTTCATTTATTTACAAGTAGCGTCTTTCTTTGGCTTGGCAAATCAACAGACTGGGGGGAAAGCATATTTCAAACAGTACAAGGAGATCTCCATGGACTATAACTAAGTTCAGCCAAGTCATTCTTCAACAAATAATCAATCTCAGTTTTCATCACAGAACGTTTGATACTGTTCACCCGATAAGGATGTTGTTTGACAGGAGAATCACAGGTCACTTGAATATCACTTGAATAAATGTGAGTTTGAGTTGGCACATCATTAAAAAGCATGGAAAATTCTCGGACTAAATCCATAATATCCTGTTTCTGTGACTTAAACAAATTATTGAGATGCTCAGACAAATTTTTCAAAACTTCAGAATTCTAAAGTCTGCCACACAAGGAAAAATCATTACAAAGCGTAACACCGTCATCAGTGTAACACTCACCAGTAGATGGCAGCACTCCCTCATCCACTGTAGAGGATTCAAGAACAGAGAGAACATCCGTAGGTAAAACTTCAATAACCACGACGGCCTTTTCTTTTCAAGTCAAAACTTTCTCAGAGGTTTTTCGAGTACAGTAAGACTTCAACAAGTTAATGTGACATACTCAAAACTTTCGTTTACGATCAGGTGTTTGTATCACAAAATCAGTCTCACTCAACCTCTTTGATACCTTGTATGGACCAGAAAAGCGAGCAGTTAAAACAGAACCAGGAACTGGTAACAACACCAAAACTTCATCTCCAGGTTGAATTTCGTGCACAACAGCCTTCTTATCAGAGTTTTTTCATGCCGTCCTGAGCAACTGACAATGATTGTCGCGCAAATAAACATGCATTATGCAATCGTTCTCGAAAACGTCTTGCATAGTCCAGCACATTGTGTTGAATGGACTGGGAATTGTTCAGCATCCCATCTTTCAATACCTTCAATGGACCTCGTACAGTATAACCAAGTCTGCCGGGCTAAATCCCAAGGATTCTTGAGTTGCTACTCGAACTGCAAACAACACGAACGGTACTCCCTCATCCCATTCTTTAGCAGAGCTTAGAAAATACTTTCTTAGCATCGATTTTAATGTCGGATGAAAACGTTCGATAGCGCCCTGACTTTCAGGATGATATGCGCTCGAAACACGATGTGTAATACCAAAAGATTTCAACACTTGTTGGAACAAGAAAGAAAATTTGTCCCCTGATCGGTCCGCACGATCTTTGGCAATCCGAACACAGAGATGAATGTAAGAATTTATTTGTGATGTTGTTTTCTTTTTCGTGGTTTGTACTTACGCTCTTTACATGTTTGAGAAGAGTGTGCTGGTACTAAACCCTTCTATGAAGTTCGTCATCTGGGCAGTCATCAACCACTCTGATTGCCAGTGCAAGATTTACCACTGTAGGGGATTTACAGTTAATACCTGAGGAGCAGATATGTTGAATGAATAGCAGGAGTCAGAAGTGCAGTCAATAGAAGAAATTTTAGTGAAGTTTAGTTTGCAGTTTCATCAGCAGAAGCCAGCTTCAGGTCTCTCAAGGAATTCGTAGGCCGCCCCACTTACAATAACATTGTTACAGCAATTATACTCTAACAGAGGGTGCTAACTACATCAATGATGACGTTTAAATGATTCTGATTGGCTAAGAAAAAAAGAAAGAAAGAAAGAAAGAAAGATAAACAAAACTAGTAATTTTCCACACAAGAGCAGACAGTCTGAAGCAGATCTTCGTTGATCACATGGGTGACGGGTTCGTGACGTGTCTTGTCAAGAACAACAAGTCATTCTGTCTCCTTATGGTGCCAGTTAATCACCTCTCCAATACAGACCATTTTACAGTAACACACACACACACACACACATATACACAGCTTCTCCAAGGCTGAACTCCAACTATCAACAGAAACACTACCCAAAACATGTCCTATCTGATAACATGTCCTATCTGTTAAGAAGTGCTGGCAATATTCATGACTATTCTATGGAAAACTACAGAAAAGCAAAGAAAGGCTTTAACTAATACAAATCCCTAACTTGATTATAAATCTCTCTTTACAAATCATTAAAATAAGAAAAAGAAAAGAATATATATACAATGGATTTCCAAATCGCCCTGGGTGCTGGACTGAGAACACATGTGAGCCTCAGCAATGTGTCGTGTTGGTAACACATGCTCCGTTAATAAAGTTTCATCATATTCACATGTAACAGTCTTTGTGATGATTAATGGAATGAACAACAACTTAAAATAATGCACTGTGGTGAATGATGCAACTAAACCGAGCGACGCTGAGAGTGTCACGGGTAATAAGGAACGAGATGGATCTAACAGCGAGTAAAAGATTTATTGTCCAGAGAAGTGTAAAACAAACAACAAGTAGGAAATGAATAATGTCCAAGTGAATCCAGGTGGCGCAGGGATGCAATGGGTAGCTGGTGTGCGATGAGTGACGAATCCACGTGAATGACAGAAGACCATAGGAGTGCAGCCACGGGGAAACAGTACGTTGACGATACAAACAATGATCTGGCAAACACAAGGTGGTTAGCAAGGCTAGATATAGTCCGGCTAATGAAGTGCAGGAGGTGTTGATGATGTTGGTGGCCACGCCTTCCACATTCGCTCCACATAATCTCTCTCACACACACACACACACACACACACACCTGCAGACAGAGAGTCAGCGCATTCATGAACCGTGACAGAGAGAATGAACGACTGAAGGGGTGATAAAGGGGTTGGAACCGTTATGAGAGGCTGTGTTTAGGATATTTCCAGTAAAAATGCGCACAACAATGCCGAGCATTGGGAATATTTTTCTCGCACACCGATACATTGATCGTACACTGATCATGCTCACATTTCGAACACCGTTTTGCTTGTCTACTAGGTATATATCTCGTAAAAAACCGAGGTATTACTGTACTTTTTTTCTCACTCAATCTCGCACGCATGCAGCTTTGTTGAAGACACCCAAAGCTGCTGCTGTTACGATATGATTTTACATAACAAAAACTCCCTCTCAAATTGTCAGATTTTCATAGTCAAGTTCTTTTATACTGGAAGTTGTTTAGTAAACACATTTTTCCCCTCACAATTTTGCAATTTTGTTTGGGGGGGGGGGGGGGAGGGAACCGCGCTGGCAGATATCGTTCATCTAATTTACTTTTTCGAGGACGAACAACAGTACTTTCTGACCCGAGCCCTGGGGAACGCAAGCCTGGTCGGTCTCAGTGTCAAACACAGCCAGGCGTGAGCGGAGCACTCACTCACGAGCGCTGACCAAGCATGCTCCGCTTCCAGACAGACTACACATAACAAGTGCGTGTCTCCTCCCCTAGAGATAGTGAGGGCAAGGAGATGCACACTGTTTGTAAGTCTGATCCGCCATAATATATATATATATATATATATATATATATATATATATATATATATATATATATATATATATATATATATATATATATATATATATATATATATATATACAGGAGGTCCCTGTTTTTTAAAACTAGATAGGGAATTCACTCTCAAAATAGCCAGCTCAATACACACACACACACACACACACACACTCTCTCTCTCTCTCTGACACTGTGCTTGCTTCGTGACGTCACCGAGCCCCGACCGTCACTCAGGCACGCGACGGAAGTTTACATATTGTGCTTCGCGAGGCAGCGTGCGAGTATTGCCCAAAGCGATCGAAAGACGCAGCGTGAGTTCCCTTGAAAGGAAACACAGGTCTTTCTGTGAGAAATATAATTTTTTATGTGTTCACAAACAATATGATAAGGTATTGAATTGTATTCCAAAGGCTTTTGGTCACTTAGTTAGGAATACCGTACCCAATGTCTCTGTAGCTCTTCAGTTACCATCTTTAAAAATAAACTTTATTAACCCAAGATAAATTTCTAAATCAAGTCAGTTGTAATAATTTGAATTTTAACTTTATGCCAAGAGCTCTATTAAAAAATTAAGCACTATGTATCTTTCCTTTCCAATACCTCCCAAAGCTAAGGAAGTAAATTTTATAATGATATTTACCCATCCTTAGAGCTTCTTAGATAAGGATTTAACATTGATCACAATTGTTGTACTTTTTGTCATGGTTAAATTGAAACAACAGTACATTTGTTTTTTGATTGTTTATTTTGCAATTTTTTTTTTGGTTTACATATACGAGTGGCTTAAAAGCACAATTAATTTGATTTCGTCATTTTCTAAAAGTGACATAACTTTCGGTGTAATAATGGAAAATGTACACAGTCAATACATTTTAAATAATATTGTCATTCTGGGGAAATTTTATATTCATAAATGTAAGTGCCTTAAAACAAAGCCACTGTTTTTTGTTTTTCAGAAAGAATTTTGGATTTATTGTAAATCATTAAGATTACTAAAATCAAGAAGTGGAAGAAAACTTTTTGATTTGTTTATGTTTTCGTATCATTTCATCTGCGGACCGGGTGTTGGGGACCACTGTTCTAGAAGACACTGTTGTATAATTCTTTTCTTTTTTTGTCTTTGTTTCTCTTTCTATGTTTCTTTTTTCTTTATTTTTGAGTTGTGCTCTGTAATTCATACATAATTCATAATTCAGTAAAGGTTTTATTTTCTGTGTTACTTTTGCAATATTTTCTCAATAACTCTGTAATCCTCTTGCAATGCGGTTCTATAGCATATTTGCTTCAGCAGTTCAGGCGATTTTTATCTTCAGATGTAAAGCTTCATGTTACTGGTGAACTACTTTCTTTAGCTCTTCCTTGTATCCTGGCGTTTCCCAATTGTTTTCACCTCCGGTCTGTCTGAAACTATACACTTGGTCTCTCGTTCAAAGATTCACCCAAATCTTTATCTTTTAATCAAATCTTCATCAAAAATGAGATTATTCTTATGCAGCTGCAAGTTCAGCTAAAGGGAGACGACACAGAGGACTGAAATCATTTATATTCTGCAAACGTATCCAAAATGTCAAACGAAAAATATCATATTGTCCATCCAGATATTATCATTCAATTTCACTCTTCGTGATTGTCGAATAAATCTCATTCAACTAAGTTCTGAATATTAATCACAGGCCTCAGATCAGGTTTAGGGTTTAATCCCATTGTTTAGTGCTGGCTCTAAACTGAGGGGCGGGGCGTGTTGTGACGCCGAGCTGGTTTCTGTCAGGTCCTGTAAGCACGTGTAAATCATCTTCCTCTGCCCTTCATCGTCATTCTTTCTCATTTTGTGAGTCTGGAAGCGCATTTTGATCATGTCTGGAAGAGGCAAAGGTGGTAAAGGACTCGGAAAAGGAGGCGCCAAGCGGCACCGCAAAGTGTTGCGCGACAACATCCAGGGAATCACCAAACCCGCCATCCGTCGCCTCGCTCGTCGCGGCGGCGTCAAGCGCATCTCCGGTCTGATCTACGAGGAGACCCGCGGAGTGTTGAAGGTGTTTCTGGAGAACGTGATCCGCGATGCCGTGACCTACACCGAGCACGCCAAGAGAAAGACCGTCACCGCCATGGATGTTGTGTACGCGCTGAAGCGACAGGGACGAACCCTGTACGGTTTCGGAGGATAAACGCCTGAAACTAGAGAAACACACACCGAAACAACGGCTCTTTTAAGAGCCACACACTCTCTCACGCTAAGAGCTCATCCATGTCTCCCGTGGTGCTGTTATTTTGAGTGAGTTTCACTAACGAATTCATCAACGCCTAACAATGATCTGACAACATAAGCGTCACTTCTATCCTTAGCCCAACAAGTTTCACTCAGAAAGTTGGTTTTAAATTTGTCAACTCTGTAAAATAATACTGAAAGTTTTAACCGAAGTTAAGAATGTGGTCAAAATAAAGACTGATCAGAAGTGAAAATAACACCAATGACAACGTTTTCTTAAAACGCGAGAATGTAATTTTGCTCAAATGGGGTTTAGTGAATTAGTGTCTATTACCGATTCTCTCGCTTCTGCGGCAAGAGTTTTCAGTTGTTCAGAACTGATCAAATAGACATTGATGTTATGATTGATCCAGTTCAACCGAAGGTTTCAACCAAGTTAAATAATAAAACGCTTTTTTTCACTTCAGGATCAACTTCACAAAATCATTTTTTAAGGGTTTCGAAATTACACGATGATGCACAATATTTATCTAGAACCGACAAAATTTCCCTTGAAATATTACTCCATATAAATTGAGCGGGAAACGAAACAAAGGAAACCTGTGGGCGGGGCTTCGTTCAAACTAGAGCTCGTGGGCGGGGCTATACGTTATCCACCTGTGATTGGTCGTCATTCCGCTCGTGATGCTTTACGTTGTCCAATGAGATATTAGTTTGTGGGTTCGGCCTGTGAAACCAGTCAATCAGAAGATCTCGGCTCTCTCTGTAAATTAGCATATGGCAGTGAATAAAAGCCTCTGTTTCGCTGCTGATCTCACACTGATCCGTCAGTTTCGCGATCTTACATCACCATGCCTGAGCCAGCCAAATCCGCGCCTAAGAAAGGCTCCAAGAAGGCCGTCACGAAGACCGCCGGGAAGGGAGGAAAGAAGCGCAAGAGGTCCAGGAAGGAGAGCTATGCCATCTACGTGTACAAAGTACTGAAGCAGGTTCATCCTGACACCGGCATCTCCTCCAAGGCGATGGGCATCATGAACTCTTTCGTCAACGACATCTTCGAGCGCATCGCCGGTGAAGCGTCTCGTCTCGCGCACTACAACAAGCGCTCCACCATCACTTCCAGAGAGATCCAGACCGCCGTGCGTCTGCTGCTGCCCGGAGAACTGGCCAAACACGCCGTGTCCGAGGGCACAAAGGCCGTGACCAAATACACCAGCTCCAAGTGAGAGTCTCCGACTCCACACACTCAAAGGCTCTTTTAAGAGCCACACACGTTCTCGGTTAAAGAGTTCATGCTTGTTGTTTACACTAGTTCGTCTCGTCTTTTACTAATAAATCCTTATTTCGATTCTGTAAACGTCTTTAACAACTTTTCATACTATTTTTGGGGCCAGAATCAAAAGAAATGCTTGTTTTCTGATCATCCACCGGTGCTCTGTTGGGTGCAACAGAGTTGCAGCTCCTTTCAGATTATATGCTGAATTGAAGCACTGCTCTTTGTTTAAATATTGTATGGGATGTATTTCTTTTTCTCCAGGCTTTCCAAATGTTCAGCACATCTCGGTTTAAAGATAGATAAAACTCAACTTGCATCTTTTTTTCACTGTCATGAAATAAAAACCTTTAGAACAAAACCGTAACTGCCTTAACGTCAAGTCACCTTTATTTATGTAGCGCTTTTTACAATGTAGATTGTATCAAAGCAGCTTTACAGGAAAAACAATATAAACAAAGTTTGTTTGGCTGAACAGAAGCCCCAAAAGAGCAGGTGAATCAATACAATTGATGAATTTTAAGTGTTAAGTTTCCCCAACTGAGCAAGCCATAGGCGACAGCGGCAAGGAACCAAAACTCCGGCAGGTGAAGTAACGAATGAAGAATAGAATGGAGAAAAAACCTTGGGAGAAACCAGGCTCAGTCGGGGGACCAGTTCTCCTTTGGCCAACAGCCAAACAGTGCATGATTATTATATTAACAACAATTCAAGTCCAATATGAAGTCCAATTTGGTCCGGTTAGAGATGGGTTCATGATCGTCACAGGGGAGGGTCTAGTAGAGTCATGATCTCCGCAGACACCCCAGGGCAGTGCTGTGCTCGTGTCCAGGTCCTTCATCTGATCTGGATATGGCCCGGATCCGGCTGACCACGGTAACCTCGGAATAAACAGAGACCAATATCAGCGTAGATGCCATTCTTCTTCTGATGTATCGAGTACATCAGGTGTTATGGGAATGTTCCCGGTTCCGGCTTATCTAAATTATGCTGCCTAACAATTATTTTACATGATTTGGATTAAAAATGTATGTATAATGTGTTATGTGTATGCCAGGTTGAAGAGATGTGTTTTTAGTCTACATTTAAACTGACAGAGTGTGTCTGCTTCCCGAACTGTAATAGGAAGACTGTTCCAGAGTTTAGGAGCTAAATAGGAAAAGGATCGCCCGCCAGCAGTTGACTTCGATATAGTAGGTATTATAAGCTGGTCAGTATTTTGGGATCGCAATAGATGTGAAGGACTATAATGTGTTAAGAGATCGCTCAAGTACTGTGGAGCTAAACCATTTAATTCTTTGTAAGTCATTAGCAAGATTTTAAAATGTATTCGGTGTTTAATAGGAAGCCAGTGCAGGTATGACAGAACTGGGCTAATATGCTCATACTTCCTGGTTCTAGTAAGAACTCGAGCTGCTGCATTTTGGACCAGATGGAATTTGTTTATTAAGCGTGCAGGGTAACCACCTAGTAAAGCATTACAATAATCTAGCCTTGAACTCATGAACGCATAAACTAACTTTTTCAGGTTTCTAACTGACGACGAAGACTTGACAGAGCAGTCATCGAGTGTTAGGCAGTAATCTAGATTATTACATGCTGAACTTTTTGGTCTAATAATTAGAATCTCTGTTTTTTCAGAATTAAGCAGTAGAAAGTTATTAGTCATCCAATTTTTTATATCAGTTATGCATGCTGTTAATTTAGTGAATTTGTTCGTTTCATCAGGATGAGAAGAAATATAAAGCTGAGTATCATCAGCGTAACAATGAAAGCTAATGCCATGCTTCCTAATAACTGCACCCAAAGGAAGCATGTACAGGGTGAAGAGCAATGGTCCTAGTACTGAACCTTGAGGAACTCCATACTGAACCCGTGACCGATATGACATCTCCTCATTTACTGCTACAAACTGATAACGGTCAGATAAGTATGACTTGAACCAGGCTAATGCAACTCCACTAATGCCAACATAATTTTCAAGTCTATTCAGAAGGATTTTGTCGTCAATTGTATCAAATGCAGCACTAAGGTCCAGTAACACTAAAATAGAGATACAACCACGATCGGATGATAAGAGCAAACCATTTGTAACTCTAATGAGAGCAGTCTCAGTACTATGATATGGTCTAAATCCTGACTGGAAATCCTGGTAGATGCTGTTTCTTTCTAGAAAGGAACATAGTTGTAAAGATATTGCCTTTTCTAGAATCTTTGACAAGAAAGGTAGATTCGATATCGGCCTGTAATTAACTAATTCTGTAGGATCAAGTTGTGGTTTTTTAATAAGTGGTTTAATTACAGCTAGCTTAAAGGTTTTTGGTACGTATCCTAATGACAAAGAAGAATTAATTATATTAAGAATAGGATCTATGATTTCTGGAAGCATTTCTTTCAGTAGCTTAGTTGGTATTGGGTCTAGCATACATGTTGTTGATTTTGATGATTTAACGAGTTTAGACAATTCTTCCTCCCCAATAGCAATGAAGGAGTGGAATTTTTCTTCAGGGACACTAAAATTTACTGTATTTTTTATATTGTAGTAGACCGTTGCATGGTTATAATTTTCTCTCTAATATCATGAATTTTGCAAGTAAAGAAGTCCATGAAGTCATTATTTCTGTGCTGATTTAAAGCATCTGGGGTTGAGGCTTTATTTCTTGTTAATTTAGTCACTGTATCAAATAAATACATAGGGTTGTATTTGTTTTCTTCTAAGAGGGTAGAAAAGTAAGTAGATCTAGCTGATCTTAAGGCCTTTCAGAATGCAATAGAGCTGTCTTTCCATGAAATGCGAAAAACCTCTAGCTTAGAAAAAACCTCATTTTTCTGGCTGCTCTCTTGAGGGTCCGGTGTGCTCGTTGTACCACGGTGTTGGACTATTTTCTTTAATCTTCTTTAAGCGTAATGGAGCAACAGTGTCTAAAGTTCTGGAAAAGAGAGAGTTTATAGTTTCTGTTGCAACATCAAGTTCTTCTAGGCTATCTGGGATGTTAAGTAGATGAAACTGATCGGGAAGATTATTTATAAAGCTATCTTTTGTGTTAGGAGTGATAGTTCTACTATATTTATAACAGGGAGTTAGTTTTTCGACTTTGGCTAAAGGTAATCTACACGCAACTAAGTAATGATCTGAGATGTCATCGCTCTGCTGCAGAATTTGAACAGTATCAACATCGATCCCATATGACAATATTAGATCTAAAGTATGATTACGAGAATGAGTGGGTCCTGATACATGTTGTATAACTCCAATAGAGTTTAAAATGTCTCTAAATGCCAATCCCAATGCGTCTTTTTCATTATCTACATGGATATTGAAATCACAGACAATTATGACTAATTCTGAGAGAAAATCAGCAAATTCTTTGATAAAGTCTGTATGGTGCCCTGGTGGTCTGCATAGAATAGCCAGCACAAAAGTTAAACAGGAATTATTACTTGCACTAGATAATTTTACATTGAGGACCATCACTTCAAAATAATTATATTTCAGATTAGACCTTTGAGCAGTACTGATCGTGTTACTATAAATTACAGCAACACCTCCTCCTTTACCGTTCAGACGAGGCTCATGTTTATAACAGTAATCTTGAGGGGTGGACTCATTTAAAGTAATATAATCGTCTGGTTTTAGCCAGGTTTCTGTCAAACACAGCACATCTAGTTTATGATCTGTAATCATATCATTTACAATAAGTGCTTTTGAGGAAAGGGATCGTATATTCAGTAACCCAAGCTTTATCATTTGTTCATTTGTGTTTTATCCGTTCTTAGTTGTTTGTAAATCAATAAAATTTTAACTCTTAAACGGTTTTGAGAGATTTTTGTATTTGCTAATTCAGGGAACAGACACAATCTCTATTGGATGATATCTAGGTGAAAGAGTCTCTATGTGTTAGAATTTATCTGACCTCTGTGACGTGAGAGAGCTAACAGACGGTCGGTTTAGCCAGTTTGTCTGCTTCCTGACCTGGACCCCAGTTAGTCAAGGTTTAGCTCTAAGACTATATGCCAAATTACTAGAGAGAAGAGCGGCACCATCCCAGGTGGGATGAATACCATCTCTTTTCAACAGGTCAGGTCTGCCCCCAAAACTTTTCCAATTGTCTATAAACCCTATGTTATTCTGCGGGCACCACTTAGACATCCAGCCATTGAGTGAGGATAATCTGCTAAGCATCTCATCACTCCTGCGCATAGGAAGAGGTGCCAGAGCAAATTACGGTGCCTGACATCGTACTTGCGAGTTCACACACCTCTTTAATATTAGTTTTAGTGATCTCCGACTGACGAAGTCGGACATCATTAGCGCCGACGTGAATAACAATCTTAGAATATTTACGATTAGCCTTAGCCAGCACTTTTAAATTTGCTTTGACATCAGGCGCTCTGGCTCCCGGCAAAAATCTGACTATGGTGGCTGGAGTCTCTATTTTCACATTCCGAGTTGTAGAATCGCCAATCACTAGGGCACTTTCAACAGGTTTCTCAGTGGGTGCGTCACTGAGTGGGGAGAACCTGTTTGATGTTCTGATCGGAATGGAACAGTGGTTTTTTGACCCGCGATTATGCCGTCTCACAGTCACCCAGTTGCCCTGCTGCACGGGCTCTACAGCCGGAACCGAACAATGTACAGTGTTTGCTAAGCTAGTCACATCCAAAGTAGTATCTAAAGCCCTTGCATTCTTACTATCCTCAATTAAAGTTTGGATGCGTGTCTCTAATTCTGAAATCTTCTCTGTCAGCCTAACTATGTCCCTACATTTATGACATGTCAAGCCTTCACAGCTGACAGAGACAGACAGACTATGCATGAAGCAGGCAGTGCAAGTGACAATTTTGAGAGAAGATGACATGACTCACCGCGTGTGTTGATCCAACTTGTTGACCAGTTGTTTGATGAAGTCGGGAAAAAAATGCGCGAGCGAGAAAAACGCTGTATGCACGGACAGTAAGATAGCACAATGCTAACGCGTTTAGCGACTTTAATCTAAGCTAACAATTACAATATATTAAATAATCTAATATTGTATTTAGCAATATAAACGAACGTTGAGTTTAAGATCTAAAACAAAAATCAAGTTTATATGACGGTACAAACGCAATCCACTCGAGCAGACAGGAAACAGCAGTGCAGCAGTCAAAAACGGTCCGTCTGGAACAATCAGCCACACAGAAGGTTCCATCAGTAAATGACTGCAACGTGAGGCTCTGTTCAGAGGTGATGTTTTTTCTTAATGCACTTATCTGTTTGCATTCAGATTGTGCCTTTCTTTTTTTTGTTTTCTGTAATGTAATCATTTTAAATGATTTGTCTGCTTTACGTCTGTGGACCAGCAAATTGAGGGTGTGTAAATGACAATGGTAATTTGTCAGTGAACTATCCCTTTAATTAAATGATCTATAGGCCTCATCTAGCTACTGGGTAAAATAAACCTTCAAGAGAGCTCAAGCACTTCCACTTTAGTCAGCAGCCATATCACCCTGTAGCCTAAGACTGGTTGCCCACTGAAGCTAAGCAGGGTTGAACCTGGTTAGTACCTGGATGGGAGACCTCCTGGGAAAAACTAGGTTGCTGCTGGAAGAAGTGTTATGAGGCCAGCAAGAGGTGCTCACCCTGTGGTCTGTGTGGGTCCTAACACCCCAGTATAGTGATGGGGACACTGTACTGCAACAAGCACCGTCTTTCGGATGAGACATTAAACCGAGGTCCTGACTCTCTGTGGTCATCAAAAATCCCAGGATGTCCTTCACAAGAGTAGGGGTTTAACCCCGGCATCCTGGCCAAATTTGCCCATTGGCCTTGGTCCATCACGGCCTCCTAATACTCACTAATACACCTCGCCATACTCTAATTGGCTTCATCACTTTGTCTCCTCTCCACCAATAAGCTGGTGTGTGGTGAACGTTCTGGCGCAATATGGCTGCCGTCGCATCATCCAGGTGGATGCTGCACATTGGTGGTGGTTGAGGACATTCCCCCCCTACTATGTGAAGCGCTTTGAGCTCTGGAAAAGCGCTATATAAATGTAACATTTCTTCTTCTTCTTCTTCTTCTTCATCCCACAACAAATAAAACATCAACATTATTATTTTGATTTATGCTGTGTTTGTAGTCTAAATTCTGTATTTTTATATTTGGCTTTCCAGCCTCAGAGGATCCTTATTGCTGCATCCACCGAGTGTTTTCTGATACCTGCATTAGTGGTTGGTGAAGACAACAGCATTCTGGTTGTAGGTACTTCCCCAGTTCTAACATTTGACAAAGACTTGCTGCATGAGTGGCTTCTCTATGCAATGCAGCAGCTCGAGTTCTTACTAGAACCAGGAAGTATGAGCATATTAGCCCAGTTCTGTCAAACCTGCACTGGCTTCCTATTAAACACCGAATACATTTTAAAATCTTGCTAATTACTTACAAAGCATTAAGTGGTTTAGCTCCACAGTACTTGAGCGATCTCTTAACACATTATAGTCCTTCACGTCTATTACGATCCCAAAATACTGACCAGCTTATAATACCTAGAATATCAAAGTCAACTGCTGGCGGTCGATCCTTTTCCTATTTAGCTCCTAAACTCTGGAACTGTCTTCCTAATACAGTTCGGGAAGCAGACACACTCTGTCAGTTTAAATGTAGACTAAAAACACATCTTTTCAACCTGGCATACACATAACACATTATACATACATTTTTAATCCAAATCATGTAAAATGATTGTTAGGCTGCATAATTTAGATAAGCCGGAACCGGGAACATTCCCATAACACCTGATGTACTCGATACATCAGAAGAAGAATGGCATCTACGCTGATATTGGTCTCTGTTTATTCCGAGGTTACCGTGGGCAGCTGGATCCGGGCCATATCCAGATCAGATGAAGGACCTGGACACGAGCACAGCACTGCCCTGGGGTGTCTGCGGAGACCGTGACTCTACTGGACCCTCCCCTGTGACGATCATGAACCCATCTCTAACCGGACCAAATTGGACTTCATATTGGACTTGAATTGTTGTATAATAATCATGCACGGTTTGGCTGTTGGCCAGAGGAGAACTGGTCCCCCGACTGAGCCTGGTTTCTCCCAAGGTTTTTTCTCCATTCTATTCTTCATTCGTTACGTCACCTGCCGGAGTTTTGGTTCCTTGCCGCTGTCGCCTATGGCTTGCTCAGTTGGGGAAACTTAACACTTAAAATTCATCAGTTGTATTGATTCACCTGCTCTTTTGGGGCTTCTGTTCAGCCAAACAAACTTTGTTTATATTGTTTTTCCTGTAAAGCTGCTTTGAAACAATATACATTGTAAAAAGCGCTATATAAATAAAGGTGACTTGACTTGACTTCTCTACCTCCAGGCCAGTGATTTTACCTCCAGTGATTTTGCCTCATCTTTTTCCCCCAGTTTTGAAATTAGTTTTGGACTGTTCATCCTGCTGTGCCTCAATTGTTTACAAAGAAAATGTTAATTCTTGAATGGCAATCCATTAAAAGGAATAAATAATTAAACTCAATAATTAAAGTTCTGTCTTCATTTACTTACACTTATAATGTTTTTGGTTGGGGCAGGGTAGTATTGTAGTAAAATTCAAAATAAGCTACATTTAATGTTAAATGTTCCAGCTTTAATACAATCTTCTAAAACTATTATTCAGTGCTTATAAAAAGTGAAAACTGCTTAGTTTTAAGCATGTTTGTCTAGTTTTAAGACCAAACGTTTTTTTTGTGTGAGTAGATTTAAGTTCAAATATTGTAATTTTAAATTAGTTTTCACTAATTCGTGTTATTCAATGGTTTAAAATAGGGGGGAAAATACCTATTTTAAGCATATTTGTCTAATTTTAAGAACAAACGTATTTTTACAAAAATTCAGGCCCAGACGGCATCTCATCTGCTTGTTTGAAAGCCTGCGCTGACCAACTGGCTCCAGTCTTCACGCGGATCTTCAATAGATCATTGGAGCAGTGTGAAGTTCCCCGTTGCTTCAAACGCTCCACCATCATTCCTGTCCCAAAAAAACCCAAAATCACTGGACTTAATGACTACAGACCTGTCGCTCTCACATCTGTGGTCATGAAGTCATTTGAAAGAAAGGTTCTGGCCCACCTGAAGGACATCACTGGACCCTTGCTGGATCCTCTCCAATTTGCCTACAGAGCAAACAGGTCTGTGGACGATGCAGTCAACATGGGACTGCATTATATCCTGCAACATCTCGACAGACCTGGGACTTATGCAAGGATCTTATTTGTGGACTTCAGTTCGGCCTTCAACACCATCATGCTTGATCGTCTTACAGCTAAACTGACCCAGCTCTCCTTGCCATCCTCAATCTGTCAGTGGATCACCAGCTTCCTGACAGACCGGCAACAGCGAGTGAGACTGGGGAAACTCACATCCAGGACTCTCACTACCAGCATTGGTGCCCCCCAGGGGTGTGTTCTCTCCCCACTGCTCTTCTCCCTGTAGACCAATGACTGCACTTCTAAAGACCCTTCTGTGAAACTCCTGAAATTTTGCAGACGACACCACCGCCATCGGCCTCATCCGAAACGGTGACGAGTCTGCTTACAGACTGGAGGTTGAACAACTGGCTGTCTGGTGCAGTTATAACAACCTTGAGCTCAACACGCTCAAAACGGTGGAGATGATAGTGGATTTCAGGAGGAACAGCCCTGCTCTACCTCCACTCACCATCATGAACAGCACAGTGGCAGCAGTGGAGTCATTCAGGTTCCTGGGCACCACCATCTCTCAGGACCTGAAGAGGAACAATCACATTGACTCAATTGTAAAAAAGGCCCAGCAGAGACTGTACTTCCTTCGTCAGCTGAGGAAGCTCAACCTCCCACAGGAGCTGCTGATACAGTTCTACTCGGCCGTCATTGAGTCTGTTTTGTGCACCTCCATCACTGTCTGGTTTGGTTCAGCTACCAAATCTGACATCGGGAGACTACATCGCACAATCCGGACTGCAGAGAGGATTATTGGTGCTTCCCTGCCAGCCCTCCAGGACCTGTACTCTTCCAGAGTGAAAAAGAGAGCAGGTAAAATCATCACAGACTCTGCTCACCCTGGAAACACCCTGTTTGAACTGTTACCATCAGGACGGCGACTACGATCACTGGCCACTAGAACATCTCGGCACAGGAACAGTTTCTTTCCACAGGCCATTTCCATCTTGAACAGTGGAATTAATAAGAGATAAAATGCTGGGCAGAGCGCAGGGAAAGAAAAATAATGCAGACGGATGTTATGGCTGACAATCTATCCCCTCTCCCACTCCATACAAAAAATCCCAGCATGTGACCACATGTACTGTGTATGTTATGTATTGTTATTGTTATTTGCTATCTAAACTCATGTTGTGTTGTATATGTGCACTGGAAGCTTCAACACCAAGACAAATTCCTTGTGTGTGCAAGCACACTTGGCAATAAAGCTCTTTCTGATTCTGATTCTGATTAGTGACTAGATTTAAGTTCAAATAATCACGTTTTTGTAGAACATTGAATGTATGTTCTTAGTTATACCTTAATCGCATTTGCACCTTACAGGTAACCATAGTTATGACGTCAGTAATAACCCGGATGTATGGCGGTAGTTTTGTATGTAACCACATGTAATAATCCAGTTCTCTAGTAAAGATTTAATAAGCATTTCGGAGTTGAGTTTCCATCATTCCACAGTTTTAAAGTAGTTTTCACTAATTTATGTGTTACTCAATGCTTATAAATGGCTAAAAAATACTAATTTTAAGCATTTTTGTCTAGTTATAAGATACAGTAGCATTTCTTATTGACTAGATAATTATGCTACTTTCAAGAAATCCTACCAAGTCATTTTTGCTTACTCCATTGGCAGATTTTTTTGCTTGATTTTAGTAAGATTTACCTAGATTTAAGTAAAATTTGCTGTTTTCAAGAGGGGCTCCTGTACCTCAGTCAGTAGAGCATTGGTGTTTACACTGCCATGGTCATGGGTTTGATTCCCAGGGAAAGCAAGAACTGATGTGGATGTTAACCTTGAATGCAATGTAAGTAGTATGTGATGTTGTAGTAGATGCATTTTGTTTTAAGAAACTGTCCTGATGAACTTTTGATTTTATTGAAGCTGGGACAATTAACATTAAATGTAGCTTATTTTGAATTTTACTACAATACTACCCTGCCCCAACCAAAAACAATATAAGTGTAAGTAAATGAAGACAGAACTTTAATTATTGGGTTTAATTATTTATTCCTTTTAATGGATTGCCATTCAAGAATTAACATTTTCTTTGTAAACAATTGAGGCACAGCAGGATGAACAGTCCAAAACTAATTTCAAAACAATTGAAGACTGACATCCAGGCTTTAAAGAGAAGACTTCCTGATATACATATGGGAGGAGTTAGTATACTGGTGGGCAGTCCCATTAGAGAAATTGCCAAAAATATTATCTAAAAATAGTAATATTAATATCTCCAAAAATATTATCTAAGGGAGAAGCAGAAGCAACCACAAAGCAACACAGAAGAGTAATGTAACAATGCATGATCACAATGATCCAAAGGATATAATTTTCTTTCTTTTTAGCCCTTTCTTCAGCCCTGGGTTACAGCTTCGCTTCACAGATATTGATGAGCGCTGCGTGTTCAGCTCCTCTCCGCAATAAGTGTGTCGCGAATTATCACCACAAGGCGCTGCACGGCTCCGCTTGTTCAACCCCCTCTTTGTCTCTAAGTCCGCAGCCGATCCAGTTTAGTGGATACCACAAGAGAGGACTCCTGTCAAATAGGACCGTCAGCTATTACTGTTACTGTAAAACAAAACCTTGTTAGTTATTTCATATCAAATACATTTTCTGGGCTCCTTTGATTCTGCTTGCATGAATCCACTGTGGAAAAAGATCAGTTAAAACAGCTGTGGGGACGATTTGGAAATCCATTGCCGCTTGTATATATATTCTTTCATTTTTCTTATTTGTACCTATATTCTTTTCTTTGTCTTAATTTTCACATGTTTCTTTGTTTTATTTTTCATATGTTCTTTTCCTTTTTCTTATTTGAATGATTTGTAAGAGTTATTTATAATCAAGTTAGGGATTTTTATTAGTTAAAAACCTTTCTTTCCACTTCTGTAGTTTTCCATCGAGTAAGGATGAATATTGTCAGCACTTCTCAACAGATAGAGAATGTTATCAGAATGTTTTGGGTACTGTTTCTGTTGAGAGTTGGAGCCTGAGCCGAGTTCAGCCTTGGAGAAGCTGTATGTGTGTGTGTGTGTGTGTGTGTGTTAATATGGTCTGTATTGGTGAGGTGATTAACTGGCACCATAAAACTTGTTGTTCTCGACAAGCCACGTCACGAACCCGTCAACCATGCTATCAACGAAGATATGCTTCAGACTGTCTGCTCTTGTGTGGAAAATTACTAGTTTTGTTTTTCCTTTTTTTCTTTCTTTCTTAGCCAATCGGAATCATTTAAACGTCATCATTGACGTAGTTAGCACCCTCTGTTAGAGTATAATTGCTGTAACAATGTTATTGTATTTGGGAGCGGCCTACGAACTCCTTGTGAGACCTGAAGCTGGCTTCTGTATGATGAAACTACAACCTATTCTTAACTAAATTTTTATTTTTTGACCACTCCTGACTCCTGGTCTTCATTCAACATATCTGGTCTCCGGGTCTTAACTGTAAATTCCCCTACACAGCTGTGCGAGTGCTTGCCAATACTTCAGCTGGATCACTATAAACTGGTTTCTCCAAGGCCTCGCCCATTCGTTTGATCCTTTTGACCAATACTTTATCCCCATTTTGGAAAGGGGTGTTCTTTTACCAATTAGAATAGGGGCTTGGGTTTTTTTCTTTTTAACCTTGGTCCAGTATTCATTCAATGTGTCCATTAGTCTTTTTCTCTTTTTAAGGCATATTCACTCAGATGAATTTCAAACCCCATTCCTCCCACAGCCTGCATCTCTTGCTCCATGGGACTGGAAAGTGTCAACAAATTTCCTGCTTTTAATATCTTAATTGTTCGGTTAGTTCTTTCCACTATACCGGATGATTAAGGATGATACGTGAAAACACCATTCCCTTTCAAGGGAACTCGCGCTGCGTTGAACGCTTGGGGAATCCTTGGATGATGTCCGCGCGAAGCACAATATGTAAACTTCCGGCGCGCGTGCGTGAGTGACAGACGCAGATCGGTGACGTCACGAACCAGTTGATAAAAGAGCGCCGGAACCCGGAAGCGGCAGCTTTGTTTGTCTTCGCAAGCACAGTGTGAGAGTGTGTTGAGTGTGCTGGTTATTTTGAGAGAAAAACCCAGATCTAGTTTAAAAATCAGGGATCTCCCATATATATTTATATACAATATCTATGTTTATGGCGAACCAGGCATTTAAACAGTGCGCATCTCCTTGCCCTCGTTTCCTCTCGGGGGGAGATGAGCACTTGTTATGTGTAATGTGTCTGGGAGCGGAGCATGCTAGGTCAGCGCTCGTGAGTGCTGATTGTGATCACTGCAGCCAACTACCGCTGCGGGTGCTCCGCTCACGCCTGGCGGTTTTTGATTCTGAGACCGGCCAGGCTCGCGTTCCCCAGGGCTCGGGTCCCGCAGCAGCTGAGGCTCTGCGGCGATCTAGGTCATGGGGTTCGCAAATGGACCTGACGGCGGGGTCTGAGACGGGCGCTCCCCTATCTCAGCCCTTACCCGGTGGATCCAGTGCTTCATGCATGGTTTCGGAAGCACGCTCGAGGGCGGTTACTTCCGACCAAGCTGAAGCACCGGCACTGCAATTGTCTAGCTCCGAGGAGTTAGACGTTGCTAGTGTCGACGCGGAGAGTGAGGATTCGCCAACCTCCTCCCCAGCTTATGAGGAATTGCTCGAGGTGGTGACTCGCGCTGTGGCCACGTTAAGTATTGAGTGGCCAGCGGAAAGCACTGTCGTTCGTCCAAAGAGAAGCAAGTTGGATGAACGATTTCTGCCAGCGCGGGTCCCTCCCCCTCGCCGGGACCTGCCTTTTTTCCCGGATCTGCACACTGAGGTGTCTAGATCCTGGAAGAGGCCAGCCACCTCCAGAGTGTTTACGCCACAAAATAATATGTATGCCACTCTGGTTGGTGCGCGAGAGTATGGTTATGGCGCGATGCCGAAGGTGGAGGAGGCGCTTGCGAGCCACCTCTCTCCGCCCTCGGTGTCATCGCTTAAAGTCCCGGTGCTGCCCACTAAACCTATGCGGGTTACATCAGCTCATGTGGGCAGAGCATATTCTGCAGCTAGCCAGGCAGTGGCGTGTCTTCACACCACCGCCCTGCTTCAGGCTTACCAAGCAGAATTGTTGGGGGACCTCGATGAGGGCGGAGGCATTGGTCCACAGGCTGTGGCTGAGCTACGTAAAGCCACAGATCTGTCCCTACGGGCCACCAGGGAGACGGCTGCCTCTATTGGTCGTTCCATGGCAGCCTGTGTGGCCACGGAGAGGCACCTGTGGTTAAATTTGACGTCTCTAAAGGACAAGGAAAAAATGTTATGTTGGACGCCCCTCTGTCGTCTTCTGGGCTTTTCGGCGATTCGGTGAAAACGGTCGTCGAGAAGTTCCAGGAGGCGGCAAAGCAGCAGGTGGCGTTCAATGTACTCCTGCCTCGCCGCCCTCAGCCTGGGGCTGTGAGCCAGCCACAGCCCCAGGCCTTATCATATGTGCAGCAGGCCGCTCAAAGGCAGAGCGTCTCAACCCGCCAACCTCCCCAGAAAACCGGGGGGTCGGGCAGGCGCTCCCAGCCTCAGCCTTCGGGCAGGAGGACGGATCTGAGGACCGTCATCTTCGCCAAGAAGGCTACCTCGAAGAGGTCCTGACGCCAGACGCGCCGAGCCTCTTGGAGGCGACCCTCCTCAGTTGCCGCCCGTTACACCGGTTGCACTGAGGAGGTCGCCCCCTCCAAGGAGGGTCCTAGAGCATTCACTCCAGGTGTTCCCCAGAAAACCGGGCCCTGGCAGGTGTGCTACACAGACACCAGAGGCCAGCCTCGAGAGGCTGGTTCCCCTAGTAGAATTTCTGCCGGCATGGACATGTCTTCCAGAGGTTTCTCAGTGGGTCCTGTGAATTATAAAGAAAGGGTATTCGATCCAGTTTGGGTCTCGCCCGCCCAGGTTCAATGGGGTTCTACCCACGGTGGTGGACCCCGAGCAGGCTCTGGTAATGGAGCAGGAGGTAGATTCTCTACTGAGGAAAGGGGCCATAGAACATGTACCCCTCTCAAACAGGGAGTCAGGCTTTTACAGCCGCTACTTCCTCGTTCCAAAGAAGGATGGAGGACTGCGGCCCATCCTCGATTTGCGCCTTCTGAATCGCTCGGTCATGAAGCTAAAATTCAAGATGCTGACTTTGAAACAAATAGTGGCACAGATCAGGTCCGAGGACTGGTTCGTCACTATCGATCTGAAGGACGCATATTTTCATATTTCCATCCTTCCACAGCACAGGAAGTACCTCAGGTTCGCCTTTGGGGGGAAGGCGTACCAATATCAAGTACTTCCATTCGGCCTGGCTTTATCACCCCGCACTTTCACGAAATGCATGGACGCAGCGCTAACCCCGTTGCGCCTCCAAGGCATAAGAGTTTTGAATTACATCGACGACTGGCTGATTCTTGCCCAGTCGCCGCAGTTAGCGGTTCAGCATCGAGATGTTGTTCTCGCACACATGAGAGTGCTGGGGTTGAGGTTGAACGCAAAGAAGAGTGTGCTTTCTCCTCTTCAGAGAACCACCTTCCTAGGCGTGATATGGGACTCGGTTTCGATGACGGCGCGGCTATCCCCCGCCCGCATCGATTCGATTCTGTCAACCGTGAAGAAAGTCAAATTAGGCCAGTCCATCACTGTAAAACACTTTCAGCGAGTGCTGGGCCTCATGGCAGCAGCTTCCAGCGTCATCCCGTTCGGGCTGCTACACATGAGGCCATTACAGTGGTGGCTCAGAACCAGAGGGTTTTCCCCGAGGGGCAACCCTTTCCGCACTATCAAGGTCACGCGGCGATGCCTACGTGCCTTGGATATGTGGAAGAAACCCTGGTTTCTGTCTCAAGGACCTGCGTTGGGAGCTCCTTGTCGACGCGTCATGCTATCGACGGATGCTTCCCTCACAGGTTGGGGAGCGGTCCTGAGGGATCGCTCTGCCCAGGGTCTGTGGCACAAACACCAGTTGTCCTGGCACATAAACCTGCTGGAGATGATGGCTGTTTGGAGGGCGCTTCAAGCGTTCCTCCCAGACCTCAGGGGCCATTATGTGGTTGTTCAGACCGACAGCACCACTGTGGTCTCCTATATAAATCGTCAGGGGGGTCTACGTTCGCGACCACTATACAAACTGGCGCGGCAGATCCTCCTCTGGTCCCAAGGGAGACTGCTCCATCTACGGGCAGTTCACATCCCTGGGACCCAGAATGTGGGAGCAGACGTCCTGTCGAGACAGGGGCCGAGGCCCGGGGAATGGAGGCTCCACCCAGAGGTGGTGGAGCAGATTTGGTTCAGATTCGGCCGGGCACAAGTAGATCTGTTCGCGTCCGAAGAATCAACGCATTGCCCTCTGTGGTATTCACTCCTGCATCCAGCCCCACTCGGGCTGGATGCCATGGTCCAGACATAGCCGAGGCTATGTCTGTACGCATTTCCCCCGATTGCTCTGCTCCCGGGAGTTCTGGAGAGAGTTCGCCGGGACAAGGTCCGTCTCACACTGGTTGCTCCGCGTTGGCCGGGCAGAGTGTGGTTTGCGGATCTTGTTTCCCTGCTGGACGGGGTCCCCTGGGAGATCCCAGTTCGAGTGGACCTCCTGTCTCAGGCAGCGGGCTCGATTCTTCACCCCTGCCCAGAACTTTGGAAACTGTGGGCTTGGCCTCTGAGGGGGCCCAGCTCATAGATTCTGGTCTCTCGACCGAGGTTGTTGAGACCATCCTCCACTCCAGAGCTCCCTCCACGAGGAAGCTGTATGCCCTGAAGTGGAGACTTTTCACTTCTTGGTGTAGCGAGAAGCAGGTGAACCCAGTTACCTGTCACATTGGCAAAGTGCTAGAGTTCCTGCAAGATAGATTCGCTGCAGGGTTGTCCCCGTCCACCCTGAAGGTTTACGTGGCTGCCATTGCGGCTTACCACGTACCTCTGGGTGGCGTGTCCATTGGCCGGGACCCCCTCGTCACACGCTTCCTCCGTGGTACCATTAGGCTGAGGCCTGCAGTCCAGACCAAGGTTCCTGCCTGGGACTTATCCCTGGTACTCCAGGGGTTGTCCCAGGCACCCTTTGAACCGTTGGATGAGGTTCCACTAAAGTTCCTCACTTTAAAAACCTTATTCTTGTTAGCTATAACATCGCTAAAGAGAATTGGGGATCTACAGGCGCTTTCTGTAGCTCCCTCTTGCCTTGAGTTTGCTTCCTCCATCCCAGGCCAGGCTATGTGCCCAAAGTGCCCACTCATGTGGCCAGGTCTATAGTACTGCAGGCCTTCTGCCCTCCCCCCTTCGGTGACCAGGACCAGGAATTTAAAAACAAGGTCTGTCCAGTGCGAGCACTGGACACTTATGTCCATAGGTCTGCCCCTTGGCGTAAGTCTGACCAGTTGTTTGTTTGCTTTGGGACCCCCAAGGGGGCCCCTGCATCCAAATCTACTTTAAGCAGGTGGATAGTTGAGGCTATCACCCTGGCTTACGAGTCGGCCGGATCCTCCTCGCCTCTGAGGGTCCGGGCCCACTCTACTAGGAGCGTGGCTGCCTCTAAGGCCCTTATATCTGGTGTGTCGTTATCTGATGTTTGTGATGCGGCGGGGTGGTCTTCCCCGCATACTTTTCTGAGGTTTTACCAGCTTGACCTCAACTCCGCTCCGGGAACACGGGTCCTCTCGTAGTGAGCTTCGAGACACTCGTCGGCCTTCGTCACTGAGGTGGCGTTGGTATATCGTTCCCCAAGCGTTTGACGCAGCGCGAGTTCCCTTGAAAGGGAACGTCTCAGGTTACGTATGTAACCATAGTTCCCTGAAGAGGGAACGAGACGCTGCGTCTTTGGCCTCAGCTCCTCGCGCCTTCCGGGCTTGCTTCAGACAAACTCTAAGCTGCCGCTTCCGGGTTCCGGCGCTCTTTTATCAACTGGTTCGTGACGTCACCGATCTGCATCTGTCACTCACGCACGCGCGCGCGCCGGAAGTTTACATATTGTGCTTCGCGCGGACATCATCCAAGGATTCCCCAAGCGTTCGACGCAGCGTCTCGTTCCCTCTTCAGGGAACTATGGTTACATACGTAACCTGAGACGATTCATGTTTAACTTTAGCATAGCGGTTAAGTTACCTTAGATACAAATAGTGTTCCTTTTTCAAAGTCTATCTTTATCGTTCCATATCGAGGAATAATTTCCCTGGTCATTATTTTTACCACTGTGTTAGCATTTTCTTTAGCTCAAGGAAAGATTTCCACCCATATACTTCCACAAAGACCAATAAGTATCTGTAAGGCCACTTTCTAGGTAGGTGTGTGAAATCTATTATTTTGCGCACATTTTAGACATATCCAATATTGCTTGTGATAACATGTTACATGCAGAAAAATTCTTTCAATACTAATATCAATTAGATATTCCAATATTCAATATTATTCTTTCAATGTTAATTACCCCTCTGTCACAGAGACGAACTCCGTGATTCCCTCCTCTGGCCATCGGAGGTCGCCATCACCCGAATACTAACACACACACACACTCATACATATAAACACTACATTTCCCAGAAGCCCGTACCTTGGACTAATCAACATCTCAGCTGTCCCTCATTCCCAGAGACTATATAAGCCTGGTTATCCAGCATCTCAGTGCGAAGTCTTGTTGAGCCCCGGTGAACATTTCTGAGCATTATTTCCCTTGCCTGTTGAGCTGTTACCGTTACTGCTGTCTACCCGTTATTGAACCTGTCTGCCTGCCTATTGACCCCTGCCTGGAATTACGATCTGTGAGTGTTTTCTGCCTGTTCTGACCTGCCTGCCTGTTACTTTGTCTCTGATTCTGCCTGCCCTATTGTCCCTGTTTGACCTTGCCTGTACGACCATCCTTGATATCTTATTAAAGCACGCAAATGGATCCTAGTCTGAGTGATGAATCATTACACCCTCTTCGTCCGCGGTGTGTAATACCATGAAACTTGCGGACGAGAAATTCAGAGAAATGGCAGTGAATGTGACGGGAGGCATAAACTGCCCAGAATTGTTGATCCTCTTTAGTAGCCGCATACTGTAATGATTCAAATCTATATCAGAGAAGAGACATGCATAGATATTACTGACAAATTTTGAAATGGATAGTTAATATCTTGGTTGGCTACTAGTTTCACGTTGTGATCAGCCAAGCTATTTCTTTTTCCTTCCATATTTCCCATAGTACTATGACCTTCTGTTCTACAATGGCTAAAAATCTAAGGATGAGAGTAGGTGACAGGCTTCAATTAATAAGGTAACAAGCTAACAATGTGATATGTGCTTTCCATCTGCAGCTGTATATCCCCTAGCGTTCCATATTTAACCACAATCATGAGCTACACCAAACACATAGCGGTTATCAGTATAAATGGTAACATCCTGAGCACGAGTGAGAGTGAATAGTTCTTAAGGTCAGCATGGATAGTTTATTCATAGGTGATAAGAGACAAACAGTCGTGATCGAGCTGTGTGTGTTCAGATGATTTCAGGAGCCTCGTCAGGGCTCTGCCATAGTATCCATTGAGGAACTGGCATATCCTGAGTGTATTTGGGCCGACAGGTGTTGAGTATTCAAATGTCGGAGTACATGTGTAACTTGGTGCGAGGCGTGTAAGGTCAAAGGGTGAGATAAGACAATGCGTTCTGCATCATCCACCATCAGGGCTGCTGCAGCCACTGCTCTGAGGCAGGAAGGAAGTCCTTGTGCTACTGTGTCCAATGTTTTTGAGAGGAAAGCACAAGGTCTCAGCCCTCCCCCATGTTCTTGTGCCAATACTGCACAAGCTGTAGCGCCAGAGTTAGACACACAGAGATGAAACATTTTATCATAGTACGAGCAGTCAGGTATCCACTGCCTTCAGTGGTTAATCAAACCCAAAAATGCCATCATGGCCTGTTTACTGGTTGGTCTGGGGGTGTTAACGACAACTTCTATGCGATCATTTGAAAGGCGCCTAGTCACTTCAGACAATTCATGGCCCAGGTATGTTACTTTAGTTAAAGCATACTGCAGCTTATGTTGTGAGACTTTGAACCCCTCTTTGGCCAGGTGCCATAAAACCATCAAAGAGAACAAATGCCATATAAAAGAATACACATTATAAAAGCACACCCTCTATGAAAACACTTTATAAAAAATAAAAAACACACTATATGAAAACCCACTTAAAACCCACGCTATATGAAAAACACACACTAAAATATTGACCCGAACTGTTTTTAGTCATCTTCCACTGTTGACCTTAACCTTGTTATCTGGTCATTGCAGTCAAAGCTTAATTTATCAAAAATTTCCTTCGGTGTCACCTTCATCGTTATCTCCGTCATTCCCCATCACCATTTGAACATTTCCCATACCATTAGTTGACCAATCCATGCGCATGGTGCTATAGTCAAATTCTCCCCCAATGTTATCATCATTATTTGGCCTAACCCTGCGCATGGTGCTATATACAGATTCCTCATGTTCCTCATTCCTAATGTTTGGCTGAAAGTTATTCGTAACTTCATACAGCTTCATACGTACTGAAAGAGATGCTTCCAGAAATCATAGATCCTCCTCTTAATATTGTTAATTCATCTTTGTCATTAGGATAAAGTACCAAAAACCTTTAAACTAAAACCACAATTTGATCCTACAGAATTAGTTAATTACAGGCCGATATCAAATCTACCTTTTTTTGTCAAAACATCTAGAAAAGGCAATATCTTCACAACTATGTTCCTTTCTAGAAAGAAACAGCATCTATGATGATTTCCAGTCAGGATTTAGACCATATCATAGTACTGAGACTGCTCTCATTAGAGTTACAAATGATTTGCTCTTATCATCCGATCGTGGTTGTATCTCTCTGTTAGTGTTACTGGACCTTAGTGCTGCATTTGATACAATTGACCACAAAATCCTTCTGAATAGACTTGGAAATTATGTTGGCATTATTGGAATTGCATTAGCCTGGTTCAAATCGTACTTATCTTACCGTTATCAGTTTGTAGCAGTTAATGAGGAGATGTCATATCGGTCACGGGTTCAGTATGGAGTTCCTCAAGGTTCAATACTAGGACCATTGCTTTTCACCCTGTACATGCTTCCTTTGGGTGCAGTTATTAGGAAGCATGGCATTAGCTTTCACTGTTACGCTGATGATAATTAGCTCTATATTTCTTCTCATCCTGATGAAACGTACAAATTCACTAAATTAACAGAATGCATAACTGATATAAAAAATTGGATGACTAATAACTTTCTACTGCTTAATTCTGAAAAAACAGAGATTCTAATTATTAAACCAAAAAGTTCTGCACGTAATCTAGACTACTGCCTAACACTCGATGGCTGCTCTGTCAATATGGAGGTAGACTTGAGCCAATATTATTCAACGAAATATTAGTGAAAGCGAACAAAAATACTCTCCACGAACGAAAAAACTAACCTCAAACAAAAAAAATTAACATCGTCTTCGAATAAACTGCATTCTTTGTTGACAGTTCCCTAAACTGCGGTTTCGCTGCCAGAGTTTTCGTGTTCGCTTTAAAAGTTTTCGTTTACGATTCTCAAATTTACGTTCGTCTTTCTGACTCAAACCTAACGTGTGGGCGGGGCTTAACAAGGTTCGCTCTCATTGGCTAGTGCCATTTTGATTGACGGCTCCTTGAACCGGAAGTAGTTGATGCTTCAATGACGCGATTTTCAGAGCACCTGGGCCTGTCAACTGTGGTGGCAAAAAATCTTTACTAGTTCTGAGTAAGAGACAAATAACCCAATTGTGATTTTAAAAGGTTTATTTTCTTGCAAGAAAAGGCCACAGTCATACAGACATCCGAAGCTGCCCTGCAGAGTGTGACAAAGAAGGACAGGCAGCTTCAACATTTATATCTTCCCTGACCTTGAAGGTCAACACAGACTCTCCCTCCCTCGGTGGGAAAGTTAGCCTCGCAAAAATACTTTCAAGTCTTCCCATACCTTGAACACAATTGCCCAAATACTTTCAAGTCTTCCCACTAAACAACAAGGTCAGCTGCTACTCACTAATATCTTAGGATATAAAGAGTATCATATAATCATGAAATAAAAACATATGAAATGGTAGAATTTCCATCACAATTCCCCCCTTTTTATCATTCATTGATAACCACAAAATCATAGTTTCATTATTTCATTATTATTCAAAGATACAAAAAGAAATTTAAAAGTTCAAAACATAGCATATGTGGAAAGCAAACTCAGATATTAATACATCACATTTATACTCTTCATCTCTGATTTTCATACAAATGATCACTCTCCTGAATTTGTGAAGGAAGAAATGCTAAGGCTGTTTTTTCAGGGATAGTCCCCTTTGATATATATATGATTGACCACCCTACGTTGGCCCAGGGGCTCGTCCACGGGTCAGATAGCACATATCCATTATGCACTCGTGGCATTCCAGTAGGAAAAACATTGTCTCTTTTCTTTCTCGTGTTTCGCGGGTGCTCTGCTTGCAAGTACACAGATGTACCCACATTCATGAGAGCTGGATAACAACAGCCTGACCAGTCTTTTGGCAACACATAATATGCTCTGTCACCACATACCCAGACTGATGCAGATCAGTCAAAATGCACGTAGTGCCTCTCAGGCCGCACAGCCCCGAATGTCAGAACGGGTGCCAAGGTCTCGGTGCGGCGTAATCTCAGCCTTCTTGCTCAATGCTCAGAGTTTCTCTGAGTCACTTGTTTTAAATGTTCCTCTGAGACGTCCTTGCGTTGTTCAGATAACAGAAGTATGTGTCAAATGTAAACATAAACTGTTATTGAAATCTGTGGTTTCTACTCCTTCGATTTCCCCTTCTCCCTCTGCAGGTGGCTCTTGCAATGGCTAGCTTTAACCCACGTGGCTCTCTCTGCGACCTTCACAGTCGTGTGCGTCGTCAGTAGCACTTGAAACGGGCCCAGCCATCTCTTTGCCTTCCTGCTCTTTCTCCTCAGATCCTTTATCACCACGAGATCTCTTGGTCTGAGGTCATGGAGCGGGATCTCAGCTGTCTTTCCCTGAGCTGCTTTTACCTGCACAAAAATGTTAGCCAGCAGAAAATACATTTCTTTACAACAGTTCAACAATCACGTTCACGATTCGGATGATGGCACCTGTTTCTTGCTCCCTTCAATAATTAATGGGGTTCTTCCAACTAATGGCTCAAATGGGCTCAGAATTATTCTGGCCTTTTTCTTTATTATTAATTGTCCCATGTTGTATTATTAATTGTCCCATTCCCCCTTTTGATACATGGTCTAACCCAGGGGTGTCAAACTCAATTGCACAGGGGGCCAAAATCCCCCAAAAAAATTAGGTCACGGGCCGAACAGGATAAACATTTATTGAAAACACTAAAATTAAACTTTTAAAACTTACCTTTTTTTTAAATTAGATGTGAATAAAAACAGACAGAAATATTATTCTGGAATAAATCAACTTATACCTTAAATAACTTAAAAATATAAAAATATTTAAAAAATACTTTAAAAAAATTTAAATATATCCTGTCTAAATTATACAAGTTAGAAATAAAGTAAACAAGTAAGTAAAGTAAAAGTTAAAAGAACAAACATTCAAATTTCTTTACTCTTATGTCATTTTATATAAAACTTAAAAAGATTTATATATAAAAGATTTTGCTCTCCATAAAAATATATCCTGTCAAAATTATACAAATTCAAAATATGGACATGCTGCATAACAAAACCTGGAAATCTAAATACAATTTTTGCTTTTCAGCAATAACAAATCAAATCATTCAGTTGAATTTGCTCTTATGTCATTTGTTGTTACAGGTGAGGCTCCCTCTCCGCTTCCTCCGGATCACCAGAGGGAGTCCTCACCAGAATATTGATTCTCATTCGGACTACAATTCCCACTGACATTCATACCTGAGACTGATTACATACACACCTGCATCTCATCACATACACTATATTAACACACCACACACACACCACCAGTGCGAAGTTTTGATTTGCTATGGTGATCATCTCTGAGCGTTTATTCCTGGATTGCTATTCTGTTTCTGACCTTGGACTGTTTATCACTACTTTGACCCTTCTGCTGCCTGCCCTGACCTTGCCTGTTTATCTGGATTTGTGTATGTTTGCCGCCTGCCTCGACCCAAGCCTGTCTCTGTTCACGATTCTGTTTTGCCACTTATCTGCACTCTGGTTACCCATTGAAATAAAGCTGCAGATGGATCCTCAATCGGCTGATTCCTTGTTACAGAAAACTTCGCCATACACCGATCCAGCAGCTGCCATGCAACTATCTTCTAAACTGTCAGCACAAGGCCACCAGCTCGCTGTACATCAGGAACAGCTCAATCACGTAACCCTCTTGACGGAGGAGCTCCTCAAGACGCTACAAGATCTACGTGTTACACCCTCTGAGACCGCGGCGGCGTCCGCACTGCTTCCCTCTGATGTTCCAGTGCATCATCTCCTCAGCGCGAACCCGTGTTTAGCGTTCCCTGAAAAATTTGATGGTGAACCGACAAGGTGCAAGGGATT
Source organism: Rhodeus uyekii (assembly GCA_037043235.1). Taxonomy (NCBI): domain Eukaryota; kingdom Metazoa; phylum Chordata; class Actinopteri; order Cypriniformes; family Acheilognathidae; genus Rhodeus; species Rhodeus uyekii. The sequence continues at coordinate 362,954 of JAWRVZ010000288.1, forward strand.
TTTGTTGCAATGCTCACTGTTTGTAGATCAGCAACCCACTCTGTATCCCACGGATTCAAGTAGGATATCTCTCGTCTGCTCACTTCTGACTGGAAAGGCTTTAGAATGGGCCACCGCGGTGTGGAGATACGACGGTACTGCGTTCCCTTCTTTCAATGTATTCCTGCAACGCTTCAAGGAGGTATTCGATCATCCGGCCGGAGGGAGAAGTGTGGGGGACCAGCTGCTTGCATTGAACCAGGGGAGACGAACGGCAGCGGAATTCGCATTATCCTTTCGCACCCTTGCTGCTCAAACCAACTGGGTGGAGGACACATTAAAGCTGTTATTCAGGAGGGGATTAAATCAGGATCTCCAAGCAGAGCTGGCGTGTCGCGATGAGGGAAAGTCATTGCGTGAGTTTATTGAACTTTCAATTCAGATCGACAACCTAATCCGCTCACGGCGTCCTACCCGCACTATGTTCGCTGACACTCCACCTTCACCTGCTGAACAGATGCAGCTTGGCCACACGCCCCTGACCCCGGAAGAACGTGAACGACGCATTCAGTATCACCTCTGCATGTATTGTGGCCAAGCTGGACACCTGAAAACGTCATGCCCTATCCGTCCCACGGCACCTAATCCCAAAGCGGTGAGTGGAAATCGGCAATCAAACTATGCCTCATGTCTCAAGATACCAGTCAAGATAACCATTCACGATCACAACTTTTCTACATCAGCTTTGTTAGACTCTGGAGCAGCGGGTAATTTTATGTCATATGAGTTTGCCAAACAGCACAATCTTGCGCTAACACTCTGCAACTCCTCTCTGGCTGTGGAGGCATTAGATGGTCGCCCCATTGGAAGGGGGAGGATCACACACATCTCTGAAGAGGTTACTATGCAAGTTGGAGTATTACACACCGAAACCATCTGCTTCTACATCATTCATGTTCCACATAATTCCATCATTCTTGGTCTGCCTTGGCTACGGAGACACAACCCTCACATTTCCTGGAAGGAGGAACAAATTGTTCAGTGGGGTCCAACCTGCCACAAGACTTGTCTGACTCACATTACCCCTCTACCCATGCAGGCTGTTAGTATTAATGAACACCACCCCGCATTCCCAGAGTTACCCACCGAGTATTCTGATTTAACAGAGGCATTTAGTAAAACTAAGGCATCTCAACTACCACCTCATCGCCCAAGTGACTGTGCCATCGAATTACTGCCTGACGCCACACCCCCTAGGGGGAGAATATTTCCGTTGTCACACCCTGAATCAGAAGCCATGAAGTCGTACATCAAGGAGGAACTGGCAAAAGGCTTCATTAGACCATCTACATCCCCAGCATCAGCTGGGTTCTTCTTTGTCAAGAAAAAGGATGGCGGCTTGAGACCCTGCATCGATTATCGTGGTCTTAATGACATTACCATTAAATTCAGATACCCTTTACCCTTGGTCCCAGCTGCACTTGAACAACTCCGACAAGCTAGATACTTCACCAAGCTCGACCTGCGCAGTGCATACAATCTAATCCGAATCAGAGAAGGCGATGAGTGGAAAACTGCTTTCTCTACCTCTTCGGGGCACTACGAATATCTGGTCATGCCATTCGGCCTGGCAAACAGTCCATCGGTATTCCAATCTTTCATCAACGATGTCTTCCGAGACATGCTGGACAGATGGGTAATAGTGTATATCGACGACATCTTGGTCTACTCAAATTCCCTTAAAGAACACGTCCAGCATGTTAGAGCAGTACTTGAACGCTTGATCCAATACCAACTTTATGCCAAGGCAGAGAAATGTGAGTTCCACCAGACATCCACTACTTACCTGGGATATGTCATCAGTCAAGAGGGGGTGGCCATGGACGAGAATAAAGTAAGGGCTGTGCTCGACTGGCCGCAACCACGTACAGTGAAGGAACTGCAGAGATTCTTGGGGTTCGCTAACTTTTATCGTCGCTTCATAAGGGGCTTCAGCACGGTAGCTGCACCGATCACAGCCATGACCAAACGCTCTTCCTCACGTCTCTTCTGGTCACCTGAAGCCCAACAAGCATTCAAAGACCTCAAGACACGTTTCACATCGGCCCCTATTCTTCATCATCCCGATCCAGATCTCCCTTTCATTGTGGAGGTAGATGCTTCCAACACAGGCATAGGGGCGATTCTCTCGCAGCGTCACGGATCCCCAGCAAAAATGTTCCCATGCGCCTTCTTCTCTAGAAAGCTAAGCTCTGCAGAAAGAAATTATGATGCTGGTAACCGCGAGCTCTTAGCCATGAAAGCCGCTCTAGAAGAGTGGCGTCACTGGTTGGAGGGAGCCCAACACCAATTCACAGTCATTACAGACCATAAGAACCTAGAATATCTGCGCTCAGCAAAGCGGTTAAATCCTCGTCAGGCAAGATGGGCCATGTTCTTCACTCGGTTCAATTTCATTGTTACTTATAGACCTGGGTCCAAGAATACCAAAGCCGATGCACTGTCACGCCAGCTTGAAGAACCAATCCAAGATAAAACTGAAGAAAATGCAGAGAATATCATCCCAGAAACACTTCTGGTTGCACCCGTACAGTGGGATATCATGTCAGAAATTGCCCAATCCAACATCCAGAACCCTCCTCCATCAGACTGCCCACCCAACCTCACTTTTGTTCCCGAACCCCTGCGAGAAAGACTCCTGCATCAGGTACACACAAATCCTAGTTCAGGGCACCCTGGAGTCACCGCAACTCACCATCTCCTCACCAACCGATTCTGGTGGTCCACAATGCTCGCAGATACCACAAAGTTCATAAAGAACTGCATCAAATGTAACACCTCCAAAACTCCCCGACACGCTCCTGCTGGTCTACTACAACCTCTGCCTATCCCTCAACGCCCTTGGTCTCATATAGCCATTGACTTCATTACGGATCTCCCTAATTCCCAAGGCAACACCACTGTACTCACCATTGTCGACCGTTTCTCCAAGGCCTGTCGTCTCATTCCCCTACCTAAACTCCCCACCGCATTCCAGACAGCTGAAGTATTATGCAACTTTGTGTTTCGCTTCTATGGACTACCCGACGATATCGTCTCCGACAGAGGTCCCCAATTCACATCTAGAGTGTGGTCAGCTTTCTTTCAACAGCTCAATATAAACATCAGTCTCACCTCCGGCTACCACTCACAATCCAACGGTCAAACTGAACGTCTCAACCAGGAACTCACACGTTTTCTCAGAACCTACTGCCAACATAATCAATCGGACTGGAGTAGATATCTCATGTGGGCAGAATATGCTCAGAACTCCCTTCTGAAACCTGCCACTGGCTTGACCCCTTTCAAATGTATCTTAGGCTATCAACCACCTTTATTTCCCTGGTCCGGTGAGCCCACCGATCTGCCCTCTGTCACGGAATGGCTTCAGCGGAGTGAAGAAGTCTGGAATAGAGCACACACCCATCTGTTACATGCAGTACGTAGACAGGAGCAACAGGCCAATCGTCATCGTCGCCCTGGCCCAGAGTACATGCCTGGTCAGTGGGTTTGGCTATCCACAAAGGATCTCCGCCTCAAACTTCCATGCCGTAAACTCAGTCCTAGGTATGTGGGTCCTTTCAAAATTCTTAGACAAATCACACCAGTTTCATTTCGTTTAGACTTACCATCTAACTATCGTATTTCTCCCACGTTCCATGTCTCGCTTCTGAAACCTGCTGCTGATCCGGGAGGAGAGTCGGAGAGTGGAGCCGGAGTACAGACCCCCCAGCCCATTCTGGTTGACGGCGAGGAGGCGTATCAAGTTCGTGAGTTGCTCGACTCCAGACGCCGGGGCAATACACTACAGTATCTGGTGGACTGGGAGGGGTACGGCCCGGAGGAGCGATCCTGGATCAACAGGGATGATATCCTCGACCCCACACTCACAGAGGAGTTTCATAGGACGCACCCGGAGAAACCGGCCCCCCGACCTCGTGGAAGACCCCGGCGTCGTTTGCCTCCTCGCGTCAGGAGCCGCTCGCAGGGGGGGGGCTCTGTTACAGGTGAGGCTCCCTCTCCGCTTCCTCCGGATCACCAGAGGGAGTCCTCACCAGAATATTGATTCTCATTCGGACTACAATTCCCACTGACATTCATACCTGAGACTGATTACATACACACCTGCATCTCATCACATACACTATATTAACACACCACACACACACCACCAGTGCGAAGTTTTGATTTGCTATGGTGATCATCTCTGAGCGTTTATTCCTGGATTGCTATTCTGTTTCTGACCTTGGACTGTTTATCACTACTTTGACCCTTCTGCTGCCTGCCCTGACCTTGCCTGTTTATCTGGATTTGTGTATGTTTGCCGCCTGCCTCGACCCAAGCCTGTCTCTGTTCACGATTCTGTTTTGCCACTTATCTGCACTCTGGTTACCCATTGAAATAAAGCTGCAGATGGATCCTCAATCGGCTGATTCCTTGTTACATTTGTCTTATAGTGCCGTCTTATTAAATTATTTAATTACTGCCACATTAGCTCCGCAAATGAGACACGGGTATACCGGCAGTATGTCAGTAAACATATACTGTATTTTCTCGCATATAACCCATGGGTTATAGCAGATTTTACAAACTATATCACAATTTTTTTTTACACGTAATAATATTTCAATATATTTGTTACGTCCCTAAGGACGTTTTTTTTGCGCTGTATTTTCTTTCTGGTGCTTGTCCTATCACTCTAACAGCTGGCGCTGATATGCTGTCTGACCTGTCAATCATGCAAGAAGACGTTCTGCCATGAGGGCGGGCTCTTCTCATCCGATGATCAACACCTGAATTTCGCGCACAAGCACTGTGTACCGAGCCTGAACAGTTATGAATAATTGACGATAACAATCGCGCGGTACTAGCGCGAGCGCGAAGCATCATTAGCCACTTCCTGTTTAATACAGGAAGTGTTCGGCGGGCCAGCTTGGAGCGCGGTACATCTCGCGGGCCATTAATAAAATGCTCTCGCGGGCCGGACATAATTACACGCCGGGCTGGATGTGGCCCGCGGGCCTTGAGTTTGACACCTATAGTCTAACCCATGTATTAATTTATCATAATGTTTGAAGAAAAAGTTTGGGTAAACAGTGTTTGCCATCAACCGAACGCTGTCTTTAATATTACAGCCGGATTTCCTCAAAACAGCTTTCTCTCTCCTTCTGTTGAAAAGGGCTGCATGCTCTGTAAAGAGTGGAAAGAGTCATGGTTAGTTTTAGTTAACATGGTGAATTCCTCATCCATTGTCTGTGTAGCAGCAGCTTTGGTTTCTTCATCTGCTCTGTTTTACCTGTAGAAATAAAGTCTTTTGTGTTAGTGTGCGTCATTTGAAAACTATCACATTTGGGATGGGTCAACCATCAAATAATATTAAATAAAATAAAACTGTTCCCAGTGTTTCCATATAGCCCCAAAGTCATGCACCACCCAAAAAGAATAACTAAAATCCATCTAAATCATCATATATTTGTCTTCCATTAATTTGCACACTTCGGTTAAGGTCACAAGCTCTGCTGTCGGCAGAGTAGTTCGAGGTCAATGGCCCTGAAGCTATCGCTTCAAATTCAGTCGTGACAGCATAGCCTGCTCGATTGAGGCCTATTGTTTCGTCTCTAGAGGCAGAGCCATCTACGAACAGAACGTTCTCACAGTTATCTAGTGGTGCGTCCGTCAAGTCAGGTCGTGGTGTACAGACTTGATCAAGGGCAGTCAAACAAACAACGTCAAATCATAATCTCAACTCACAAATTCTCTTAATGCCACAGTTCTCAATCTGTCGCCAGGTTTATCTAATGTCATGCATCCATTTGATGGATTAAAATAAATAAAACTCTCTCCTTTGTTCGACCACTGGCCTTTCATAGATGTGAGGGTGCTCTCTGGATAATTTGGAGGGTGACTTAGCCAATGTGTCACACTATCTCTGCCGTCATTTAACATTTGTATAGTTGTATCACACATAGTTGATACTATTTAAATTTAGACCCTCAGTTGAATTTAGACAAGGGTTTTAAACCCCATAATGGACGGCTATCTTCAGCTTCACAATTTCAACTTATACAATTATTTAAACTAATCCAGAGAATAACTGAAATTAACATCATAAATGACAAAACTTGTCATATTTACCACTAGCAGACAGAGCTGGATAATCAGTCTCGTCCCATGTTCTATATCGTCTTTTCATCAGATCCAATCAGAATTATCGGTTTCTGTAAGTAACACTTTAACCATCTGTAATGATAAAACACTCATTCCAGAGGTTAATGACACTATCGGGACATACAAAACATAAAGTGCAGTGACTCACACACACTCAGACATGAATCATCATTTGTTTTTAGAACAGTTAGTTAGGTTGTTTTGGTTCATTATCATTTCGATAACAGGGTGCCATCCCACTAAAACAGTCTCTCCCTCAAAGACAAATGCTTTTCTCAACAGACCATGTTAATTTGCCTTATAATATTAAACCGTTTTTTATTCTTATTATTTTTTTTACTGTCAATGCTCTTACAATAGCATAATTTGGAATAACTTTTTTTTCCAATATTAACACATCCCCAGAATTTAAATCGTGTGTCTTTTTTCTTTCTTCTTTTTTACTTCTCTGATAGCTTGCGCTCTTTGTCAGACAGCTCTTTACTGTTTGGCGTTATGACATGGCATAAAAAGGTCACTTCCTTTTACACAAACTGCATCTTAGACTGACTGACCTTGAGACCCTCTTTCACTAAATGTTTCAGGAGGGCAACACTGTCAGACACACATGTTAGTTCATCACATGCACAAATCAAAAGATTATCAACATACAGTAAAGAGCTGTGGCTGGGGTCAGAGTCAGAGATTCAAGACTCAGTGCCTAATCTAAACCTAAAAAACCTCAACGCATTCTGTGTAATTTGAGACAGAATGGTAGTTTGAGTGTTTGGCACATTTGTTGCTCTGGATCTGATCGCAGCATCAACAGCCTGTAAATCTTGGACAAATCGCCACTTTGCAGGTTGTCCCTTATCTCTTATTTTCTTTACAGGAAAAATAAGTGTACACACTGGAGAGTTGCTGCATGACAATAATTCCCCCTTTTACCAATGATTAAAACACTGCCGTGATGCCAATCACTGATTCTTTTTTTTTTTTTCCCAATAGAAACTGCTATTGACATGGCAATAATCAGACTTTTAAAACATTTTAACTGGTTCCCCACAATGAAACCCACATCATATTAATGTTTTTCCCATAATTTTGAAAGTACTATGTTCAGAGCTGGATCAATATCCTCTGCTCTAATGTCAGCAGTGCAGCAGCTCTTCAGCACTATCTTCAATGAGACAATTATTCTCACAGTCTGGACTTTTTCGTCACAACAGTTTAACATTCATTCAAGCTCTTGATGAACTCTATGCCCTGACTCACTTCTGTCCAATATCCAAATTCACTAATTATTATTGTTATTTTTTTCCCCATAAAAGGCCCTAACTCAGACCACGGTTACTTTGGGTTTTAGCCAAATATACATGTGGAACTGATCCGGTCATCAGATAAAAAGGTCATTTCTGCTCTGTCAAGCTTACAGAGAGCACAAATCCAAACATTCTCTATAACATATAGTTAAAATTAAAAGTCTCACTATTTGGTTCTATCAACCATTCATCTTCTATCGACCACGACATGTGATGTGCAGTGTAATTCAGCAGTCCTTATATTAGCATTTTTAAACCCTTTACTCTTTAACAAATTGATGAATCCCATTCAAAGTATCAGACATTAAGTCTCTTTAACGTGCGCCCTGTTTATTTAACAAAGAAAAAACAAAAACAAAAAAAACTATATTTGCCATTTGGCATCAGACTTGAAATAAACATTGCAAGCAGATTCTTCATTGCAGAGAGCAGTATCAGTGTATGTGTGTGTGTGTGGTATTAAACATTTGCACTTCCCTTATCCGTGACTGCTGGCTGCGCTCCAGACCTCCTCCTCCCTGCTCTCCGTCTTCTTTCTCTCAGTTCACCTGTGTGGTGTTTGGACAGTCACCTGCCCAATATCCATCTTCTTTGCACAGTTTACAGTTGGTACACTTTCTGAAGTCCTGATCTTCAGCCAGAACTGCCATCTCCTCTTCTTCTGCCTCTTCCTGCTGTTGTATCTGTTAGCTGATGTCTCTGCCTTTTGTGATCTTGTTTGAATGAAAACAAGTTACAGTTCTTTGTCTTTTCTTTATATGTTGTTCTTGCGCATGCCGCGCACAGTTTAGGACAGTCTCAATTCGTCCATTCTGCCAATTGATGTATTGTGGTTTCACTGTTAGTGTGATCTTTAGTCTCAGTCTGTTCTCAGACGACATTTCCAGAGGCCTGGTGACTTTTCCTCCTGTTCGCAGTCTTTGACCACCACTCACTTTGTGCCAGTCAGTTGCAGATAGCAGAAAACAATCAGCGGCGCAGACAATTTTTTTTCCTCTTTTCGTCTGCCTCTCTGTCTGCCCATTGTTTGATTCATGCGTTGGTTGTTGTAGTTCTGGCCACTCATCAGGTTCTCGGGTTTAGTTCAAAATTGACTCAGGCTTGTAGGATGCATCACTTGAGGTTTCTCCCGCTGCTCCCTCTCGCTCAGCTGCTGCTGTTGGGACTTTCCACGGAAGTAAGCTTGCGTCCTTTTCTCCTCCTTGGGCTAGTGCTGGTTGTCTTGGTGGAGAGCAGTCGAGGTCTGGGTTCAATTTCAGCGCGTGCAGCTCAGCCACAGGGTAGTGATGGTGATAATGAAACAGAATAAACAGAAAAAAAGTATTAAAACGATAATCAGGGTTAAACCCCCCAAAAGGGTTCGACCCCGAAAAAAAGGTTAGTAGGTGTTGGTGCATTTAGGTCTTTCTTCAACCTTATTTTCTACCTCAACCTCTTTTTCTTTCCCCCTTTTCCCCTGGTAATTCTTTCTGCATTGTTTTTCTTCCCTGCGCTCTGCTCTCTCTTTCCAGCATTCAATAGCCGGTTCACAGTCAACGCACAAATATTTCCCATAACATTCCTTCTGTTTTCACTCCTGTTCTCAACAGAATATTTCACCACTTTTAGCCTCATGCTTAAAGTTCATATTCAGGAAAGTCATGGTACTTAATTAGTTCCTCAATATTTCTCATACATTTTATCCCATTCACTCATTTGACGAAACACAGCTGTATCATATTTATCAATTTTAATTTGGGATTTCCCTATGATTTCTGTTCTCTCTCTTGGCAAATTTCGACGCGTCTATATAACTCCGGACGTCTCCAGAGAGACCAATTTTACCCTGTATTGGACAGGACGAGATCTTGGCCGTTCAACACAGCCTTTTTCCCGAATTTTACTGCCTCAGCAGCTCTTGCCACAGAGAACAAAAATCACAAATCTTTCCCTACCGGTATTCTATCCTTTTCAAAATTCACAAATTTATTAAATAAACTGATTTGTCTCTTACCAGACCAAACTCCATGCCACTTCCGTTCTTTTCTGGTTCCAGTGGTGTGTCCCCTGGGCCCCTGCGGTCGGCCCCTCTCTCTCAACCTTACGAGGTAGGGCTGAACCTGTTTGATCCAGGATGGCCAGTCACCGTCCGCTCCGGGTCCAGAAGACACAACAAAGGAACCCTGCTCGCAGCGCCAAATTGTGGTGGCAAAAAATCTTTACTAGTTCTGAGTAAGAGACAAATAACCCAATTGTGATTTTAAAAGGTTTATTTTCTTACAAGAAAAGGCCACAGTCCTACAGACATCCGAAGCTGCCCTGCAGAGTGTGACAAAGAAGGACAGGCAGCTTCAACATTTATATCTTCCCTGACCTTGAAGGTCAACACAGACTCTCCCTCCCTCGGTGGGAAAGTTAGCCTCGCAAAAATACTTTCAAGTCTTCCCATACCTTGAACACAATTGCCCAAATACTTTCAAGTCTTCCCACTAAACAACAAGGTCAGCTGCTACTCACTAATATCTTAGGATATAAAGAGTATCATATAATCATGAAATAAAAACATATGAAATGGTAGAATTTCCATCACACAACACACACGCGAATAATCATAGTTTATTATAGAACACTAACAGACACGAGAAACGTCACCAGGAGCGGCAGCAAGCCTCAACATCCTCCTCGCAGACTGAGGTAAGTTTAATACCGTTTTATTCCTGTTCTGTAAGAAAGTTATGTCTATATTTAGCATTGTGAGAGAAGATCAGGTCACATTGGTCTTCACGATCCTTCATAAATCATGCTGATTTTCGGCTCAAGAAACTTTTCTGATTATTGTTAGTGTTGAAAATGTTTAACCTTTGCTTAACGTTATTATACTTCATAATTCTTTAAACAGAAATGAAGAGCATTTATGAAACACTATAACATTGTAAATGTCTCCTATAATATTACACTGTTTTACTGTATCATCTAATAAATTCAGCTTTAATCACTGGAATAAATAAAAGTAACATTATTAAAATAGAAAGTTATTTAACATCCTCCTCGCAGTCTGAGGTAAGTTTAATACAGTAGTCAATACAGTTGTATTCCTGTTCTGAATGAAAATTGTCTACATATTTTATATGCAAGGGATTTTATGAAATTTGTCTATACTGCTAAAGTTGATAAGCTCAGATAGATAAGCCTTTAATTAGGCTGTCTGATATGCACCTAACTACGCATTATTTGTACCTGCAGGAACAAGAGCAATCTGATATATTGCAGCGAATGTAAACCTGCACCATTGTCTCTTGTTCATGCAAGTACCAACCATAAACTTCTGTGAGTATTTGCACTCAGAAGGTCTTACTGTCGCCACACACTGATGCATCCAGATGTACACTGAACAGTTTAGTTTAAGAAAGTAAGAAACCCTAGAAAGTTAGACATTACATAATTTAACCTCAATTTTATGAAGTGATGCGAATGCTTTACCTTTCAGTTGAGTCTTATTAAAAAAAAATAAACGGTCATTTTAGTTTTAGAATTTTTATAATAGATAAAAGTTTAAAGACCTTTTTTAATGTATGATAGTTTTTACATCTGTACGTTTTTTTTATTTGCCATGAATACAGCCAGGATAGCTAGTATGATAAACCGTTCATAAACACTAATAATAATAGACCACTGATGCTTTCTTTTCCACTGTCATTTTGCTTCATTGACATGGCAATAGCGTTCTTAACTTTGGCCCTCAACGTTCATCTCCAATTTTGGTCATGAGTTTATCTGTAAATGAATAACATACTTGGAACATTACCTGAATATAGCCACATTGGGATAATATAATTCACAAATTTATCAAACTAAATAGTGTAGGTCATTCTTTGTGAGTTCAAAGCAGTCAATATTTATAAACTGTCTAATGGTTTCTCTTTTCAGGTAGTGGAGCAACTGTTTCAAGAGGAATCTGCCGATATTGACCCAGTGGACGGTGTGGTGGGGCCAGAGAGCCATTGCCCCTTGGCAGGGCAAACACTTGCTGTTCTGCATGGACTGAACAATCCCTTCAATCACCACTGAATGACTGATTTTTAAAAATGTATTTTAAAAATTCAAACATAGACATTCAGTTCTGTCAATTTTAATCAGAAAATGAAACAATTTACTTTGATTTTAACATGTTATGTATTTAAAGACAATGTGATATGCTTTAAGAGGAACTGAATAGCCACATCGAATGTTCATTTTGAATGTGAAGCAGAAGCCTGTGTGCTTGACCAATCAGCCACTGCATCAGCTGTGGGACAGAGAGCGTCGCCTCATCCTGAGTGTCTCCATCTAATGCATTAAAATAAACAACACATTTTTAAAACATTAAATTGCATCACTACATACAGTCATGGTACTATGCATCAACTACTTTGAAAAAGTACAAAATGTAATTAGTTGCTGCTTTAGAAAACTGAGTATACAGACAAGGTTTAAGAATAACACTAGCTGTTTCTATCACCCTTTTCATGCTCCATTTCAATTACATTAAAATACCTGTCAAAAATTTGAAAGCATTACAATTTATTAATGTTTTTGAAAAAGTCTTACCAAGCCTGGATTTAATAAATTACAGTAAAGAGAAGTAATATTATGGCACATCACTACACTTTTAAATAACTTTCTATTTTAATAATGTTACTTTTATTTATTCCAGTGATTAAAGCTGAATTTATTAGATGATACAGTAAAACAGTGTAATATTATAGGAGACATTTACAATGTTAAAGTGTTTCATAAATGCTCTTCATTTCTGTTTAAAGAATTATTAAGTATAACAACAATGTTAAGCAAAGGTTAAACATTTTCAACACTAACAATAATCAGAAAAGTTTCTTGAGCCGAAAATCAGCATGATTTATGAAGGATCGTGAAGACCAATGTGACCTGATCTTCTCTCACAATGCTAAATATAGACATAACTTTCATACAGAACAGGAATAAAACGGTATTAAACTTACCTCAGTCTGCGAGGAGGATGTTGAGGCTTGCTGCCGCTCCTGGTGACGTTTCTCGTGTCTGTTAGTGTTCTATAATAAACTATGATTATTCGCGTGTGTGTTTGTATACAGGCCCAGGTGCTCTGAAAATCGCGTCATTGAAGCATCAACTACTTCCGGTTCAAGGAGCCGTCAATCAAAATGGCACTAGCCAATGAGAGCGAACCTTGTTAAGCCCCGCCCACACGTTAGGTTTGAGTCAGAAAGACAAACGTAAATTTGAGAATCGTAAACGAAAACTTTTAAAGCGAACACGAAAACTCTGGCAGCGAAACCGCAGTTTAGGGAACTGTCAACAAAGAATGCAGTTTATTCGAAGACGATGTTAATTTTTTTTGTTTGAGGTTAGTTTTTTTCGTTCGTGGAGAGTATTTTTGTTCGTTTTCACTAATATTTCGTTGAATAATATTGGCTCAAGTCTACTTCCATATGTCAAGTCTTCGTCGTCAGTTAGAAACCTGGGTGTGCTCTTTGATACCAATCTTTCATTTGAAAGCCAGGTTTCTAGCATCTGTAAAACGGCGTTCTTCCATCTTAAAAATATATCTAAATTGCGACATATGCTATCTAAGACAAATGCGGAAAAGTTAGTTCATACGTTAATGAGTTCAAGGCTAGATTATTGTAATGCTTTACTAGGTGGTTGCCCTGCACGCTTAATAAACAAATTCCAGCTGGTCCAAAATGCAGCAGCTCGAGTTCTTACTAGAACCAGGAAGTATGAGCATATTAGCCCAGTTCTGTCAAACCTGCACTGGCTTCCTATTAAACACCGAATACATTTTAAAATCTTGCTAATGACTTACAAAGCATTAAATGGTTTAGCTCCACAGTACTTGAGCGATCTCTTAACTTATTATAGTCTTTCACGTCTATTGCAATCCCAAAATACTGACCAGCTTAAAATACCTAGAATATCAAAGTCAACTGCTGGTGGTCGATCTTTTTCCTATTTAGCTCCTAAACTCTGGAACAGTATTCCTATTTGTTAGATTCGTTTCCCGGCGTGCCTCATTCCAGTCCTCTTTTTGTTAACGGTTGAATGAATAAGTACTCAGCGCTGAGGGAGATAAGTTGTCTCTCAACTTTATTCTTTATCTTTTTGAATATATATAGAGAAATGTCTTAGGGGAGTAACAGAGTCAACCAATGAGAGAATATAGATAACATCATATAGGAATCTCAAACATGATAAGATCATATAGGAATTTCTATACATGGCAGAACCAAGTCTATATATGGTCAGTTGTCCAAGTTTTACCACGAATACATTGGGGCCCTGCAGGTTTCAGGTATGTGCGTGCTGGGACTACACCCACCACGCCCTGCCTCAATTCTCAATTTAGCTGGCGTAACAATAGTTGGCCGAACCAAATATAGATTTGTTTTTGTTTTGGGTAGTTACACCCCACCCTAAAGGGGGAAGCAATTCTCGCACAAATATCTGCGCCCATGTTCACCTAATGGTCCATATGCATATGTTGACATCTAACACAAAAACCCATTCATTTATTTTCAGTTCTGATACTACATCTGATACAAATCTTACATTGCCCCTTTTGGCAATAAAATTGCCACATCATAGTCTCAATCATTATTTACTCATTAACCTTTAACAGTTTCATTCATAAAAGCATATTGGGAAGATACAACATTATTCATAGCACTATTAATCATGGCTTGATAAATGAATAAATAAACTTGCCAGCACAACTAAGTATAATGTAAATTTAGCAGTCATGGCTAGTTAGATTCAAGTATAATTATTGCTGGTTCTTAATTTAGCAATCTCCTTTCCTCGTCTCGTCTTCTTATGCCTCGATTCGCCTTTCGTCGGATCTCCTCAGCTTTTGTCCAGTACTATCTGTCGTAACACTGGCTTGAGCATTCTCCAGGGATGGAGCTGCCTTCAGTCTACTAGCGTGGATCCACTGTGGCTGGAAGTCAGTCAGAACTCCTGTTCTGGTAACAGCAATCACTGTGGCAGGCCCCAGATACTTTGGTTCCCCGAGTTTTGTTGGCTTCAGGCACTTTATCAACACCTGTTGTCCTGGAACGAAAGGATGAGTTGGCTTTTCTGCAGGAAGAGGGAGAGAGAGAGAGACATCACCATTTATGCCATTCAATGTTTTGACTAGGGAATCCACATAATCCGCGATGATCACCTCCGTGTCACCTGTGGAAAAATAGCCAGCGCAACCTTTGACCCATGGGGTCGGGAAAGGTCTACCCATAATAATTTCAAATGGAGACATCTTTGTTGTTGCTGATGGGGACATTCTCATTTCTGTTAACACAACAGGCAGCAAGTCGACCCAATTTCTGCCTGTATCGATACATGCTTTGTTAAGTCTGTCTTTTATTGTCCGATTTGTTCTTTCTACCACCCCAGCAGACTGTGGATGGTAGGGAATATTGAAATGCCAATTTATATTGAGCTCTTTCGCTAACAACTGTGTCACTTTTGAAGCGAATGGTGTTCCGTTATCACTTTCTATGACCATTGGTATACCAAAACGCGGTATAATTTCCTTCGCGAGAACCTTTACTACCGTCTGAGCGTTTTCTTTACCACATGGAAAAGCTTCAGGCCACTTTGAAAATCGATCAACAATCACAAGTAAATACTTATGATTCCCACAGGGAGGCATGTGTGTGAAATCGATCTGCAAGTATTGGAATGGGAGCTCAGGATGCGGTAAAGACTCATGACTGATTGCCTTATGCTTATTTGTTCGTGCACACACCAAGCAGGCATCCAATATCAACAACGTATTCTTCCGAACATCTGCTATGCAGTAAGATTGATTCAAATTCAGTATCACTTTCTCTTTTGACACATGTGATACACCATGGTAATGTCTACATAACATGACAATAGTAGATGCTGGCAGTGCAATTCTACCCTGTTTATCTCTTAATATACCAGCTTGATCGGGTTTTACTTCGTTGATTGCCCAATGATTCAAATCAGTTTGCGTAGGATTAGCTTGCAGCACTTTAATGTCCAGATCATTAGTCAATGATGAATGCATCATAGCCACTTCCATGCCCCTTTCGTTTACGTGTGGACTTAACATCACTTCTTTGGCTGCCCATTTTGCTACTTCATCTGCAAATCTGTTTCCCTTAGCTTCATCCGATATACCCACTGCATGACCTGCTACTTTAATGACAGAAAGTCTTAATGGGTGTTGGGCTGCATTAATAAGCTCGGCCACAATACTGTGGTGTGAAATTGGTTTTCCGTCCGAGGTTTTGAAATCTCTTTCCTCCCACAATTTAGCAAAATCATGAACTATACCGTATGCATATTTGGAGTCCGTGTATATATTAACACACTGACCTTTTGCCAATTGACATGCTCTTGTTAAAGCAATCAATTCTGCAACTTGTGCTGATTTGAATGGCAAAGAATATGCCTCAATTACACAATCTGGTAATTCAACAACAGCGTAACCACACAAGTATGTGTTGTCATTTGGCTTGAAACAGGATCCATCAATATACCAATGCTTCCCCTCCTCCAGGACAGATGTAGAAACATCTGGCCTGCAGGCAGTCGAAGTCTGGATTCTGTCTAGGCAATCATGTTCGTCACTCTCGAATTCACCTTGTGTCAGCAACCTGTGCAGATGTACAGTAGGGCCATGAATAACAGAAGTTGGTTTCAAAGTTAAATTAGTTGTAGCTAACAATATAGCCTCATAACCTGATCGTCTTTGGGCCGTCATGTGTTGAGTAGAGATGTTATGCATAATGGCGCCTACCTGATGCGAAGTGTGAACTGTAAGTGAATGTGATAAAACAATGCGCTCAGCATCCTGTACCATTATCGCTGTAGCAGCCACCATACGCAGACAGGCAGGTAGTCCTCTAGCTACTGAATCAAGGGTTTTGGAAAGATAGGCTATTGGACGAAAAGCGCCCCCATGTTCTTGGGCTAGGATTGCAGCGGCTGTGCCTCCACCTTCATGCACGTACAGGTGAAACGCTTGAGTGTAACATGGAAGGCCGAGGGCAGGAGGTCTCAGAAGGGAGGATTTCAAATGTCTGAATGCTTGATCCATCTCTGTTGTCCATGTAATGCCTTCTTTGTCTCCCAGAGTAGCTTCTCGTAAAATTTTGTCGTACATGGAGCAGTTAGGCACCCATAATCTGCAGTAATTGACCAGTCCCAGGAAGCTTTGCATCTGCTTCTGTGTCGATGGGTGTTTAAATGAAGCGATGGCTTTCACTCTGTCAGCAGACAGTTGAACCTTGCCCTGTGACAGTTCATGTCCAAGGTACTCGACCCTCCTCTGTACCCACTGTAGTTTCTCTCTAGATGCCTTGAAACCAGCTTTCGCTAAAATGTTGCAGACAATTGTAGAGGCAGCAGCACACATGTCCTCTGAGACGCTAGTGACTAGAATGTCATCTGCGTATTGAAGCAGGCAAGTGTCTGGAGGAAGCTTGGCATCTTTCAACGTTGCGTGCACTACAGCAGAGAAAACAGCCGGAGAATCCTTAAACCCTTGTGGGAGTCTCGTCCAAGTCAGCTGAGAATTCCCAAAACAGAATGCGAAGAGTGGCTGTGTTCTGCGATCAACGGGTATACTGAAAAAGGCGGAGCATAAATCAATAACAGTATAAAAAGCATGTTCTGAAGGAATAGAATTGATTATAGTTTGTACATCTGGCACAATAGGAGACAGTGGCTTTATCAAATCATTAATTTTTCTCAGATCCTGTGTTAAGCGCCAGGAACCATTTGCTTTCCTAACAGGATTAATTGGTGTGTTATATGGTGAATGAGTGCGAATCAGGATGCCTTGAGTCAGTAATTGATCAATGAGGGGTCGAATTCCCTCCACTTTGTCTTTTGAAATTGGATACTGTTTCTGGAACACAGGCTTGTCTGTTGTCAAACTGGCCACATAGGGCTGGACATTTACTAGCCCTGCATCATCCTTATGGGCCGCCCACAACTTGGGGTTGACCCCGGGCATTTCCTGTCTATGCTCAGTTGCAGGTTGATCCTCGAAGAGAGCATTTCCTGTGTCACAAGTAAGAGAATAGGCTGCAGGAAACATGAATTGCAGAGAGTCATCATCAAATTCAAGCTTGGCACCTAATTTATGCATTAAATCTCTTCCTAAGAGGCAGAATGGGGAATTAGGTATAATGGCAAAAGCATGCATTTTAAACAACGACGGAACGTCATGAGATGTAACCGGTAAAGTTGGTGTCATTTCACATCGGATTGGGACTCCATTTATCCCAACAGAGTTCATATTTTTCCCTGTAATTGGACCCTCATAAACACTAGACGACAGGGAAGAAATCGAAGCCCCACTGTCAACGAGAAAAACATATTGTTTATGATCAACATTCAACTCAATAAATGGCAAAACATTAGATTTGTTAGGATAACTCATCGAAATCAGCGAAAATCGATCAAAAGAGGGCTCCGAACTCTGTGGGCGGCGTCATTGTGGCCAAGCAGTTGGGTAGCTTGGCCTCTGTCTTTGTTGTGGCTGAGAGGGAGAGCACGCAGATGCGGAGGGTGATCTATAACTCGCGGAGCTCCCTTTTCTTCTCTCCGTTCTCTGCCTCTCATCCCAAACTTTCTGACGGCAAGCGCGTTCCAGATGTCCCTGCTTACCACAATAATAACATCTCCTTACAGTGTCTGACCATAACGGGTGGGGCTTTATTGCATTGTCTACCTGAAACATTGCAGCATTTTCATTTCTGGAGCCATCGAAGGCTCCAGCAGATGAAAGCTCGCGCAAGCGTCGTCCCATTTCTTCAACCGAAATGCCAGTAATGTTCGGAGTGGTTATGCGAATTAACTGTGCAGTTTCTTTATCCATATTATTCAAAAATGTGTTCACAAATAGCGGACAATTTTCATCAACAGGAATCGCAGATTCCTCGATCCATGCATGTTTGAATCTTTTAAAAAACGCAACAGGGCTCTCGCCAGTTTTCTGTTTGGTATTGGCAGCATGCGAGATGTCTTGTCTAACAGAAGACAATTTAAGCAAAAATGCAGTTAGTTGTTTGAAAAATGTTTTGAGTTTACCTGAGCTTGCCCATACCCAATCAGGATTAGCATCCTCATCATCAGAGTCTATCACTGCTCTGTAAGGTTTGGACAAATCAAGCGGCTCTCGTAACCCAACTCGACGCGCGGTCGGTGCATCATAAATTGGGTTCAAATACTGAACTTCTGCAATCAATTCCTCCTCTGTAATTTCTGCGGGCAGCGTTTTAGTCAAAATGAAACGGTAATCTCGGCCCGTTAGTTGGCTGTATGCAGTTAACCGTTTCAGTACCGACACAAATTGATGTGGTGACCTTGCCGGGTCTGGTAATTCTTTAGAAATTGCCATGGCCTCAGAAACACTCAGAGGAGTAATTTTGTACCCGTCTGGTACCTGTACGAACGGAAAAACTTCAGTCGCGGACGGCAATTGTGGATACAGTTGATTTGGCACGGGTTTTGAGACTTCAACAGAATTTGAGGAGCACTCATATCGGGGCGGAGAGACGGGCGCGCTGACTGTTTTGGACGGTGACACCAGAGGAAGAGAGAGAGGTTTCTCCCTCAATCGCTCTGGGCCGCGGTCCCAGTACGACTTCATTTTTTTCCAAGTCTTATACGAGTACTTCATATAGTCATAATCCCATTTTGGATCGCCCCACCTCCCTAGAACCATATATTTTGCTTCGCGCATCTCTTTATCATTAAACGAACCGTCACGAGGAAACGGTTCTAATTGTATTTTTCCTTCGGACCAGCCAGCTAAATTGGATAGATAGGGTTCAGCGAAGAATGTTTTCGAATTTCTAATCATGAATTCTCTTGGGGTTTCGCCCATCAATGGCCTGCTAATTGTTTCTCCCATCAATGGTTTGGTTATCATTTCTCCCATGATCAACAAACAAAGATCTCTCCTTTGTGTTAGTACAATCTATAAAATAGTGGGGATGTCCAAATGGAATTCTAATAAAGATCTGCAGATCTATATTAACTTTTTGGTAATTTTGTTAATCACACAAAAAGTTTTTATTTTATTATTATTATTATTATTTTATTCATTCACACGTTAATAAGGACTGGAGTATCATCATTGAAATAGATTTTTGAAAAAGCAAAACATCTACTCCCTTCCCACGTGCAAAAATCGTGAGGAAATCAAAATGAAAGGAAAGGTTGATCAATCCCTCATTCTTCCCGTATCTATTAAAATACGAGGGAACATCATCCCGTATTTCTTTTTTTTTTTTTTTTTTTTTTTTTAAATACGAGGAAACCCGATTTTACCAAATATGGCAAAAATCGTGGCACGAAAATATACTTATCTCTCAAACAGACAGTAAGATCTACTTATAATGTATTTCTTACCTGTCTGGAGAGATCCCGGACCTCGAGCCCCCAAAACTGTTAGATTCGTTTCCCGGCGTGCCTCATTCCAGTCCTCTTTTTATTAACGGTTGAATGAATAAGTACTCAGCGCTGAGGGAGATAAGTTGTCTCTCAACTTTATTCTTTATCTTTTTGAATATATATAGAGAAATGTCTTAGGGGAGTAACAGAGTCAACCAATGAGAGAATATAGATAACATCATATAGGAATCTCAAACATGATAAGATCATATAGGAATTTCTATACATGGCAGAACCAAGTCTATATATGGTCAGTTGTCCAAGTTTTACCACGAATACATTGGGGCCCTGCAGGTTTCAGGTATGTGCGTGCTGGGACTACACCCACCACGCCCTGCCTCAATTCTCAATTTAGCTGGCGTAACAATAGTTGGCCGAACCAAATATAGATTTGTTTTTGTTTTGGGTAGTTACACCCCACCCTAAAGGGGGAAGCAATTCTCGCACAAATATCTGCGCCCATGTTCACCTAATGGTCCATATGCATATGTTGACATCTAACACAAAAACCCATTCATTTATTTTCAGTTCTGATACTACATCTGATACAAATCTTACACTATTACAGTTCGGGAAGCAGACACACTCTGTCAGTTTAAATGTAGACTAAAAACACATCTCTTCATCCTGGCATACACATAACACATTATACATACATTTTTAATCCAAACCATGTAAAATGATTGTTAGGCTGCATAATTTAGATAAGCCGGAACCGGGAACATTCCCATAACATCTGATGTACTCGATACATCAGAAGAAGAATGGCATCTACGCTGATATTGGTCTCTGTTTATTCCGAGGTTACCATGGTCAGCCGGATCCAGGCCGTATCCAGATCAGATGAAGGACCTGCACCTGGACACGAGCACAGCACTACCCTGAAGTGTCTGCGGAGACCGTGACTCTACTGGACCCTCCCCTGTGTAGATCATGAACCCATCTCCAATCGGACCAAATTAGACTTAATATTAGACTTGAATTATCAATATAATAATCAAACTATCAATCAATGAAATCGATCAATAATCAAAACTTAACACTTAATATTCATCAATTGTATTAATTCGCCTGCTCTTTTAAGGCTGCCGTTCAGCCAAACAAACTTTGTTTATAATTTTTTTCTGTGACCACTGTAAAGCTGCTTTGAAACAATCTGTATTGTAAAAAGCGCTATATAAGTAAAGGTGACTTGACTTGACACCGCTCGATTTTTAACCTGAACGTTATTTGTTATGCATCTCCCTATCGTGTTGATTAGACACGGTAGCATCAAAAGCACTATCATCACCATTATGACTATTGGACCTAACCTCATTAACCACTGTTGCCAACTGGTCAGGCTCCAGTTCGACCAGTCTCCAAACAGAGTGAATGGCTCAGTTTGTGGTGGAACCTTAATTGCTTGTTTCATCCTCCCTACCAAGTCAGAGATGTTTTTGTAATTATCTGGCACGCTAAAGCAGCATTTCTCTCCTAATATTTTGCATACTCCTCCCTTTTCTGCTGTTAACATGTCTAATACCAACCTATTCTGCATTACCGTCTTATATATGCCTTGCATTTCTTCATTTATCATATGAAAACCCAACTCAGTAGAATTGGCTAACACTTGCACTTGCCATGCCAGTTCATTTAACTTTTTCATAGCAGCGTTAACCCCTGCCCCTGGAACCACATACCACCAGAATAGTGGACCCTCTGCAGTCCAGAGGTCGCATAATTGCTTACCTTGATATGTTTCTGGCATTTCAGTGACACTTCGTCTCCTCCTAGACTGCCCCCTTGCATTAACGGTACTAACTTCTACTGCGCTTCTATACCCCTCACTTTTGGTGTGAACAATACCTGGAAAACAACAACCACTCCATCCCTTTGGTAGCTGATGTGTCGCTAAGCTTCCGCATACCCATGCAAAGGCTGAGCTCTCGATCGGCAGCAGTGTCAGTTTAGTTAATGTTTCTGTGCCTATGCTCAATGTTATATCTTCCTTTCCATTTTCAGTTAGAATACTACTCCCATCTTTAAACATATTGACATATTTTTCATATCTAGAATTTCTGTCACGGAACGAACAGGGAGGACTCAAGTGCGGGGTGACGGTGAGGATTTATTATAACAACAAAAGAACATAACATACAAAGGAAACAACCCACAAGGGGGAAAACATAACATAAACCAGATCATAACTCAAAGCATAAAACAAACCAGGAAATCCAGGATGATCTAGACAGGAATGACATTCAACAAAATGACAACGAGACCACACCAAACTGCAAACACAAGGGCTATATATAGGGAACACATGAGGAAAGGTAACGAGCTGAGAACAGCTGACAACATTCAAGGGAAATGAGGTAACAAGGTGGGCGGGGTTGCACAATGACAGGACACAATCAAGGGGCAGTGACAGGGCTCTGTCAACAGACACTCGAAAACACCAAACTGGAATGACAGAGCCGTGACACTACCCCCCCTCTAAAGGGACGCCACCTGGCGTCCCTACATTGAACACCAGGCAAACTAAAACAAATCTGAACATTACCACAGAAAATAATCAATGAAGGAACAGGTCAACCAAGAGCAAAACAACAAAAGTCCACAATATCCTGAAAAAATAACTCAGAGAAAAAAAAGAAAAAAAAGTCCTCAAATGGTCATGAAAATATTAACTCAAAAAAATTCCAAGCATCATGAAGAAAAAAAAAATGCAACAGTTCTCAATTTAACAAGAAATCATAATCAAAAACAGAGTCCAGGGGGAGGAAAAGGTGGGATGAGCCAGGGTGGCTCAGGCAGGACCAGCGGGTCGGACCGCAAAAGTTCAGGCGGCAAGATTTCGGGGTGGTCAGGCGGCAAGATTTCGGGGTGGTCAGGCGGCAAGAGTTCGGGGTGGTCAGGCGGCAAGAGTTCGGGGTGGTCAGGCGGCAAGAGTTCGGGGTGGTCAGGCGGCAAGAGTTCGGGGTGGTCAGGCGGCAAGAGTTCGGGGTGGTCAGGCGGCGCCGGCAGGGCGAGCAGACTCGGTGGCGCCGGCAGGGCGAGCAGACTCGGTGGCGCCGGCAGGGCGAGCAGACTCGGTGGCGCCGGCAGGGCGAGCAGACTCGGTGGCGCCGGCAGGGCGAGCAGACTCGGTGGCACCGGCAGGGCGAGCAGACTCGGGGTGGCCTCCGGGACTGGAGGATCGGAGAAGGCCCTTTTCCTCCTCCTCCGCTTATGAAGGCGTCGAGCGGCCTGTGGGACGGCGGCCACCTGGCTGGCTGCAGGCTCTGGGACGGCGGCCCCCTGGCTGGCTGCAGGCTCTGGGACGGCGGCCCCCTGGCTGGCTGCAGGCTCTGGGACGGCGGCCCCCTGGCTGGCTGCAGGCTCTGGGACGGCGGCCCCCTGGCTGGCTGCAGGCTCTGGGACGGCGGCCCCCTGGCTGGCTGCAGGCTCTGGGACGGCGGCCCCCTGGATGGCTGCAGGCTTGGTGTAAGCCGCCGCCAAAACTTCCACCGGAGTCCATCTCATGGACGGCATCGACAGCGTCTTCACGAATCCCTGGAAGTCCAGGGAGTCCAACCCCCTCATTCTCCATTCACTGAGGGGTTTGTCCAGTGCAGAATTAAACAAGTCCTTGAGGGCTGCGTCATTATAACCCAACCCTGCAGCAGCATGACTGAACTCCCGAACAAACACCTTTATCTCCGCCCCGTGTTGGCGGAGGGAGAGCAATGCCTTGACCCGCAGCCCGCGTAAAAAACGTAGGTTGGAGTTCATGGTTGGTGGTCAAGGACAGAAATCCTTCCCCGCTGAGTCCTTAAAGGGTGGTCTCGTTCTGTCACGGAACGAACAGGGAGGACTCAAGTGCGGGTGACGGTGAGGATTTATTATAACAACAAAAGAACATAACATACAAAGGAAACAACCCACAAGGGGGAAAACATAACATAAACCAGATCATAACTCAAAGCATAAAACAAACCAGGAAATCCAGGATGATCTAGACAGGAATGACATTCAACAAAATGACAACGAGACCACACCAAACTGCAAACACAAGGGCTATATATAGGGAACACATGAGGAAAGGTAACGAGCTGAGAACAGCTGACAACATTCAAGGGAAATGAGGTAACAAGGTGGGCGGGGTTGCACAATGACAGGACACAATCAAGGGGCAGTGACAGGGCTCTGTCAACAGACACTCGAAAACACCAAACTGGAATGACAGAGCCGTGACACTTTCCTACTGGTATGTTCCCAACCTTACATATACATATTTGACCTATTGTCCATTTAACTGTTATTAGGCTTGCAGTGACCCATGCCCCACTTGCCTTAGGCAGTGGCCTAGTATAGATAGGCAATTCAAAAATCATGTCAAAAACCTGCGGTGCACTTCTTATATTAGAAAATGGGCCATTACCAAATTTTCTTAGATTTTTCTTCAGAGATTCAGCTTTCCATTGACTACCCATATGTAAACACCACCAACAGTTTTCACTAATGTTCATAGCCTTGTGCTGTAGAATGGCCAAAGCACAGGCATGATTCCCCTGGCATGCTTCTAACACCAGTCTGGCCTCTTCCTCCTCTGCTGAGGTTTTTATTATTAAATCTCGCACTTCCAGTTTCTCTAGTTTATGTTCTAATTCCTTTTCTTGTTCTATTTGCTTTTCTGCTTCTGATTTCTGTCTTTGGTCTAATATTTTTAATTCCCAATATTCTGATGGGTCGTGCCCTGGTCACATATACTTCTGGTGGGAAAGTCGCCATATATTCACACGTCTGATAATTTCTATCGACAACATTACATTCGATTTCAACATTGTCTCCCTCATATACATATCTAATGTCTTTTTGGTCAGCTCTGGTCAGTCCTGAGGATAGGAACAGGACTCCCAGTGCCAACGCCAGACAGCCCCAGCCCTTTCCACCGGCCAGAACTGCCCTCCCTGCACCCTTGTAACACATATTTGCCCTGTTTTCGTGTTCAGTCTTACAGTGGTTAATCGTCGTGTCAGTTCAAGAATCAGATGAAAACACTACCCCCGTTTGATGTTGTGTTGCTCCCTTCCGGGACAACCGGGCTGCAGTTCACAGTAAATCAAATCCTTCCTCGTTGGGGCCTGGCACCCGTTTACAGTGTGTGTCGTGGATCCAGGTCACTCTTTTAGCCACCTTCACTGCCATTCTTGTCGTCAGCAAGACTTGGAACGGTCCGTTCCACCTTTCAGGATTCCAGTGACGTCATCTGAAGTTCTTGATCACCACCCAGTCTCCTGGTTCGATGCTGTTGCTCACCTCCCTTTGACTTTTGTCTGGTTTCGCCGGGGATACCTTCACATAGTTATTACGCAACAACCTTCCCAAGTTAAAACAATAGTCAAGCATACCTTCTAGTCCCTCTATGGTGGTCCCTCCAACTGTGGGGGAGCTCTGCCCCACAGTATTTCATAAGGGGTCATTCCATGCACTGACCTTACCCTCATCCTCTGATACATTAATGCAATGGACAGGGCATCTGTCCAACCCAGGTCAGTTTCCTCCATTATTCCTCGTTCTCTCTCTCCACTGCTCCTCCACTTTGAGGGTGGTAGGCACAGTGGGAGGTAGCATTTATTTTTAGTTGAGCCCCCAGTTCTTTTATGGCAGAGTTCACAAAATGGGTGCCATTGTCTTTTGTTTTTTGCATTGCTTCAACCCATTTTGAGAAACATGTCTACCATAACCAAACAATACCTTTTTCCTTTGTGTGGGGTCAGCTCAATGTAATCCATCATCACGTGATCAAACGGCCCATCTAGTGGAGGATGGTTACCTTTCAGGGCTTTTTCTCCCTTTTCTGGGTTGAACCTTGCTGTGGAAAAACCACAATAATAATAAATTAATAGAATTAAGTATGCCTCCTTTTCCCACGTGGTCTATGTCACGATACATGAAGGGAGGACTCGAGCGCAGGGATAAGGGTATTTAATATAACAGAAATAAACAATATGCATACACAGGAAACACCCATGAGGGGGAAAACATAATGTAACAAAGATCATAACAAACCAGGAAATCAGGGCAGGAAACATGTAGGGGTAAGACCATGGAAGAACAAGAATGACAACGACGCGATGCCGGACAGTAAACACTAGTAAACACTGTCCACTAGAACACTAATAATATAGGGTAATAGAATACCCTTTTTTATATTTCGCAGGACCCACTGAGATACTTCTGGAAGACATAGCCATGCTGTCTACTAGGGGAACCAGCATCTCGAGGCTGAACTCCTGTATTTGTGTAGCACACACGCCAGGGCCCGGTTTTCTGGGGAACGCCTGAAGTGAATGCTCTAGGACCCTCCTTGGAGCGGGTGATCTCCTCAGCGCAACCTGCGTGATAAATGGCAACTGAGGAGGGATGCCTCCAAGAGGCCTGGCGCGTCTGGCATCAGGACCTCTTCGAAGTTGCCTTCTTAGCGAGGATGACGGTCCTCAGATCTGTCCTCCTACCAGAAGGCTGAGGCTGAGAACGTCTGCCCGACCCCCCAGTTTTCTGGGGGGGTTGGCGGGTAAAGACGCTCTGCCTCTGAACGGCCCGGTATGAGGGCGACGAGACAGAAGCACATTGAACGCCACCTGTTGTTTAGCCGCCTCCTGGAACTTATCGACGACCGTCTTAACTGAATCGCCGAAAAGTCCAGAAGGCAACAGAGGGGCGTCCAACATACAATTCTTCTCTTTATCTTTTAGGGAAGTGATATTTAACCACAAATGCCTCTCCGTTGCCACACAATCTGCCATGGAGCGGCTAATAGAGGTGGCCGTCTCCCTGGTGGCCTGGAGAGCGAGGTCTGTGGCTTTCCTCAGTTCAGCCACAGCCTGTGGGCCTATGCCTCCGCCCTCAACGAGATCCCCTTACAACTCGGCTTCATAGGCCTGAAGCAGGGCGGCGGTGTGAAGACACACCGCTGCCTGGCTAGCCGCCGAGTATGCCTTGCCCACATGTGCTGAAGTAGCTCTCATCGGCTTAGTGGGCAACGCCGGGACTTTAAGCGATGAAACCGATTACTCTCGGCATCGTGCAATAACAAAATTAACGCGCAATCAACCAGAGTAGCATACTAGTTATTTTGTAGTGTAAATATTCTGGAGGTGGTGGGCCTTCTCCAAGATCTGGACACCTCAGCATGCAGATCAGGGAAAAAAGGCAGGTCCCGGCGGGGGGAAGGACTCGTACTGGCAGAAAACGTTCGTCCAATTTACTTCTTTTCGGACGAACAACACTTTCCTCTGCTGGCCACTCAATATTTAATGTGGCCACCGCACGAATCACAACCTCGAGCAAATCCTCATAAGCTGGAGATGAGGTTGGCAAATCCTCACTCTCAGCATCAATACTAACAACGTACAGAGCTAGACAGAGCTAGACATTTAGCTAGAGTTGTCTAGCCTCAGAACTAGACAATTGCAGTGCTTGTGCCTCTGTTTGGCCGAAAGTAACCGCCCTCGAACGTGCTTCCAGAACCATACTAGAGACACTGGATCCGTCGGGTAAGGGTTGAGATAGGGGAGCACCCGTCTGAGGCCCCTCCGACAGATCCATTTGCGAACCCCAGGACTTAGATCACCGCAGAGCCTCAGCTGCTGCGGAACCCGAGCCCTGGGGAACGCGAGCCTGGGTGGTGTCAGTGTCAAACACCGCCAGACGAGAGCGGAGCACCCGCAGCGTTAGTTGGCTGCAGTGATCACAGTCAGCCCTAACGAGCGCTGACCTAGCATGCTCCACTTCCAGACATATTACACATAAAGAATGCGTATCTCCTCCCAAAAGATAACACGGGCAAGGACACGCACACTGTATTTGCCTGATTTGCCATTTTCAATGAGATCCCTGTTCTTTTAAACTAATCTCGGGAAAAACTCAGAAAGCCAGTACAACTCAACACACACACTCTTTTTTCACACTGTGCTTCTTTTGGATTTGGTCAGGTTTTTGTCCACGTTGGAACTACGTTCTGTTCAACACATCGATGCAAGATGGCGAGCTTTCCCAGTGAGAACTGAGTGATTGTGAGATTATCCTTTTCTAACCGACAACGGAGAGATTGGGTATGAGAGAACTGATTTCCTGTTAGTTATAAACTGAGTTTTCCCTTTGCTCGAACTGACATTTTTCCCCCGAACTGGATCGAGTCCGTTGATGCGAATCTTTGATCTGAATCTTTTTTAGTTGAATCTTCTGAACTGAATCTTTGAATCGAATCTTTGAACCTGAAACTTTTTAATTTGATTTTTGAACTGAACTTTCAAACTGAGTTGCCAAACTGAGTTTTACACTCTTTTCTTCTGAACTGTTGTTTCTTTGCTACTGTTCTGAACTGTGAAATTGTACATTTGTTAATCATTGTAAGAATTGTGTTTTTCATTTTAGGAAATTATCTTAGTTTAAAAGGTGCACCCGACCAATCAGTCTAACGAGGTACAGTTTATTTAATGTAATTGTGAGAATTCTTTTATTTCTCTTTTTTGATTGGTTATGCTGAGTTTCATCCAGGAATCTGGCCAATGACAAATGTGCGCGCCTTTTACAGCGTGCGCGCCTTTTTTCAAATTTGAATCCGTTTGTTGGAAAGCGAGTGTGCGCGCATATCTGTCTGTGTGCGTTGCAGCTGGCCATCTGCAGTGCACAGTATTACTTCAGCTCGGTTTTGAATGGATTATTACATTGATTATTTTACATCGGACTGCAAAGTTTTCTATTTTAGGCAAATTTAAGTTGCGGGTTGTTAATGGAGAACAAACAAGAAAAAATGCAATATGGCCAACGACTTTGTGGCGAGGGGGGCGTGGTTCAGCGGGGTTTGCAGCGGGAGAGGGAGTGGAGAAGCGAGCGCGGCGTAAGTGGGTCAAGTGCAAATAACAAACACCTGTGTCTTGTTACAGTAACTGGCGGGAAGAGACAGGATATAAGCGGCCAGGAAGTGGAGGTCGAGAGAGAAAACGACTGAGACTCGAGCGCACGGCACATTCCCAAAGCACGGGAGAACCTGCAGAAAGACTGAGAGAGACTGAGCGATATTGAGCGCCGAGTGCAGAGCGCGGAACGAGCGCGCCGCCTGTTTTGTTTTGGTTTTACTTTCACTTTCATTTGAATAAAAGTTTAACGAGTCTCAGCTAAGCCGACCCTGCCTCTTCCTTCCTGCATGAACCAACCACACTACACTGGTGCCGAAACCCGGGAGGAAGAGGAAACGGCCGCTGCCATCATGCAGACTCCGTCAGGTACGCCATTTGAGGAGGTCATCCAATCGCTCGCGGGACTCCACCAACAGCAACATCAGGCTCTCGTCGCCATGAGGGAGGATCAGGAGCGTCGCTTCCAAGCCCTCCTACTGGCACAGGAGGAGGACCGCGAGCTGTTCCGGAGCTGCCTAGACCAGGGGGGTCACACCGGAGGATCGTCAGTGAGTGCAGCCCCTGCTGGCCACATGCCAATGTCTAAGATGGGGCCGGCGGACGATCCCGAGGCATTCATCGACCTGTTTGAGAGGACGGCGGAGGCATGTGGGTGGCCGCAAACCCAATGGCCGGTGCGCCTCATTCTCTTGTTATCGGGCGAGGCGCAAGTGGCGGCCCAACAGCTCCCCGTCCCGAACCTCCTGGTCTACGGAGACCTAAAACGGGCCATCCTCCAGCGGGTCGGCCTAAGCCCGGAGCAACATCGACAGCGGTTCCGGTCACGAGACCTGGGCGAAAGTGGCCGACCCTTCGTGATGGCCCAGCAGCTCCGGGACGCCTGCCGCAAATGGCTACTGGCCGGGGATAGCGACGTCGATCAGGTCATCGATCGTGTGGTGCTGGAGCAGTTCATCTCCCGTCTCCCGAGGAGGACTGCAGAGTGGGTCCAGTGCCACCGTCCGACGTCGCTGGACCTGGCCATCCAACTGGCGGAGGACCATATGGTGGCGTGCCCAGGGGTCGGCGAACCCCTTCCAGCGGCCTCTCTCTCCCTCTCTTCTCCTGTTGTCTCTCCCTCTCTTTCTCTCACCCCTAAACCTGTCCCTTTCCCCAGGTCCCGACCGACGGTCCCTCCTCGTACGTTTTCCCGAGGGCGGGGTGGACAGGGAGGGCAGGGTGTTACGGATGATCCACGGTCAATGCCCCGAGGCACTGGCTGGACTGGGGTGGCACCGGGGACCGCCTCCACTTCTCCGCTCTCTTCCCGTCAGGGAGGTGACCCACTTACTGCCACCAGGGGGGCGGGGAGGCCTGGGCCGGCCTGTTGGCGCTGCGGGGACCCGGGACATTTTGTGGACAGGTGTCCAGTGATGGAGGTGGGGACCCTGATCCGGGTCCCGGACGCGCCGCAGGCTGCCCCTGATCAAGCCGGGTTGTACCAAATACCTGTGAGTATTAAGGGGGGTACTTATCAGGCTTTGGTGGATTCAGGTTGTAACCAAACCTCAATTCACCAAAGCCTGATTCAGCCCGGGGCATTGGATAAGAGCCGCATGGTTCGGGTGCGGTGCGTGCACGGGGATGTGGTGAAGTATCCTTTGTGGCCTGCTGTTATTCAATTCCGGGGACAAAAGCATAGCCTGGAGGTGGCAGTTAACCCGCACCTCCGACATCCGCTGATTTTGGGGACGAATTGGCCAGCCTTTAGTCAATTGTTGAGGTGTTTATGTGCGGATGTCTCTTTGGCAAGTAGAGAGCGAGGGAGGAGGGCGGTCGTGCAGCTGGGGGAGGCTGAACCGGGACCTCTGGGATCAGCCTCGGGGGGACCGAGCACTCCCGGGAGGCGAATCCTCCTGGAGGGCGATGACTTCCCCTTGGAGCAATCCCAGGACGAGACGCTGAAAAATGCCTTTGAACAGGTCCGTTCCATCGACGGTCAGCTCCTCCAACCTGAGCAGCCGCTCTCCTACCCTTATTTCGCCGTGATCAAAGATAGGTTGTACCGAGTGACCAAAGACGCTCAGACAAAGCAGGATACAACCCAGTTGTTAATCCCGAAAAGCCGCCGGGAAATGCTTTTCCAGGCGGCTCACTGTAATCCGATGGCAGGTCACTTAGGGCTGGCAGCAACACTGAATCGTCTCATGGCCCGATTCTTTTGGCCGGGCATCCACGAGAATGTTCGCCGATGGTGCGCGGCTTGTCGTGAATGTCAGTTGGTAAACCCACCGGCCGCTCCAAAAGCGCCTTTGCGTCCCCTTCCTCTAATGCAGGTCCCCTTCGAGAGAATTGGCATGGACCTCATCGGGCCATTAGAACGTTCCGCACGTGGGCATCGGTTTGCATTAGTGATAGTTGACTATGCAACCCGATACCCAGAGGCAGTTGCCCTCCGCAGCATTTCGGCAAAGAGTGTTGCGGAGGCACTGTTTCGAATAATCTCCCGAGTGGGAATCCCGAAAGAGATTCTCACTGATCAGGGCACGGCGTTTATGTCACGTACCTTGCATGAACTATACGAATTACTGGGCATTAAATCAGTTCGCACCAGCGTCTATCACCCACAAACAGACGGGCTGGTGGAGCGGTTTAATCGTACGTTGAAAAGCATGATTCGGAAGTTCGTGCATGAGGACGCCAAAAATTGGGATAAATGGTTGGAGCCTCTCTTGTTCGCTGTGCGCGAGGTCCCGCAAGCCTCCACGGGGTTTTCCCCCTTCGAGCTTCTCTACGGACGCCAGCCCCGGGGGGTGTTGGACGTCCTGAGAGAATCTTGGGAGGACGGACCTTCTAATAGCCAAAACGAAATTCAGTATGTGCTGGACCTGAGAGCAAAACTTCACACTTTGGGGCGGCTCTCCATGGAGAATTTGCTACAGGCCCAGGGCAAACAGAGCCGGCTGTACAACAGAGGTGCCAACCTGCGTAAATTTACACCGGGAGAGAAGGTACTTGTATTGCTCCCCACATCCAGCTCCAAATTACTCGCCAAGTGGCAAGGGCCCTTTGAGGTCACACGACGAGTTGGAGATCTCAATTATGAGGTCCTTCGATCAGATAGGAACGGGGCACATCAGATATACCACCTCAACCTCCTTAAAAAGTGGAACGAGGCGGGGTCAGTGATGCTGGCGACGGTAGTAAGTGGGGAGGAGGATCTCGGGCCAGAGGTGAACACCAAAAGTCAATCTCTCGCTCTGGCCCCTGGAGGAGATCACCTCTCGCCGTCCCAGCTCACTGACATTGCCAAGTTGCAAGCGGAGTTTGCTGACGTGTTCTCGTCCCTACCGGGCCGGACGAATCTCATCCAGCACCATATTGAGACTGAACCGGGCGTAGTGGTCCGTAGTCGTCCGTATAGACTACCTGAACACAAAAAGAAAGTGGTCCAGGCTGAATTAGAGGCGATGCTCGATATGGGGGTGGTAGAAGAATCCCACAGCAATTGGGCGAGCCCGATAGTTTTGGTTCCTAAAACGGACGGCTCGATTCGGTTCTGTGTGGATTATCGCAAGGTGAATGCCGTGTCAAAGTTTGACGCGTATCCAATGCCGCGGGTTGACGAGTTGCTTGATCGGCTCGGTACGGCTCGATTTTATTCGACACTGGATTTGACGAAGGGATATTGGCAGATCCCCTTATCTCCCTTATCCAAAGAAAAGACAGCCTTCACAACGCCGTTCGGATTGCACCAATTCGTCACCCTTCCCTTTGGGTTGTTTGGAGCGCCGGCCACCTTCCAGCGCCTCATGGACCAGGTCCTGCGCCCGCATGCCGCATATGCCGCGGCCTATCTGGATGACATTATCATCTACAGTAATGACTGGCAGCGGCATGTCGGGCACCTGCGGGCAGTCCTGCAGGCGCTGAGGGGGGCCGGCCTGACTGCCAACCCGAGGAAGTGTGCGATTGGGCGGGTGGAGGTCAGGTATCTGGGTTTCCACTTGGGTCACGGTCAGGTGCGTCCCCAAATTGATAAAACTGCAGCAGTTGCGACCTGCCCACGGCCCAAGACCAAAAAGGAGGTGAGGCAGTTCCTGGGGCTGGCGGGATATTACAGAAGGTTTGTACCTAATTATTCGGACCTCACCAGCCCGCTGACTGACCTCACTAAAAAGGAAGCACCAGACCCGGTCCAGTGGACGGAGCCGTGTCAGCAGGCCTTCACCCAGGTTAAGGCTGCTCTGTGTGGCGGCCCGCTTTTGCATTCTCCTGACTTTTCTCTCCCTTTTGTGTTGCAGACTGACGCGTCGGACAGGGGGCTGGGAGCGGTCCTGGCCCAGGAGATAAGGGGTGAGGAACGCCCGGTGCTGTACATCAGTCGGAAGCTCTCGAAGAGAGAGACGAAGTACAGCACCATAGAGAAGGAGTGTTTGGCCATCAGGTGGGCGGTCCTCACTCTGCGATATTATCTCCTGGGGCGGGAGTTCACCCTCTGTTCGGACCACGCGCCCCTGCAGTGGCTCCACCGCATGAAGGATACCAACGCGCGGATCACCCGGTGGTATCTGGCATTGCAGCCGTTTAAGTTCAAGGTGGTCCACAGGCCGGGGGTCCAGATGGCGGTAGCCGACTTCCTCTCCAGGAATGGGGGAGGGGGGGAGGCTGCAGGCCGGATGGTGCCCCGGCCTGAGACGGGCGGTGGGGGTATGTGGCGAGGGGGGCGTGGTTCAGCGGGGTTTGCAGCGGGAGAGGGAGTGGAGAAGCGAGCGCGGCGTAAGTGGGTCAAGTGCAAATAACAAACACCTGTGTCTTGTTACAGTAACTGGCGGGAAGAGACAGGATATAAGCGGCCAGGAAGTGGAGGTCGAGAGAGAAAACGACTGAGACTCGAGCGCACGGCACATTCCCAAAGCACGGGAGAACCTGCAGAAAGACTGAGAGAGACTGAGCGATATTGAGCGCCGAGTGCAGAGCGCGGAACGAGCGCGCCGCCTGTTTTGTTTTGGTTTTACTTTCACTTTCATTTGAATAAAAGTTTAACGAGTCTCAGCTAAGCCGACCCTGCCTCTTCCTTCCTGCATGAACCAACCACACTACAGACTTTTACCAACGTGTAACGTTACCGAACAACTACAGAAGGTAAGGTAAATAAATTAGCTTTTATTAAAAAATATATAGTCTGCTACATTGCGATGTAATGTGTTTAAGTAATAATCTAATCGCGATAACGAGATTACATAGTTCAATGTACTAGCCAACATTAACGTTACTGTGTGTTGTTAGCATGTGTTAATATTGTAAACTAGGATTAAGATTATTTTTTTTAAATCTATATAAGAGCTTTGTCAATGAGCGAACTGAGAACGGAGTCTTGTACAAGCTCTTTTGAAAATCCCTGTTAGTAAGTAAATGGCTAATGTGTGTGTGTGTGTGTGTGTGTGTGTGTGTGTGTGTGTGTGTGTGTGTGTGTGTGTGTGTGTGTGTGTGTGTGTGTGTGTGTGTGTGTGTGTGTGTGTGTGTGTGTGTGTGTGTGTGTGTGTGTAAAATACATTTTAGGAAGAAAAAATCCAGCCACATGATCTTCAGGAGCGGTGAGTATTGACATACTAACATTAGGAAAGCTGAATTTTCAGCATCATTACTCCAGTCTTTAGTGTCACATGATCCTTCAGAAATCATTCTGATATGCTGCTTAAGAAACATTTACTATTATTATTAATGTTGAAAACAGCTTGTAACGCGTTTATTCTCTAGGAGAGGCCGGATAGCTCGCCTAAATGTAGAGTGAAGCACTAAGACACAACTGATATTCCACATGAGGGGTCCTTTATTAACAGGAACTGTCCATTCTACACACACCGGGGCAGTTAGCAACTAAACGCGTTACTAAACAACAACAAAAAACAACAGTAAAAGCAACAGAAATGAAAACATTGGGAAAAACCTCACTCCATACATGCGATGCTTCCCTGCCCTCGCTCTGTTCGAACGACCTCATTACTGCTCTTGAGAGTGAAAAAGCGCTCCGCCTTAAAGGAGCAGTACCCACTATAACGTTACAAGCTGTGTACATTTTTTTTCAGGATTATTTAATGAATAGAAAGTTCAAATGAACAGCATTTATCTGAAATATAAAGCTTTTGCAACGTTTTAAATATCTATAGTGTCACTTTAATGCATCCTTGCTGAAAAAAATGTATACATTTCTTTAAATTCTTTCCCAAAAAAACAAAATCTTACCAACCCAAAACTTTTGAACACAATGTCACAAAATCTTTCTATTTCAGATAAATAGAAAGTTAAAAAGAACAGTATCAAATAATCATAAAAAGAACTGTTTTCAACATTGATAATAATCATAAATGTTTCTTGAGCAGCAAATCCTCATATCAGAATGATTTCTGAAGGATCATGTGACACTGAAGGCTGGAGTAATGCTGGAAATTCAGCTTTGCATCACAGGAATAAATTACATTTTAAAACATATTCAAATAGAAAACAGTTGTTTTGCATTTTAATAATATTTCACAATATTAAAGCTTATTTTCCTTTTTTTATAATTTAATAGCATAAATCCAGCCCTGGTGAGCACCACAAGTGACATCTTTAAAAAAAATACACAAATATTACTGTTCAAAAACATTTGACCGGTAGTGTACAGACACACACACACACACACACACACACACTGTTCAAAAGTTTGGGATCGTAAGATTTTTAATGTTTTTAAAAGAAGTTTCGTCTGCTCACCTGCAAGGCTGCATTTATTTAATTAATAATAAGATGAAATAATATTACAATTTAAAATAACTTTTCTATTTTAAAATGTAATTCATTCTTGTTAGCAAAGGTGAATTTTCAGCATCGTTACTCCAGTCATAAATTTAATAAATAAATGCTGTATAATTTTAATAAACGCTGTATAAGTGCTGTTCATTTTGTAAATGTAACAAAGTAGCAGGCGTGCGATGCGGAGTCCAAACAGAAACACTTTAATAAAAGAAATCAGGAAGCACACGGGGGTGCAAAACACGGGAGAAATACATCCACACGTAGACACATGAAACTTTAACAAACGACAATGACATGGGCTAACACAAGGGTATAAATACACTAGGAAATGATAAACAGGTGGTGAACTAAATGGGTAATCAAAACACGACAGCTACGGGAAGACATGAGGGACAAAACAGGCGGATCAGGAGCAGACTGTGACAGTAGCTCCCCCTCCCGGAAGGCGCGACCTCGGGCCTAAACAGGTCGACAGCGGAGGGAGGGAGGGGGACCAGGGGGCGGACTGAACAAAACATGACACAGAGTCCAGACAAAAGTAACAAGTCCATGGGGGTGCAGGAGGGATCAGGGGCCAGGCAGAGGGAGGTGACCAGGGAGGTGCAGGCGGAATCAGGGGCCAGGCACCCGAGTCAGTCCATGGTGGAGCCGACGGGCCAAGGTCCCTGAGTGACGCCGCTGGCTCCGGAGGCCGAGGAAGGGCTGGAGTGACGAACCTCCGAAGAACCAGCGGCAGGCCCGAGGACTGACTCGGAGGCGGAGGGACAGAGGACGTAGGGGGAACTGAAGGGAGGGAGGAGCCGGCCGACGCCACAGGAGGAGGCCAGGCGACGACCGACCAAGGGGACACCGGTAGGACGAGGGAGCCCGCGGGAGAGGAGAGGCTGAGGGACGTCGCTGGGGCTGACGGGGTGAGGAGTGGAGGCGCTGACGATGCGTCGACGGGCCGAGGTGGAATGAGGGGCACCGAGGTCGGAGGTGGAACCTCAGTGCCCCACGATGCCGGTGTACCGCCGACGCATGACCGCTCCACAGTGTTGGGTGGAGCCAGAGTGGGGAAGCGGGACACAGGCAGAGATGGGGACGGGTGCAGGCTGGGTAGAGGTGGAGGGAGAGGGAGGCTGGGTGGGAGTTCTGGTGGCTCGGGTTCGGGGAGGTCCTGGAAGGCCGGCGGAGGTTCGGGGAGGTCCTGGAAGGCCGGCGGAGGTTCGGGGAGGTCTTGGAGGTCTTGGAGGTCTGGGAGGTCTGGGAGGTCTCGGAAGGCCAGCTCAGGCTCTGGCGGGTCGGGCCACGGCAGCTCAGGCTCTGGCGGGTCGGGCCACGGCAGCTCAGGCTCTGGCGGGTCGGGCCACGGCAGCTCGGCCGCTCGGGAAGAACTCTGTTCAGTTTCGGCCGCTCGGGAAGAACTCTGTTCAGTTTCGGCCGCTCGGGAAGAACTCTGTTCAGTTTCGGCCGCTCGGGAAGAACTCTGTTCAGTTTCGGCCGCTCGGGAAGAACTCTGTTCAGTTTCGGCCGCTCGGGAAGAACTCTGTTCAGTTTCGGCCGCTCGGGAAGAACTCTGTTCAGTTTCGGCCGCTCGGGAAGAACTCTGTTCAGTTTCGGCCGCTCGGGAAGAACTCTGTTCAGTTTCGGCCGCTCGGGAAGAACTCTGTTCAGTTTCGGCCGCTCGGGAAGAACTCTGTTCAGTTTCGGCCGCTCGGGAAGAACTCTGTTCCTTCTTGGACTGGAGGATCGGCTCATTAGCTGTAGCATGCGGAGTTGGCTGTCTGGAGCGGGAAGAGAGCTCCTCCAGACATCGCGTCATGGCTTCCCGCCAGCCCAGTCCCGCGATGTCCGGGAGATCTTGACGATGGAATCTTGCCCCGATCCAGAACAGCGAGTCCAGCGACCGCTCATTGAGAGGAGCGACGGCGGCGAGCAAGCCGAACTCGAGCGCGAATTGGCGGAGATCCTTATTTCTCTCGGCGCTCGCGATAAAAAGGGAGTGGAAATCCATCAGGAAGTTTTTTGGGGTAACTAACCCGGTCGTTTGTTCTGTAACAAAGTAGCAGGCGTGCGATGCGGAGTCCAAACAGAAACACTTTAATAAAAGAAATCAGGAAGCACACGGGGGTGCAAAACACGGGAGAAATACATCCACACGTAGACACATGAAACTTTAACAAACGACAATGACATGGGCTAACACAAGGGTATAAATACACTAGGAAATGATAAACAGGTGGTGAACTAAATGGGTAATCAAAACACGACAGCTACGGGAAGACATGAGGGACAAAACAGGCGGATCAGGAGCAGACTGTGACAGTAAAGTGTTACAGTTTTGTATTCAGTATGTTTAGATTGTCACCATAATCCTAGTTTGAGAATTTGATAAACTATTGTTAATTACTGAAGAAATTTAAATTTTGTATTTTATTTATTCAATAACTGTGATTTTAGATTACATGTTTTACATAATTTAAACACTATTAAATTATATGTAAACAAATGCTGCAAATTGAAGTTTGAGATGATTTTAATTATTTTTATACTGTTTCACAGACTTATTTTATCTGCCAAAATAAAACTTCATTTTAAATCTTGAGCGTGTCTTGACTATTTATTGTTTGACTGTAATAATTTAGTAAATACCTGTAAAATAACAGTGTTTATCCATAGAACTCTTAGCGATATCATTTAATTAAAGGTGTTTGACTGTAATAATTTAGTAAATACCTGTAAAATAACA
Organism: Rhodeus uyekii; assembly: GCA_037043235.1. NCBI lineage: Eukaryota > Metazoa > Chordata > Actinopteri > Cypriniformes > Acheilognathidae > Rhodeus > Rhodeus uyekii. The sequence continues at coordinate 401,290 of JAWRVZ010000288.1, forward strand.
GTGTTTATCCGTAGAACTGTTAACACTGTTATTTAATTGAAGGTTTTTGATCATAATAATCTAGGAAAGATCCATAAAATAACAGTTTTACACTGTAAAAACAAAAATCATAAAAAAACGGTAAATGACTGGCAGCTACGGCAAAAACCGTAAAAAAAAGGTAAAATATCTTACTTTAAACACGGGGAAAATCTGTAAAATAAAATTTTTTCACTAAAAATTTTAATGAAAATTTCTGTAAAATTATTGTTTTTGCACTTTATTTGAATTAAGATATTTTACTTTAATTTTATGGTTTTTGTTTGGCAGCCGTAGCTGCCAGTCATTTACCGTTTTTTAACGAGATTTTTGGGGTGACGAAACTGGACGGAACAAAGTTTTAACAGCTATTGGTTCTGTGCGGATGTACCTTGTGCTGAAAAGTTGTTTTTATAAAATGATTTCTTAAGTTCATTCATGGCATTTCATTAAATTTTGTTTTTGGTTACATTTTATTTGGTATATTAATATGTTGAATTTAATTGTGATTTGTTGTGAAGAATGTAAAGTTTTTTTTTGTTTCCCCCTTTTTGTGTTGTCATGGGCCCATCTTTCCCTTTACAACCTGTTACTGTGTTCAGTGGAGGAGGTCTGTTTTTCTCTGTTAGCCACAAGTCACGAGATTGTAAGCTGCTTTGTTTTGGGTACTAATAAATGCACGTTTTTGTTGATTGAAAGTTGGAGTTCCTTGGAGTTCCTTCCTGATGCTTTGGTAAATCATAGCTGTATTGAAAAATAGTAAATAAAACAACAGACTTACTATAGATAGTTGTTATATGTCGTCACACCACTTCCGGTAACAGACATGTTGCCAACAGCCATGTTGCTCCAACAGCCATGTTGGAGGTGGAAACGAACAGGATTAGCAGTTGTTACAATGGTAAACTACTGTGCGGTTATTGGGTTATTGGCTGTACGAGCAGTGGTGGGTGAGATAAAGTGTCGGTTTACCTGTTTCTATCTGTTTGCCAGCCATAATCACAAACCAAGGGGATAGAACAAAGGAACTATCGGAGAAAAGGAGAACGTTGTAGCTTTTACGATTAAGCAGAGTAGATCTGTCAGCTTCATCCTACCCGTATAAACGAGTCTGCTCAAAACATTTCGTATCAGGTAAATACAATACAAACAATACATTGAACTGTTAATTGTGTTTTTCTCAATGGCTTATAGCTGAATTTAGCATGTTTACCTTAGGATTTAGACACATTTCCAGTTTCGCAATGCTCAAATTACATGCCACAACTCTACTAAGAGTAAGAATATGTCGCCACAAAAGATGCATGGTTGATTTTCTATTTACATGCATATGTTACGGGACAGGATTTATTATCCTTATGTAATGTTTTTTCTGTGTCACCCGTTTGTTGTTTGGTTTCTTCCAGTTTGTTTTCCCGCTCTTTTGCTATCACTAATTTACCAGGTTTCTGCTATTGGCCGGCTCAAAGATCCATCACGCCACTTCAACCAATCAGCAACCCCTGTTTGGTACATAAGACGCCCTGGTGAACTGAAGAGGAGAGAGAGGAGCTGGAGAGCTTGTGATTGTTTGTGACTTGGTCGTTTGCTAGTTAAGAGTTGCTGTCAGTTTGATTGAGTTGAGTGTATGGAGAACCACTCCACGTGACTACCGTTCGCCTGCCCAGGGAGAAGGAAAAGGGAAGTACGTCATGTGACATACATTTTTGCACTCAGTTTATTCTTTGTTAGACACATTAGGTAAGGAGCGTGTGCAACCCTATGTATGTTTTGTTTTAGGTAGTGAAGTTTAGTTAGGGCGTGTCTCACGCTGAAGAGTCTTTTTTTTTACTGTTTATGTTATTAGTTAGCTTAGAGGTTGGGGGTGAGTTAGCGTGTTTTGTTTTGTTACTTTGTTTGTTTAGCACCGCTCACTTTCTTCTCTCTGTGGCTTATTTTTGGTTTGTCCCAAATTTGGTTGTACTTCCTGTATATAGTTGTAAATAGTGGTATAGGTATATAAGGTTGTTTATTCCCTTGTGTAAATAGACATCTGTAAATAAAACAACCCACCTGTTTATCACACTCTGGCTTGCTGTTTCATTCACTACAACACCTCCCAGAAATAGATAACATACGATTTATACTTAATTTATTATGTACGTCTCCCTCATACTCCTAGGCCATCTGGGGACGTAACAATTTGGGGGCTTGTCCGGGATATTTTCTCTGTATTGAGAAGTTTCCGGTGGTGAGCATTATTTCCTGTTTCTTACTCTGGGAGTGTTTGTGGTGGATGAACTCAAGTGATTAGCATTGTCAATATAGTGGCTTTGAGCTTGGTGTGTTTTAGAACTGTTGTTTATAAGCTTTGTCATGACTTCGAATGCGACCTTGTTTATTGCGACTCCGTCATTAGACATTTTTGAGAAATGCCGTAAAGATGAACTTTTGGCCATAGCTGAACACTTCCAAATCTCAGTTCGTCGGCAGTCATTGAAAAGGGAGATTAGAACTGTCGTTTTAGACAGTCTTTTGGATTTAAAAGTTTAGAGTTTGCCTGAGGGGAGTAGAGAAGCAGATCAAATCAGTGAGCAAAGGACAATGAATGGGGGCGACGAGGAGGTCAGACCTGTGGAGGTGGAGGCTAAAACAGGTTTACCACCTTTTGACCCATTCTCTCCACCTGTGACAAGTTCTGTGGAGAACGTGCAAGTGAAAGTTCGCCTTGCTCGACTTCGCATGGAAGCGGAAGAGCGAGCACAAGCGCGAAAAGCTGAACTTGATCTGCGGCTTGAAATCCGACGGCTTGAGATTCAGGCTGAGAAAGAAGTAAACCTGCGCCGGTTGGAGTTGGAGGAGGGTAAGCTTTTCTCTAGGTCCACTGGTCGGTCTGCTCCTGACTCAGATGGCAGAGATTTATCAGAGTCTACTGTTTTTGACGTAAGTAAACATATTTCTTTGGTGCCGATGTTCAGGGAGATGGAAGTGGACAGTTACTTTGGTGCTTTTGAGCGAATTGCTGTTTCGTTGAAGTGGCCAAAGGAAGTGTGGGCATTACTATTGCAATGTAGGCTAGTAGGAAAAGCCATGGAAGTTTTTTCTACCTTGTCTATTGAGGATAGTCTGCAGTATGAGACTGTAAAAGCGGCTATTTTACGTGCATATGAGTTGGTGCCTGAAGCTTACCGTCAAAAGTTTCGGAATCATAGAAAGAACGTTAACCAGACTTTTGTCGAGTTTGCACGTGAGAAAGGAGTGTTATTTGATAAATGGTGCGCTTCCAGTCTTGTAAGTGATTTTTCTACGTTGCGTGAGTTGATGCTCCTTGAGGATTTCAAGAAGTGCTTGCCTGAACGCATTGTCTTATATCTGAATGAGCAGAAAGTGACTGAAATATCTTCAGCTGCTGTACTGGCAGATGAGTTTGCATTGACTCATAAAAATGTGTTCAGTACCATGCGTGTGGATAGAAATAGTTCAGCTGGTTCTTCAGTGCACACCACTACAACGAAAACAAGAGTAGAGTCACCTAAAGAAAAGCGTGAGTGTTTCTACTGTCACAAGGTGGGTCATGTCATCGCTGACTGTGTAGTACTTAAAAAGAAACAACAACATTCTTCCAGTGCACAACCTGTTGGTTTAATTTCAGGATCTGTTGATTCTGTTTATCAGCCATTTTTGTTGGAAGGTTTTGTGTCTTTCAGTGGCCAACCAGATGACCAAGTTAGAGTGCGGGTCTTGAGAGACACTGGAGCTGCACGCTCATTTATACGTGAGGACGTGATGCCGTTCTCCGAGAAGACCTGTCTGAATTCTAGTATCCTGGTGCAAGGTATCAGTATGGAAGTACTGAAAGTGCCTCTGCACCGTGTTTATTTACAGACAGAGTTGGTTGCAGGTTTTGTGGACGTGGGGGTGCGACGTGCATTGCCAGTACCTGGTGTTGAGTTTATCCTAGGAAATGACTTGGCTGGGGGTAGAGTGTTGCCAGTTTTGGAAGTGTTGGATAAACCAGTGGTAACTACGGTTACAAAAGAGTTAAATCTGAGGTATCCTGAGGCTTTTCCTGCCTGTGTGTTCACTCGTGCCCAGGTGAAGAAGATGGGGACAGAGTTCACATTAGATGATACGTTCATGGGTACGGATGGTGATTCTGCTGTGAGAAATCCTGTTCCACAAGAAACGAAGAGAGAACAGTTTAGTGGTCTGTTGACATCTTCGCTACCTGTAAGTCGAGAAGAGTTAATTAAAGCCCAGCAAAAGGATGAAACTTTAAAGTATTTTGAGGCAGTGTCTGACTTGAAAGGGAACGCTTCATATTTTCTAGAAGATCGTTTGCTAATGCGGAAGTGGCAGCCTAGAGCAGCTAAGGATTTGGAATATGCTACTGTTTGTCAGGTAGTTGTGCCTGTACAGTATCGTTTACACGTTCTTTCACTTGCTCATGACCATGTTATGTCAGGACACTTAGGCGTGACCAAAACATATAATCGAGTGTTGCACCATTTCTTTTGGCCCAGGTTGAAAAGGGATGTTGCAGCTTATTGCCGCACATGCCCTACCTGCCAAATCATGGGGAAACCTAATCAAATTATTCCTCCTGCGCCATTAGTTCCCATTCCGGTGCTTGGTGAACCTTTTGAGCATGCGATTGTGGATTGTGTTGGTCCGTTACCTAAAACCAAGACTAGTCATCAATTCTTGCTCACGATCATGTGCGTAGCAACAAGATACCCGGAAGCGATTCCATTGCGAAAAATTACTTCCAAAGCGGTTGTTAAGGCACTGGTTAATTTCTTTTCAACCTTTGGTTTGCCCAAGGTAGTACAAACAGATCAAGGTACAAATTTTATGTCCAAGTTGTTCAAGCAAACATTGCTTTTGTTGAGTATTCAACATCGTACTTCTAGTCCTTACCATCCTGAGAGTCAAGGTGTTCTTGAGAGATTTCACCAGACGCTTAAGTCGATGTTAAAGAAATATTGCTGGGACACAGGGAACGGATGGGACGAGGGTGTGCCCTTTGTTCTTTTTGGTATTCGTGAAACTGTTCAGGAATCTTTACAGATCAGTCCAAATGAACTTGTGTTTGGACATAGCGTCCGAGGACCAATGAAGGTTCTCAAGGAACAAATGCTTGGCCTGGGTGACAGTTTAAGTCCTGTGCAAAATGTTCTAGAGTATGTGGCTCGTTTTCAAGAAAGGGTAAAAGAAGCCTGTGCTCATGCCAAAGATGCTCTTTCTGAGGCTCAGTTTAGCATGAAACAACGTTTTGACAAAGCTGCAGTGTCACGAAACTTTTCAGTGGGTGACAAGGTACTTGTGTTATTACCGATTGCAGGGTCTGCATTGTCCGCACGCTTTGCTGGTCCTTATGAGGTAGGGGGTAAACTAAATGATACCACTTACATTATTAAAACACCTGACCGTAAGCGACAAAAACGTGTGTGTCACATTAATATGCTCAAAGCTTACCATTCCAGGAACGACACATCTCACTGTTCGGAGGAGAACACAGGGCCCGTGATCTCATCTGTTGCTGTGAGTTGTGAGACAGTACCAACATTTTCTGGTAATGAGTCCGATAGTGATGAGGTGAGATTGCATGTTGACCCATTGCCGTTTACACCGTTGTCTAATTCTGAGTTTCTAGCTAATCCTTCTAAGTTACTGAGTCATTTGACAGATGACCAACGTGCTGACATTGCCAAACTAATTCAGAGTTTTCCTCAGATTTTTGGGGATGTGCCAAAGCAAACTAATGTGCTTTACCATGATATTAACGTTCGTGACGCTCTTCCCATTAAACAGCATCCGTATCGCCTGAACGCGGTTAAGAGGGCGGCAATGAGAAAAGAGGTTGAATATTTGTTACAGGAGGGTCTTGCAAAGCCCAGTGTGAGTCCGTGGAGCTCTCCTTGCATTTTAGTTCCTAAAGCAGATGGAACTGTTCGATTTTTGTACAGATTACCGTAGAGTGAATTCGGTAACGGTACCTGATTGTTTTCCATTGCCAAGGATGGAAGACTGCATTGACAATGTGGGTTCAGCTAAATTTGTTACCAAGCTAGACATGCTTAAAGGTTATTGGCAGGTCCCACTGACACCGAGGGCATCTGACATTTCTGCCTTTGTAACTCCTGATTCTTTCTTGCAATATAACGTCATGGCTTTCGGCCTTAAGAATGCACCCGCAACGTTTCAGAGGTTAGTTAACACCGTGTTGTCAAATGTACCTAACTGTAGTTCATACTTGGACGATCTGGTTGTCTATACATCGTCCTGGCCTGAGCATGTGTCTGTGTTGACCATGGTATTTCAACGACTTGCGGAAGCATCCTTAACCTTGAATTTAGCTAAATGTGAGTTTTGCAAAGCTACGGTAACCTATCTAGGTAAGCAAGTAGGAGGAGGTCAAGTTTGTCCAGTAGAGGCCAAGGTTGTTGCCATCAGAGAATTCCCTGCACCCACTACTCGTCGTGAGTTGAGAAGATTCTTGGGGATGGCAGGGTATTATAGGAGTTTTTGTAGGAACTTTTCCTCTGTGGCGAAACCTCTGACAGACCTACTTAGCCCTGCAAAAACATTTAGTTGGTCACCTGAGACTCAGTATGCTTTTGAAGCCATTAAGCATTTGTTATGTAGCTCTCCTGTGTTGTCTGCCCCTAACTTTTCTCTGCAATTCAAATTGGAGGTGGACGCAAGTGCAGCTGGAGCAGGCGCTGTGCTATTGCAGGAAGATGAGGAAGGTATCGATCACCCAATTTGTTTTTTTTCTAAGAAGTTCAACAAACACCAGTGTAACTACTCCACAATTGAAAAAGAGGCTCTTGCTTTGTTATCGTTACAACATTTTGAAGTTTATGTTGGATCTACTTCGTATCCTGTGATTGTATATACAGATCACAATCCTCTTACATTCCTCTGTCGGATGTATAATCAAAATCAAAGGTTGATGAGATGGGCTCTAGTAGTTCAAAATTATAACATCGAAATTCGGCACAAGAAGGGAGTAGATAATGTGGTTGCAGATGCTCTTTCTAGAGTGTAACTGTCCAGGGGAGTAGTTTAAAGGTCAAACATTTCCTTTTAAAAGTATAATGTTTGATTTTCAGGGTGGGGGTGTTACGGGACAGGATTTATTATCCTTATGTAATGTTTTTTCTGTGTCACCCGTTTGTTGTTTGGTTTCTTCCAGTTTGTTTTCCCGCTCTTTTGCTATCACTAATTTACCAGGTTTCTGCTATTGGCCGGCTCAAAGATCCATCACGCCACTTCAACCAATCAGCAACCCCTGTTTGGTACATAAGACGCCCTGGTGAACTGAAGAGGAGAGAGAGGAGCTGGAGAGCTTGTGATTGTTTGTGACTTGGTCGTTTGCTGTGTAATTATATTGTGTTATATTAATTGTATTTCATAATCCTCTTTTATATTAGAGCCACCGCAGGACCCACTAGAACTTGGGAACAAGTAAAAGTAAAATGGAAAAATATTCTACAAAATAGTATCTTTACTAGCGCTATTCTGCAAAAAAAAAGTTAATCAATGAAATAGAATTGCAAGAACTAATAAAGCAAAAAGTCTGACTTGAGATTGAATTGCTTCAAAAGGAACTTCAAAGTTAATAAAATACACTAATAAACACAATGTACGATTGATGACCTTACATGATTTATTTATTTCATTCTGTAAACTAAACTGTGTGCAAAGTTCCCTCTTTTCAAAAATGATGCTGGACAATTCTGTCCCGTGCAGCTCCAACACTAGACTGGTCAAGTGTACTGGCTGGAGATCATCATCAGCTGTATTTCCAGCACAGGGTCCTCTGCTTTCTGATGGTGGCAATGTGTGTGCAGTCTATGGCACCAATACATTAGGGTGATATTTACTGGCATGGTCATGATTTCATAATCTCTATGATCAATTATAATGTACCTGTAATAGCGAAAAAGCTCTCTTCAACAACTTGGGGTCTTAAGTGGTTTGTAAAAACCACAAAAAACCCCGTAAAGATTGCTTGAGTGCCAGGTAAACTTTGTGAATGGCACGACAGACAGCACTTTCACAATGTTCTCCGCATCTCCAACAGTGCAAAGGAACGTGCCGCTCGCAAAGTAGCGCAAGGCAACAAACAGTTTGAGCTGTTGTTAACACCCGACTACAACTAATTGTATCTAAATTAACTATGCATTATACCCTCACGTGAAAAACTATAGTTAATATATATGTATATATATAATTGTTTTTTTTTGTGTTATTTTAATATAATAATTTTTCATAACTCTATTAATTATATTAAACCTTCAGCAACAGTTTGCTCTCGTAAAAACGGACAGGACATCTAGCCGTGATCTAATGCTGCCATCATGTAAGTAAGCTGCTCCGAGCAGGTTCAATTCAGCGGATCTGTTACTATGACAACCAGTCCCGGATGAGCGTCGAAGAACCGAACAATCCAAGATCATGCGAAATCCCCAACAATCTAATCCAGCTAAGCGAGTTAGCGAGGTACGAAGAATATGCCCCTGAAGAGGAGAGAGAGGAGCTGGAGAGCTTGTGATTGTTTGTGACTTGGTCGTTTGCTAGTTAAGAGTTGCTGTCAGTTTGATTGAGTTGAGTGTATGGAGAACCACTCCACATGACTACCGTTCGCCTGCCCAGGGAGAAGGAAAAGGGAAGTACGTCATGTGACATACATTTTTGCACTCAGTTTATTCTTTGTTAGACACATTAGGTAAGGAGCGTGTGCAACCCTATGTATGTTTTGTTTTAGGTAGTGAAGTTTAGTTAGGGCGTGTCTCACGCTGAAGAGTCTTTTTTTTTACTGTTTATGTTATTAGTTAGCTTAGAGGTTGGGGGTGAGTTAGCGTGTTTTGTTACTTTGTTTGTTTAGCACCGCTCACTTTCTTCTCTCTGTGGCTTATTTTTGGTTTGTCCCAAATTTGTTTGTATTTCCTGTATATAGTGGTATAGGTATATAAGGTTGTTTATTCCCTTGTGTAAATAGACATCTGTAAATAAAACAACCCACCTGTTTATCACACTCCGGCTTGCTGTTTCATTCACTACAACACCTCCCAGAAATAGATAACATACGATTTATACTTAAATTATTATGTACGTCTCCCTCATACTCCTAGGCCATCTGGGGACGTAACAGCATACTGTAGGGAAATTTACAGTTAAGACCCGAGGACCAGATATGTTGAATGAAGACCAGGAGTCAGAAGTGCAGTCAATAGAAGAAATTTTAGTGAAGTTTAGTTTGCAGTTTCATCAGCAGAAGCCAGCTTCAGGTCTCACAAGGAGTTCGTAGGCCGCCCCAAATACAATAACATTGTTACAGCAATTATACTCTAACAGAGCGTGCTAACTACGTCAATGATGACGTTTAAATGATTCTGATTGGCTAAGAAAGAAAGAAAGAAAAACAAAACTAGTAATTTTCCACACAAGAGCAGACAGTCTGAAGCATATCATCGTTGATCACATGGTTGACGCGTTCGTGACGTGGCTTGTCGAGAACAAGTTTTCTGGTGCCAGTTAATCACCTCACCAATACTGACCATATTAACACACACACATACAGCTTCTCCAAGGCTGAACTCTGCTCAGGCTCCAACTATAAACCAAAACATTCTGATAACATTCTCTATCTGTTGAGAAGTGCTGACAATATTCATCCTTACTCGATGGAAAAACACAGAAGAGTAAAGAAAGGTTTTAATTAATAAAAATCCCTAACTTGATTATAAATCACTCTTTACAAATCATTCAAATAAGAAAGGGAGAAGAACATATGAAAAATAAGACAAAGAAAATAATATAGGTACAAATAAGAAAAATGAAAGAATATATATATATACAAGCGGCAATGGATTTCCGAATAGTATCCTTCAGTCCCCCCTATAAGGCCAAATGTGTAGTAAAACAACACATCTGGGCTATCAATTAATGCCGCTACAAATTGATATATTCACCCTTGCTCTAATTCCGGTTAAAATTGTATAAAACAAAATGTTTTCCCTTCACAGACTTAACTGGAACAGAATATCTTACAGAGCACAGAGTGTGTTATTGACCTTCAAAACAAAAGACATGGTTGTATAAACATCTTATGCTGTTAGTATGAATCTTGGCTATTTTAGTTTATAATCAAATTAAATGGATTTAAAAATTAAATACATTTTTATTCTCTAGAAGCCGAAATAAATGGGAAAATAGTTTTACATCCCCAACAAAATCCCCACACCAGGTATTAGGTTAAAAGTGTCACGTCTACTGGTATAATCACCCATCATTGCATGAAAATATCAAGATATACTTTGTTGTTGTTGTTGTAAATAAACCAAAAACAAAACAATTTCCAATTCATTGTAGAATACATGAAATAAGAGGGTAAATCTATTTCACTACACCAATTAAAATCAAAGGTGGTCTAAATAAAAATAAACAATGAAAGAATAAATAAATCCCATAATAATCCGTCTTAAGCTTCTAGTTTCCGAAAGTGTCATTAATTTAATAGGCAGATAGCATGTACCATCTTAATTGCAGGACATCTTAAAATTTTCTTTTTCAAAAACAGAAATAAAAAATGAAACAAATTCAAATAATCATTTCAATAATTATTTCCACTGAAACAAAATAATTTCACAGTATTCAAACCATGTTAACATTCCAAAATTCAAAATCAAATAATAATGATTTCCTTTAGTCAATTTTGTTCTCAGTATCTCAGTTTGTTAAACCTGCTTATGCGTTATGACCAAAATCTAAACCCTTTCATTGTCATTTGGCTCATCAGATACCATTAGGTTTGCTATCTTTCAAATTTGTAATAAGCTGAACAAGAACTGTCAGATTTTCATAATTTATTAATTTAAAAGTATTCCTAAATTGATCCAAATTCATATCTGAATTTTCCGTTCATAACATTCATTTATTTCATTTTAATTACTTGTCAAGGTATTTCTCCATCAAATGTTTAGACTTTCTGATCCCACAAATATTATCAGCATTGCCTCAAAAACAAAAATATGATATTAACTCAACTCAACCTTATTTATAAAGCACTTTCAACACCACTATGTGGAAACCAAAGTGCTAACAAAATAAAAATTAATGAAAGCATAAATAAAGCATAATACACACTAACAAACGGCAGATTTCAAAATACTTTCAAATGCTATTGAAAACAGATGAGTTTTTAGCACACTATGAAATAAACCGAGAGTAGAAGATTTATCAGAGAGAGAGATAGTCTTAGCGCTGCAACAGAGAAGGCCCAATCACCTTTGCATTTTAGGCGAGATCAAGGAATCATTAGTTGTAATTGATCTTTTGAACGCAGGGACCTATTTGAGTGATGCAGAATGATTAGATCTGAAATATTCTCTGGTTCTAACCCATGTAAAGCTTTAAAAACATATAGCAACACTTTATAATGAATTCTGAAACGTATAGGAAGCCATTGTTGTTAGATAAGCACTGGAATGTGTTCTCTCTCTTCTTAGTTAGAAGCCTAGCAGCTGAATTCTGAACGAGCTGCAGGAGAGAGAGACCTGACTCACACCCAGATACAGTATAGTTCAAACAAAATAGCATAAAGGCACGCACAACCTTCTCCATGTCATAAAAAACAGAGGATAGACTTCAACTTAGATACAGAGCTAAGATGATTAAAACTCTTTTTAACAAATTAATTAATTTGACGATCAAATTTGAGCTCCGAGTCAAAAATGGCTCCTAGGTTTTTCAAACTATAAAGATTTTTCCCTGAAAGGAATCCCAGGCAGTCAATGACATCATAAAGACATCCCTTATTACCAAATAAAATAAACTCAGACTCATTCAGCTGGAGAAAATTGTTAGCCAGAACTTAACTTTATCTAAACATTCAAACAAAGATTGAATGGATACTTGATAATAAATGTGAGCGTCATCAGCATACAAAGTATAATGAATGGCATATTTTTCAAAGATCACCCCCAAAGAAACTGGCCCCAAATTGAGCCATGAGGGACCCCATACAAGAGAGGGGTAACGGATGAAAAGAAAGTCCCAGGATTGACTAAAATAAGTCCTATCTTTTATATATGAGTAAAAACATTCCAGGGCTAAACCCTCAATGCCAACCAAATCTCAAAGACAATCAATGAAAATCTTATGGTCAATGGTATCAAATGATGCAGTTAGATTTAACAGTAATGAAAAACAACACTCTTTCTAAAATCCACACTAGCTAACATACAACTGTATACATCTACCTGTAAAATTCTGTTTATAGTTAGAGACATCTGTATATACATTTATAGTACATATTCACCTGTAAATGTTGTTTATAGTAAGAGACTTCTGTAATTATATTTATAGCACACTCTCACCTGTTATAGTAATAACCATCTGTATATTTATTGTACATATTACCTGTAAATCCTGTACATCTCCGTATCCTGCATATCTGACTAAATGTCAACAAACTGACCTGACAAGTGTTGTGTGGTTTATACTGTAAAATAATATCTGTATTAAAATGCATAAGTAATTCTTGTAAGTCACTTAAAACTAAGATAGAGGTTTTTCGCATTTCATGGAAAGACAGCTCTATTGCATTCAGAAAAGCCTTAAAATCAGCTAGATCTGCTTACTTTTCCACCCTCTTAGAAGAAAACAAATACAACCCTAGGTATTTATTTGAGACAGTGACTAAATTAACAAGAAATAAAGCCTCAACCCCAGATGCTTTAAAACAGCACAGCAGTAATGACTTCATGGACTTCTTTACTTGCAAAATTCATAATATTAGAGAGAAAATTATAACCATGCAACCGTCTACTACAATATCACAAAATACAGTAAATGTTAGTGTCCCCGAAGAAAAATTCCACTCCTTCATTGCTATTGGGGAAGAATTGTCTAAACTCGTTAAATCATCAAAATCAACAACATGTATGCTAGAGTCAAGTCAAGTCACCTTTATTTATATAGCGCTTTTTACAATGTAGATTGTTTCAAAGCAGCTTTACAGGAAAAACAATATAAACAAAGTTTGTTTGGCTGAACAGAAGCCCCAAAAGAGCAGGCGAATCAATACAATTGATGAATTTTAAGTGTTAAGTTTCCCCAACTTAACACTTAAAGCTAGCTAGACCCAATACCAACTAAGCTACTGAAAGAGTTGCTTCCAGAGATCATAGATCCTCTCCTTAATATTATTAATTCATCTTTGTCATTAGGATACGTACCAAAAACCTTTAAGCTGGCCGTAATTAAACCGCTTATTAAAAAACCACAACTTGATCCTACAGAATTAGTTAATTACAGGCCGATATCGAATCTACCTTTTTTGTCAAAGATTCTAGAAAAGGCAATATCTTCACAACTATGTTCCTTTCTAGAAAGAAACAGCATCTACGAGGATTTCCAGTCAGGATTTAGACCATATCATAGTACTGAGACTGCTCTCATTAGAGTTACAAATGATTTGCTCTTATCATCCGATCGTGGTTGTATCTCTCTGTTAGTGTTACTGGACCTTAGTGCTGCATTTGATACAATTGACCACAAAATCCTTCTGAATAGACTTGAAAATTATGTTGGCATTAGTGGAGTTGCATTAGCCTGGTTCAAATCATACTTATCTGACCGTTATCAGTTTGTAGCAGTAAATGAGGAGATGTCATATCGGTCACAAGTTCAGTATGGAGTTCCTCAAGGTTCAGTGTTAGGACCATTGCTTTTCACCCTGTACATGCTTCCTTTGGGTGCAGTTATTAGGAAGCATGGCATTAGCTTTCATTGTTACGCTGATGATACTCAGCTCTATATTTCTTCTCATCCGGATGAAACAAACAAATTCACTAAATTAACAGAATGCATAACCGATATAAAAAATTGGATGACTAATAACTTTCTACTGCTTAATTCTGAAAAAACAGAGATTCTAATTATTAGACCAAAAAGTTCAGCGCGTAATAATCTAGACTACTGCCTAACACTCAATGGCTGTTCTGTCAAGTCTTCGTCGTCAGTTAGAAACCTGGGTGTGCTCTTTGATACCAATCTTTCATTTGAAAGCCATGTTTCTAGCATCTGTAAAACGGCATTCTTCCATCTTAAAAATATATCTAAATTGCGACATATGCTCTCTAAGACGAATGCGGAAAAGTTAGTTCATGCGTTCATGAGTTCAAGGCTAGATTATTGTAATGCTCTACTAGGTGGTTGCCCTGCACGCTTAATAAACAAATTCCAGCTGGTCCAAAATGCAGCAGCTCGAGTTCTTACTAGAACCAGGAAATATGAGCATATTAGCCCAGTTCTGTCAAACCTGCACTGGCTTCCTATTAATCACCGAATACATTTTAAAATCTTGCTAATTACTTACAAAGCATTAAATGGTTTAGTTCCCCAGTACTTGAGCGATCTCTTAACACATTATAGTCCTTCACGTCTATTGCGATCCCAAAATACTGACCAGCTTATAATACCTAGAATATCAAAGTCAACTGCTGGCGGTCGATCCTTTTCCTATTTAGCTCCTAAACTCTGGAACAGTCTTCCTATTACAGTTCGGGAAGCAGACACACTCTGTCAGTTTAAATCTAGACTAAAAACACATCTTTTCAACCTGGCATACACATAACACATTATACATACATTTTAATCCAAATCATGTAAAATGATTGTTAGGCTGCATAATTTAGATAAGCCGGAACCGAGAACATTCCCATAACACCTGATGTACTCGATACATCAGAAGAAGAATGGCATCTACGCTGATATTGTTCTCTGTTTATTCCGAGGTTACCGTGGTCAGCCGGATCCGGGCCGTATCCAGATCAGATGAAGGACCTGGACACGAGCACAGCACTACCCTGAAGTGTCTGCGGAGACCGTGACTCTACTGGACCCTCCCCTGTGACGATCATGAACCCATCTCCAACCGGACCAAATTGGACTTCATATTGGACTTGAATTGTTGTCAATATAATAATCATGTACTGTTTGGCTTTGGCCAGAGGAGAACTGGTCCCCCGACTGAGCCTGGTTTCTCCCAAGGTTTTTTCTCCATTCTATTCTTCATTCGTTACGTCACCTGCCGGAGTTTTGGTTCCTTGCCGCTGTCGCCTATGGCTTGCTCAGTTGGGGAAACTTAACACTTAAAATTCATCAATTGTATTGATTCGCCTGCTCTTTTGGGGCTTCTGTTCAGCCAAACAAACTTTGTTTATATTGTTTTTCCTGTAAAGCTGCTTTGAAACAATCTACATTGTAAAAAGCGCTATATAAATAAAGGTGACTTGACTTGACTTGACTTGCTGGAGAAAAAAAAACTAACAACAATATGAATATTTAGATCTAGATCTACGAACATGTTGCCCTGTGAGTTACCCTGGCCATGTGCAGTCAAAGACCGTTGATTTCACACACCATGACATCGCGAACCCATCCACAAATAAATTGGTTATATGCTTCAAGTCCTTTATATGATTTAACTGGTCCAGGGTGTACGCACTTGTTGTACACAAAAGAAAGTTTACTATGTCTGGGTATGTCACGCACGTCCACTTTTCAACATCCTGAGACCACCGCGACTTGTCCAGTGTGTATGGGTCATTCTTTTCAAATAACGATAGTTTATCGTCGTATCTCTGTTCCGAAACACTGCCCAATGTATCACGATACGTCTGCACACTGTTTAAATCCTTCTTTTCCATTGTCTTTTCTTCTTTTGACGTCTTCAAACAGTAAGGCAATGAGAATTTTCACCTCCAATATGGCCGCCAATACGCAATGACGTCATAAATGTCACGTGACCGAAAACTATCTATACATCACTTAATATATTAGTTTCTACATCACATGTATTCAGAGATACACTATAACACGGATAACTAATAAATATTATTGGTATTACTCTTGCTCCAAACGCTATAACAAAACATCCCTTTTTCTTTCAAATGATTCTATGAATTGACTTTGATATATATATTTTTAATTAAAGAGAAAATTTGCTTAATAAATAACGTAAACTTGTCTGACTGCTTTATTTCCACTTTAATTCTATTTCCACATCTCAATGCCATAAATGGGGTTGATCATTGAGTATGATTGGATGGACAGACATCCAGTGCTTCCAGCTGACAAAACAACAACTGTATGAAAGCCTCCTCGAGCCCCTCACTTATGCTGATTTCATTAAAGGATATTTCAGACTGTCTGCTAAACACACAGAGGACAAGATCAGGCTTTTATCAACTTTTCCACGTAAACTATCCATCATATTTACACGAGGCTTTACCCCGTGGCTGCTGCTCGCCTTGGATTTGATCCGACGGAGGAAAAATAAACATTTCCTCTTCGCGTATTTTAGTTTCCAGTGAAAGTTCAGAACCTCTGCTTGACGTTCACTCAGTTTTGACTGTGACAAACTATTTTACCACTACAGTTTTGCCCAAAATATCAGGGAAGAAAGCACACGCGTGAGGGGCTCGTGGACGCGCAAGGACGGCAAGCGGGCAGGTTGAGTCGATAAGGTTCTCATGCACCGTTTAAGAGCGCCGCCCCGCGCGAAAGCCGTTCATTGCTGAAATCAGAACAGTTACGGTTAGAGAGAAAGATGGCAGAAACCGCCCCCGCTCCGGCTGCTGCCGCCCCGGCCAAAGCGCCCAAGAAGAAGTCAGCCGCGAAAGCCAAGAAAGCAGGTCCAGGCGTCGGCGAGCTCATCGTCAAAGCTGTGTCCGCATCCAAGGAGAGGAGCGGCGTGTCCCTCGCCGCGCTGAAGAAAGCGCTCGCTGCCAGCGGCTACGACGTGGAGAAGAACAACTCCCGCGTCAAGATCGCCATCAAGAGCCTGGTGACCAAAGGCGCCCTGGTGCAGGTCAAAGGCACCGGCGCCTCGGGCTCCTTCAAGCTCAACAAGCAGCAAGCCGAGACCAAGAAGAAGCCGGCCAAGAAAGCGGCTGCCAAAGCGAAGAAGCCCGCGGTCAAGAAACCCGCCGCGGCCAAGAAGCCCAAGAGCGCAGCGGCAAAGAAGCCCGCCGCCAAGAAATCGCCTAAGAAAGCCAAAAAGCCCGCCGCCAAACCCGCTAAGAAGGCGACGAAGAGCCCCAAGAAGACGAAGAAGCCAGCGGCCCCTAAGAAAGCAGCCAAGAGCCCCAAAAAGGCCAAGGCCGCTAAACCGAAGGTGGCGAAGCCTAAAGCCGCCAAGCCAAAGAAGGCAGCACCCAAAAAGAAATAAAGTCTCTGTTTGTTTCTCAACGGCTCTTTTAAGAGCCACCCACTGACTCCGGAGAAAGAGCAAAACTCCTGTTTTAATGATTTCTTTTCATTGTGAAAGGAAGCGGCCAAGATGCGATTTTAATGCAGCAGGAACAATATAACATTTAAGTGACCAAGTGAACCATATCTATATCTGCAAGTTATTAGAAGCTTCTGAAGATTCAGACAGTAAAAACAAACACACAATTTACTGGAGAATTGAGACACTAAAAACAACACAGGCAGAGGTAAAACTCAGGAATTACAGTCGTATCATAAAACAATACAGTATCAGAAGATCAATGAGAATAAAACAGTGTGAAAGGTGCAGGAACATAGTATGATATTTGTACTTATTTAAACTTTCATTGAATGGTTTCATCTCTTCAGTCACAAATACTTTATTCTTCCCGCCAGAAAAGGGAGTTGGGCTTTGGGATGAAGTTCAGTGATTGGCTGAAACTTCCACAGACTCTAAACCAATGAGCGACTGGCACTCTCGCTTAAAGACAGTATGTGAAAACACGCGAGTCACAGTTTCTCTCTTTACTGTTGAGATTGTAGCGGCTGAACTAAATATGAGCGGAAGAGGTAAAACCGGCGGCAAAGCCCGAGCAAAGGCCAAGACTCGCTCCTCCAGGGCGGGTCTCCAGTTCCCCGTCGGCCGTGTTCACAGACTCCTGCGCAAGGGAAACTACGCTCAGCGCGTCGGTGCCGGTGCTCCGGTGTATCTGGCGGCTGTGCTCGAGTATCTGACCGCTGAGATCCTGGAACTGGCTGGAAACGCCGCTCGGGACAACAAGAAGACCCGCATTATCCCCCGTCACCTGCAGCTGGCGGTGCGCAACGACGAGGAGCTCAACAAACTCCTGGGCGGAGTGACCATCGCTCAGGGCGGCGTGCTGCCCAACATCCAGGCCGTGCTGCTGCCCAAGAAGACCGAGAAACCCGCCAAATCCAAATAAATCGTCAACACCGTTCTAGCGACACAAAGGCTCTTTTAAGAGCCACACATCTCATCTGAAACAGAGCTTGTCTCCATTATTTACTGGAGCCTTAAACTTATGTCTTGTTACGTTACTTTTTAAAATGAAGCTGGTAATAAGCACATTTAATTATACCTCTTTTACTATATACAGACCTGTTTGTACATTTTTTTTGGAAATAATAAAAAAATGTATTTACTGTGCTCATCAGTTATAACGTTTTAAAACCGAACATGGCACTGATCTGGTTCATCATTGTCTTAAGCCCTAAATATGAATAAATTGTGAGACAAGGAAGGAACGTTTTTGTCCCTGGTTGTTTTTATTCTTTTTGTTTATGATTTATCTAAATGTTTGAAAGCCTGTAAAATTAGTGTGTGATTGGGAATATCTTATGAATCGTAGGCAGGTGACCTTGTGGTTCGTAGTCCTATAATCCTGGTCTCTGATTGCTTCTAAACATCTGTTCTGCACATGGCTCTGAACATTATATTATTATTATTGTAAAGAAGCGTGTGATGGCTGTGCAGGATAACATACGTGTACATCACACAGTTTAGTTCTTGCTCGGATGAAGGGAAGATTTCATTGTTTAAATGTTACATCGACTTGTTTAAGTGCAGCAGTTGAGACTTTCCAAGCGGTGTTTCAAAGTCTGATGTATAAATGTATCTGCCAGCTAAATGTTTCCAAAAAGTGGATTATTTTGTCTTTATCAAATATAAGGTAAACTGTCAGTTCTACAGGTTATCAGTGCAAGTTGTGGAGACACCGATATTACTGTCTTTTATAAAATGCATCGATTCTGTTTTCTTTCTTTGTTTTTTGCTTGGCCTGTTGCTATTTTTTAGCATTTGGACCTTGAGTCTACAATAAAATAAAAGTAAGCAAGTATAATTTATTGGGATGTACACTGTTTATTTGAAGCAGCTCGAGCGCGAAACCGTGCGCTTGTTTGAAAAGAAGAAACGCGCAGTCATTGGCTAGCAGTCAAAAGCACACGTCACACACTAGCCAATCACGAGGCTCTGCACCGTTACGTCACTATATGACGTCACCAAACGCGTATTGGTTCGACGCTTTAAAATCAGGCGTGTCACAGAACGCCGCATTTCCAGCGTCAGCAGGATAGAGAGAAGTTGAACAGCAGCAATGGCAAGAACAAAGCAGACCGCTCGTAAATCCACCGGTGGTAAAGCCCCGAGAAAGCAGCTCGCCACTAAAGCCGCCCGTAAGAGCGCCCCGGCCACCGGCGGCGTCAAGAAGCCCCATCGCTACAGGCCCGGGACCGTGGCGCTGCGAGAAATCCGCCGCTATCAGAAGTCCACCGAGCTGCTGATCCGTAAACTGCCCTTCCAGCGGCTGGTGAGAGAGATCGCTCAGGACTTTAAGACGGACCTGCGCTTCCAGAGCTCCGCAGTTATGGCTTTGCAAGAGGCCAGCGAGGCTTATTTGGTCGGTCTGTTTGAGGACACCAACTTGTGCGCCATCCACGCCAAGAGGGTCACCATCATGCCCAAAGATATTCAGCTGGCGCGCCGCATCCGCGGAGAGCGCGCTTAAACCCGCATCACCCGCACAGACACACAAAGGCTCTTTTAAGAGCCACCAAATCTGCATTGATCGACAGATTATCCATATTAACGCTTAATGGAGTAACCAATTAGCCTTGTATTCACACTACGTCATAAAGTCTTTGTACATTGCTGTCACATCCAATGAGTTGTTCGTGTTGTCAATTGGTAAGCAGTTTTAGCGGTACCAGAAAGAGTTATATGTGGAGTCAAGAGGTACTTTCAATTGTGGCTTCCCTCGTTGCTTTTAAAGAAGCCTATTTTTAAATCAAACTAATCATGTTTATGTATTTTATTTACGAATGTCCAAAAAACAAGTGCTTTCCAACGTCACAGCTGAATCTGTGTGTGTAGTCCATATGAGGGGGATTTTTTTTTTTTTATCCATAGCTCTAAAGTCTGAAAATTCGTGTTTCCTTTATGGAGCTGTGGCCGCTCTATTTGTGCCTTTTTGGTACAGTAATTAAATGCATTATTTTAGTATGTTTATTATGCAAGTTAAAATTCTGCAATGGGTTTTAAAGTAAAGCCTGCTGTATTAGTGAAGCGTTGGTGGGTTTAATGATCTTTAATGAGTTATTAAGGACGAGCTAGCATCGACGCAAACGGTTATTATAACTGCCGCTACATTTCGAATAGCACTTATTGTTTATGTTATAGTTGTGCAATTGAATGATTAGCCAAAATATGGACACTGACTGTTGTTGTTTTGTTTTATTACAGTTTCCACCGTACGCTACATGTTCAAGATAAAGGGAAAGTAAATGGTCGACCTTGTCTTCATTGGCTATGGTTTTACTTGCCGTTTAGTCCAGACCTTGCCATTTAGTCAGAGTTCAACACACTACACAAGAACGCAACAACTTCATCAAATTTATGAACACTTCAGTCTATTGCCTATGCAACCAATTATTAGTTAAGGCCTTTACTTTTCTATATCTAAGCATTAGTTTGAGGAACTTTATTCAGGGGATTTATTATTTTGTACATCTGTATTCTAGTCTAGTGAGGACTCTAATCCTGGAAATCGGTCAATCTCTTTGATCAGGAAGCAGGTGCTGCAGTAATTCAGGGAAATAAATGTTGTAGCTGTGCGTCTGAGACAATTGTATTTGTGTCTGTTAGACGCTGTAGGGGAATCAGCGTGAATGAAGACCAGGAGTCAGAAGTGCCGTCAATTGTAAAGATTTTAGTCAAGTTAAGTTTGCAGTTTCATCAGCAGAAGCTTCGAGTCTCTCAATGAGTTCGTAGGCCGCCCCACTTACAATCACATTATTATAGCAACTATACTCTAACAGAGGGTGCTAACTACATCAATCCTGAAGGTTAAAGGATTCTGACTGGCTAAGAAAGAAGGATAAACAAAACTAATAATTTTCCACACAAGAGCAGACAGTCTGAAGCATATGTTCGTTGATCTCATGGTTGACGGGTTAAGGGACCTTCCACATTGAAGAAAACAAGTCATTCCGTCTCCTTATGGTGACGGAAGACAATCAAGCTAAAACGAAACGAGATCCTTTCTAAATCTTATTAGGAGTTGAAAGCTTCGTTACATGAACCACTGTTGAGCTCCTATTCATTACTATCCTAATGATTTGTAGGTGTCAGGGAATATCCTTAATGTTCAATATCATGGAAAGATTCTGCTTCATTTTCTACCTCTATTCTTTTTTTATTTGCTGACATCGGTTGCTCTGTTGAAGTGGAACAGTGCAAGAAATCACTGACTGGAGTCACAGATTTCCAGATGCTGCAGCTCAAACTTTAATGGTGGACACAATGAAGCTGAGAACATCTCAGGATTACAGTTTTTCTCATTGACCTTGTGTTCCAGTGTTTGCCACTTCTTTTCATCTTCAGTCTGTCCAGAAATATTAATTTGGTTCATAACGGCTATTTAATTTATCATCAAATCTTCCAGGTACTAAATGCTTCAACGGCCTGCTCTTTAATGATGATGTTGCTCAACTCGTCTCTAATTCCCTACAGATGGTCAAGAGTGTTGAATTGGGTGAAATGTGTTGCAAAAAAACTGAAAGATCAAAACGAAGGCCTGATTATTTTCAGGGGCCTTTTCACAAGTTGTTTTATTTTCTGTGTTACTTTTGCAATATTTTCTCAATAACTCTGTAATCCTCTTGCAATGCGGTTCTATAGCATATTTGCTTCAGCAGTTCAGGCGATTTTTATCTTCAGATGTAAAGCTTCATGTTACTGGTGAACTACTTTCTTTAGCTCTTCCTTGTATCCTGGCGTTTCCCAATTGTTTTCACCTCCGGTCTGTCTGAAACTATACACTTGGTCTCTCGTTCAAAGATTCACCCAAATCTTTATCTTTTAATCAAATCTTCATCAAAGATGAGATTATTCTTATGCAGCTGCAAGTTCAGCTAAAGGGAGACGACACAGAGGACTGAAATCATTTATATTCTGCAAACGTATCCAAAATGTCAAACGAAAAATATCATATTGTCCATCCAGATATTATCATTCAATTTCACTCTTCGTGATTTGATGATTTTATAATATCCTCTTTGTCGAATATTAATCACAGGCCTCAGATCATGTTTAGGGTTAAATCCCATTGTTTTGGGCTGGATCTAAACTGAGGGGCGGGGCGTGTTGTGACGCCGAGCTGGTTTCTGTCAGGTCCTGTAAGCACGTGTAAATCATCTTCCTCTGCCCTTCATCGTCATTCTTTCTCATTTTGTGAGTCTGAAAGCGCATTTTGATCATGTCTGGAAGAGGCAAAGGTGGTAAAGGACTCGGAAAAGGAGGCGCCAAGCGGCACCGCAAAGTGTTGCGCGACAACATCCAGGGAATCACCAAACCCGCCATCCGTCGCCTCGCTCGTCGCGGCGGCGTCAAGCGCATCTCCGGTCTGATCTACGAGGAGACCCGCGGAGTGTTGAAGGTGTTTCTGGAGAACGTGATCCGCGATGCCGTGACCTACACCGAGCACGCCAAGAGAAAGACCGTCACCGCCATGGATGTTGTGTACGCGCTGAAGCGACAGGGACGAACCCTGTACGGTTTCGGAGGTTAAACGCCTGAAACTAGAGAAACACACACCGAAACAACGGCTCTTTTAAGAGCCACACACTCTCTCACGCTAAGAGCTCATCCATGTCTCCCGTGGTGCTGTTATTTTGAGTGAGTTTCACTAACGAATTCATCAACGCCTAACAATGATCTGACAACATAAGCGTCACTTCTATCCTTAGCCCAACAAGTTTCACTCAGAAAGTTGGTTTTAAATTTGTCAACTCTGTAAAATAATACTGAAAGATTTAACCGAAATTAAGAATGTGGTCAAAATAAAGACTGATCAGAAGTGAAAATAACACCAATGACAACGTTTTCTTAAAACGTGAGAATGTAATTTTGCTCAAATGGGTTTTAGTGAATTAGTGTCTATTACCGATTCTCTCGCTTCTGCGGCAAGAGTTTTCAGTTGTTCAGAACTGATCAAATAGACATTGACGTTATGATTGATCCAGTTCAACCGAAGGTTTCAACCAAGTTTAATAATAAAACGCTTTTTTTCACTTCAGGATCAACTTCACAAAATCAATTTTTTAAGGGTTTCGAAATTACACGATGATGCACAATATTTATCTAGAACCGACAAAATTTCCCTTGAAATATTACTCCATATAAAATGAGCGGGAAACGAAACAAAGGAAACCTGTGGGCGGGGCTTCGTTCAAACTAGAGCTGTTCGGGGGCGGGGCTATAAGTTATCCGCCTTTGATTGGTCGTCATTCCGCTCGTGATGCTTTACTTTGTCCAATGAGATACTAGTTTGTGGGTTCGGCCTGTGAAACCAGTCAATCAGAAGATCTCGGCTCTCTCTGTAAATTAGCATATGGCAGTGAATAAAAGCTTCTGTTTCGCTGCTGATCTCACACTGATCCGTCAGTTTCGCGATTTTACATCATCATGCCTGAGCCAGCCAAATCCGCGCCTAAGAAAGGCTCCAAGAAGGCCGTCACGAAGACCGCTGGGAAGGGAGGAAAGAAGCGCAAGAGGTCCAGGAAGGAGAGCTATGCCATCTACGTGTATAAAGTGCTGAAGCAGGTTCATCCTGACACCGGCATCTCCTCCAAGGCGATGGGCATCATGAACTCTTTCGTCAACGACATCTTCGAGCGCATCGCCGGTGAAGCGTCTCGTCTCGCGCACTACAACAAGCGCTCCACCATCACTTCCAGAGAGATCCAGACCGCCGTGCGTCTGCTGCTGCCCGGAGAACTGGCCAAACACGCCGTGTCCGAGGGCACAAAGGCCGTGACCAAATACACCAGCTCCAAGTGAGAGTCTCCGACTCCACACACTCAAAGGCTCTTTTAAGAGCCACACACGTTCTCGGATGAAGAGCTTCTGTTTGTTTGAAATTGATTGTTAGTGTTTCTTGCTCTCCATAGCGCGCACTTAAGGTGTTTTTTCCCAACTATCCATTAGGTTGGGCGATACCTGATTTTAAGTTCGATACGATACCTATATTTTTAGGTATAAATTTGCCAATACCGCTTATTTCTTAAATTTGTATGTTTTTTAATGTAAATATATATATATATACTTCACTTTTTTTTAGCACAAACATTAAAACGAAGTACCAAAAACACTTTTTGCAGAAATTAATTTAATTTTAATATCAATATTTTTGTGGAGATATCAATACCAAGTAAGTAGCTTGTGAGTATCGATATGCCCATCCCTACTGTGCATCAACTTTTGTAACTTGGTTTGAGTGGCCCTCAAGTTCGTCTTAATGTTTAGAAGAAAAAACAAGATGTTCATAAATGTTTTCGTTAGTTTAATCATATTAATTCTGTGTGTGTATATTTATTAATTTAGAACATGCTTTTATCCAGAGCGACTTGCAATTTGAGGAATACAGTAAGCAATTAATCTTGTAGATCCAAATGTACACGAGTGTCACAACATACATTTATTTTCAAGCATTACACATACTAATAGTACAAGCCTGGAGAACAGAGGGTCTGAAAGGGAGTTGTTTAAAAAATATATATATTCTTTCTATCTTTTTTTATACTGTACTGTTTGATTATTTGATTTGTGGGTCATGACATTTAAAAAATATTAAAATAAAAACACAATCAAATGCACCTTAATCGTGTGCTTTTGTAAACAACTCTTTTTTTTTTTTTTTTTTTATTCTACCTTGTCCCAGTAGATTAGTCCTATTCTCAAGATTACAGATGGCCGGTGACTTTGTTTTGTTTCGGACTGTTTTTAGGCTTAAAACAAGGCAACTCTTCGTCGACAATATAGGAATAGTCTTTCTTTTTGAGTGTTTGACTAAATGGATATTTCTTTTAGTGCAACTTTCCAGCAATCTATGATGTGGATGTAATGTAAGACTATTACAACTGAAAACACAAAACACTAAACTTTCTCTTTTGATAAAACTTTGCTTCAAATAATTTTTCCTAACGTCTGCAGTTTCTTTTAACATCTCACTTGACGTTAAAGATTAGAGTATGTTTTCAAGTATTATCACCATCTTCTTTGATTCAGTCTCTGTGTGCGGAAATCCAGAATATATATTGATAGATTGATTTATTTTTGCACAAAATGCTAGACCCCACCCAAATATTTCCTTTTTGTCATTTGTGTTCTGTTACACATAATGGTCGTTTAAGTATTCAGGTGGTCATGCATGTATAGTTGTAATTTATGTACAGCCATGTCATGGGTGTCCAGTGGGTGGCAGTAGCCAGATGGAGAACCCCAAAGAAGATCTAGAAGAGAAGAAACATTAACAGTTGTTCTTGCGATATTTGAGGAGACTCGAAAAATTGTCAATCCAGTTCCGTCTGGTTGGAGATCGGGTTTGTGATCTTCAAAGCGGAGGGTCTAGTAGAGTCACGGTCTCCGCAGACACTTCAGGGCTGTGCTGTGCTCGTGTCCAGGTGCAGGTCCTTCATCTGATCTGGATACGGCCCAGATCCGGCTGACCATGGTAATGTAGTGGAATTTACAGTTAAGACCCGAGGACCAGATATGTTGAATGAAGAGCAGGAGTCAGGAGTGCAGTCAGTAGAAGAAATTTTAGTGAAGTTTAGTTTGCAGTTTCATCAGCAGAAGCTTCAGGTCTCACAAGGAGTTCGTAGGCCGCCCCGCATACAATAACATTGTTACAGCAATTATACTCTAACAGAGGGTGCTAACTACATCAATGATGACGTTTAAATGATTCTGATTGGCTAAGAAAGAAAGAAAAACAAAACTAGTAATTTTCCACACAAGAGCAGACAGTCTGAAGCATATCTTCGTTGATCACATGGTTGACGGGTTCGTGACGTGGCTTGTCGAGAACAACAAGTTTTATGGTGCCAGCTAATCACCTCACCAATACTGACCATATTAAAACACACACACACACACAGATATACAGCTTCTCCAAGGCTGAACTCGGCTCAGGCTCCAACTATCAACAGAACCTTCCTAAAACATTCTGATAACATGTTCTATCTGTTGAGCCGTGCAGACAATATTCATCCATACACGATGGAAAACTACAGAAAAGTAAAGAAAGGATATAACTAACAGAAATCCCTAACTTGATTATAAATCACTCTTTACAACTACATTGAAATAAGAAAGGGAAAAGAACATATGAAAAATAAAACAAAGAAACATGAAAATTAAGATAAAGAAAAGAATATAGGTACAAATAAGAAAAATGAAAGAATATATATACAAGCGGCAATGGATTTCCAAATAGTATCTTTCACAGAAAAGGGATGTTTTTTTTTAAAGCTGGGGAAGATGAGTTTTTATTCACAGAAGTCAAATCAAAGGCAATATGTCTAGTTTGCAAACAGTCTGTTGCTGTTTTAAAAGAGTATAATATCTGTCGTCATTATGAAACAAAACATTGTGCAGCTTTCTCAAAGTACAGCGGCGAGACGCGAAACAGCAGGCTCACGAGCTGCTTGCTGGACTTCGATCTGAACAGAGCGCGCTGCAACGTCAAAGTACAGTGAATCCCTCGTTTACTGCGGTTAATGTGGACCGGAACTATCGCGATAGGTGAAAATCAGCGAAGTAGGATCAGCCAATCAGCTCACGGGATCCACTCGTGCTCTCATTGGTCGAGCTCTCGCTGGGAACCAATCACGTGTCTTGTCTGAGTGCCGTGGGCGTGTTCAAAGCCTCTGAGATAGTTTCTCTCTTTGTCTGCATCCCGGGAAACCGTTTCTCTCGCGTCACGAGGAAACAACGATGCTTTCAGCAATATGGCTGTACATGGGGGTATTTTTTTACTTTTCTTTTTTGATTAATATTTTTGAAAAATCCGTGATGCGCTGAGACCGTGAAGTGGCGAGGGATTACTGTACCTACCTCTGCGAGCAGACTTTCAGTCTGATGAACTTGAACAAGAGGAAACTAAGAAGCCAAATAACTGACTCTCACCTACATAATATCTTGTCTTTGTCAGTTAGTCAGATACAGACCAATCTTCTGAAAAATAAGGACCAGCTTCATATCTCTCATTAGGTCACTGACATTACAACCATATGGTTTTATTATTGATTGTGTATTTGGCACTGAACTGTATTGTACATTGAACACTTGGGGATTGTTGCCCATTTAAATTGTTCATTAAAATGCAAAGCTTTACAAATAAAACTGCATTAATGAATCAGATTAAAGTTGTTTTATATTTATTTTAAATATTATGAAATAAACCCATAGCAACTTTAATGTAATACAATTTGATTTATGATGCAAAATTTACTTTTGGCCCACGGCTCTCAATCAAGTTTGATTTTTGCCCCTTCATAGGAAAAAGTTTGGGCACCCCTGGTTTAGAGCAACTGTCATTGTGGCCAGGAGTTCCTGTATTTCTCTCTCTCTCTCTCCCTCTATCTCTTTCTATTACCAGGTTCCGGTGATATTGGCAACGGCCTCAGATAGGTTCGCCGCCAAAGGCTGGAGTCTGCACAGAGAAAGGCGGTGGAAGTGGTGACAAGTGCAGAGGAAGCTAGTGGCTCAGTGTGAACTGTGTATGGTGTACCGACGAGACGTATTGTTGTCCTTGTTTCATATACTTTGAACAAAGAGCAGGTTGTTTTTTGATGTACAGCCATAAATTACAACTATACATGCATGACCACCTGAATATTTAAACGACCATTATGTGTAACAGAACACAAATGACAAAAAGGAAATATTTGGGTGGGGTCTAGCATTTTGTGCAAAAATAAATCAATCTATCAATATATATTCTGGATTTCCGCACACAGAGACTGAATCAAAGAAGATGGTGATAATACTTGAAAACATACTCTAATCTTTAACGTCAAGTGAGATGTTAAAAGAAACGATACTGCAGACGTTAGGAAAAATTATTTGAAGCAAAGTTTTATCAAAAGAGAAAGTTTAGTGTTTTGTGTTTTCAGTTGTAATAGTCTTACATTACATCCACATCATAGATTGCTGGAAAGTTGCACTAAAAGAAATATCCATTTAGTCAAACACTCAAAAAGAAAGACTATTCCTATTGTAGGGGAATTTACAGTTAAGACCCGAGGACCAGACATGTTGAATGAAGACCAGGAGTCAGAAGTGCAGTCAATAGAAGAAATTTTAGTGAAGTTTAGTTTGCAGTTTCATCAGCAGAAGCCAGCTTCAGGTCTCACAAGGAGTTCGTAGGCCGCCCCACATACAATAACATTGTCACAGCAATTATACTCTAACAGAGGGTGCTAACTACATCAATGATGACGTTTAAATGATTCTGATTGGCAAAGAAAGAAAGAAAGAAAGAAAGAAAAACAAAACTAGTAATTTTCCACACAAGCGCAGACAGTCTGAAGCATATCTTCGTTGATCACATGGTTGACGGGTTCGTGACGTGGCTTGTCGAGAACAACAAGTTTTATGGTGCCAGTTGATCACCTCACCAATACAGACCATATTAACACACACACATACAGCTTCTCCAAGGCTGAACTCGGCTCAGGCTTCAACTCTCAACCAAAACATTCTGATAACATGTTCTATCTGTTGAGAAGTGCTGACAATATTCATCCTTACTCAATGGAAAACTACAGAAAAGTAAAGAAAGTTTTTAACTAAATAAAAATCCCTAACTTGATTATAAATCACTTTTTACAAATCATTCAAATAAGAAAGGGAAAAGAACATATGAAAAAATAAAACAAAGAAACATATGAAAATTAAGACAAAGAAAAGAATATAGGTACAAATAAGAAAAATGAAAGAATATATATACAAGCGGCAATGGATTTCCGAATAGTATCCTTCAGTCCCCCCTTATAAGGCCAAATGTGTAGTGAAAAAACACATCTGGGCTATCAATTAATGCCGCTACAAATTGATATATTCACCCTTGCTCTAATTCCGGTTAAAATTGTATAAAACAAAATATGTTTTCCCTTCACAGACTTAACTGGAACAGAATATCTTACAAAGCACAGAGTGTGTTATTGACCTTCAAAACAAAAGACATGGTTGTATAAACATCTTACGCTGTTATTATGAATATTGGCTATTTTAGTTTATCATCAAATTAAATGGATTTAAAAATTCCAATAATAATGTCAATTAAAATATTCTCTAGAAGCCGAAATAAATGGGAAAATAGTTTTACATCCCCAACAAAATCCCCACACCAGGTATTAGGTTAAAAGTGTCACGTCTACTGGTATAATCACCCATCATTGCATGAAAATATCAAGATATACTTTGTTGTTGTTGTTGTAAATAAACCAAAAACAAAACAATTTCCAATTCATTGTAGAATACATGAAATAAGAGGGTAAATCTATTTCACTACACCAATTAAAATCAAAGGTGGTCTAAATAAAAATAAACAATGAAAGAATAAATAAATCCCATAAAAATCTGTCTAAGCTTCTAGCTTCCGAAAGTGTCATTAATTTAACAGGCAAATAGCATGTACCATCTTAATTGCAGGACATCTTAAAATTTTCTTTTTCAAAAACAGAAATAAAAAATGAAACAAATTCAAATAATCATTTCAATAATTATTTCCACTAAAACAAATAATTTCACAGTATTCAAACCATGTTGAATTCCAAAATTCAAAATCAAATAATAATGATTTCCTTTAAAGTCAATTTTGTTCTCAGTATCTCAGTTTGTTAAACCTGCTTATGCGTTATGACCAAAATCTAAACCCTTTCATTGTCATTTGGCTCATCAGATACTCATTAGGTTTGCTATCTTTCAAATTTGTTATAAGCTGAACAAGAACTGTCAGATTTTCACAATATATTAATTTAAAAGTGTTCTTAAATTGATCCAAATTCATATCTGAATTTTTCTGTTCACAACGTTCATTTTATTTATTTTCATTTTAATTACTTGTCAAGGTATTTCTCTATCAAATTTTTAGACTTTCTGATCCCACAAATATTATCAGCATTGCCTCAAAAACAAAAATATGATATTAACTCAACTCAACCTTATTTATAAAGCACTTTCAACACCACTATGTGGAAACCGAAGTGCTAACCAAATAAAAATTAATGAAAGCATAAATACACACTAACAAACGGCAGATTTCAAAATACTTTCAAATGCTATTGAAAACAGATGAGTTTTTAGCACACTATGAAATAAACCGAGAGTAGAAGATTTATCAGAGAGAGATAGTCTTAGCGCTGCAACAGAGAAGGCCCAATCACCTTTGCATTTTAGGCGAGATCAAGGAATCATTAGTTGTAATTGATCTTTTGAACGCAGGGACCTATTTGAGTGATGCAGAAGTATTAGATCTGAAATATTCTCTGGTTCTAACCCATGTAAAGCTTTAAAAACATATAGCAACACTTTATAATGAATTCTGAAACGTATAGGAAGCCATTGTTGTTAGATAAGCACTGGAATGTGTTCTCTCTCTTCGTAGTTAGAAACCTAGCAGCTGAATTCTGAACGAGCTGCAGGAGAGAGAGACCTGACTCACACCCAGATACAGTATAGTAATTCAAACAAAATAGCATAAAGGCACGCACAATTTTCTCCATGTCATAAAAACAGAGGATAGACTTCAACTTAGATATAGAGCTAAGATGATTAAAACTGTTTTTAACAAACACTGTAAAAAATAATCTCGTAAAAAAACGGTAATTGACTGGCAGCTACGGCTGCCAAACAAAAACCATAAAATTAAAGTAAAATATCTTAATTCAAATAAAGTGCAAAAACAATAATTTTACAGAAATTTTCATTAAAAATTGTAGTGAAAAAACATGTTATTTTACAGATTTTTCCCGTGTTTAAAGTAAGATATTTTACCTTTTTTTAACGGTTTTTGTTTTGCAGCCGTAGCTGCCAGTCATTTACCGTTTTTTAATGATTTTTTTTTATGGATCTTTCCTAGATTATTATGATCAAAAACCTTCAGTTAAATGACAGTGTTAACAGTTCTACGGATAAACACTGTTATTTTACAGGTATTTACTAAATTATTACAGTCAAACACCTTTAATTAAATGACATTGCTTAGAGTTCTATGGATAAACACTGTTATTTTACAGGTATTTACTAAATTACAGTCAAAAACTTTCAATTAACTGATATTGCTAAGAGTTCTATGGATAAACACTGTTATTTTACAGGTATTTACTAAATGATTACAGTCAAACACCTTCAATAAAACGACAGTGTTAAGAGTTCTACAGATACACACTTATTTTACAGATTTCCTAAATGATTACAGTCAAACAATAAATAGTCAAGACGTGCTCAAGATTTAAAATTAAGTTTTATTTTGGCAGATCAAATAAGTATAAACAGTATAAAAAATAATTAAAATCATCTCAAACTTCCATTTGCAGCATTTGTTTACATATAATTTAATAGTGTTTAAATTATGTAAAACATGTAATCTAAAATCACAATTATTGAATAGATAAAATACAAAATTTAAATTACTTCAGTAATTAACAATAGTTTATCAAATTCTCAAACTAGGATTATGGTGACAATCTAAACATACTGAATACAAAACTGTAACACTTTACAAAATGAACAGCACTTATACAGCGTTTATTAAAATTATACAGCATTTATTTATTAAATTTATGACTGGAGTAATGATGCTGAAAATTCACCTTTGCTAACAAGAATGAATTACATTTTT
Organism: Rhodeus uyekii; assembly: GCA_037043235.1. Taxonomy (NCBI): domain Eukaryota; kingdom Metazoa; phylum Chordata; class Actinopteri; order Cypriniformes; family Acheilognathidae; genus Rhodeus; species Rhodeus uyekii. Next base: position 433,284 of record JAWRVZ010000288.1, read on the forward strand.
AAATATTTTCAAATAGAAAAGTTATTTTAAATTGTAATATTATTTCACATTATTACTGTTAGTATGAGTAATTAAATAAATGCAGCTGTTACAACAAGGCAGGCGTGCGATGCGGAGAAAGAGAGAGAACTCTGAGTTGAAACAGAAAGAACCTTTAATTAAACAGGAAGCAAAGGCACACGGGGGTGCAAAACATGGAGAATGGACATCCACACAACCTATTCATGAGACTTTAACAAACGACAATGACATGGGCTAACACAAGGGTATAAATACACTAGGAAATGACAAACAGGTGGCGAACTAAATGGGTAATCAAACTAACAAGACAGCTACGGCAACACAAGAGGGACAAACATAAGGAACTAGACTAGACTGTGACAGCAATGTTTTAGAACAGTAATATTTTTGTATGTTTTTAAAGATGTCACTTCTGCTCACCAGGGCTGCATTTATGCTATTAAATTATTTTTTAAAAAAATTAGAAAATAAGCTGTAATATTGTGAAATATAATTAAAATGCATATTAACTGTTTTCTATTTGAATATATTTTAAAATGTAATTTATTCCTGTGATGCAAATCTGAATTTCCAGCATCATTACTCCAGCCTTCAGTGTCACATGATCCTTCAGAAATCATTCTGATATGAGGATTTGCTGCTCAAGAAACATTTATGATTATCTATTATCAATGTTGAAAACAGTTCTTTTTATGATTCTTTGATAAATAGAAAGTTCAAAAGAACAGTATTTATCTGAAATAGAAAGCTTTTGTGACATTGTATACCGTTCAAAAGTTTTGGGTTGGTAAGATTTTGTTTTTTTGGGAAAGAAATTTTCAGCAAGGATGCATTAAAGTGACACTATAGATATTTATAATGTTGCAAAAGCTTTATGTTTCAGCTAAATGCTGTTCTTTTGAACTTTTTATTCATTAAATAATCCTGAAAAAAAAATTACACAGCTTGTAACGAGTTATAGTGGGTACTGCTCCTTTAAGGCGGAGCGCTTTTTCCCTCTCAAGAGCAGTAATGAGGTCGTTCGAACAGAGCGCGAGCAGGGAAGCATCGCATGTATGTGGAGTGAGGTTTTTCACACAATTTTCATTTATGTTGCTCTTACTATTGTTTTGTTGTTGTTTAGTAACGTGATTGCCAACTGCCCCGGTGTGTGTAGAATGGACAGTTCCTGTTAATAAAGGACCCCTCATGTGGAATATCAGAACTGATATTTGTGTCTTAGTTCTTCACTCTACGTTTAGGCGAGCTATCCGGCCTCTCCTAGAGAATAAACGCGTTACAAGCTGTTTTCAACATTAATAATAATAGTAAATGTTTCTTAAGCAGCATATCAGAATGATTTCTGAAGGATCATGTGACACTAAAGACTGGAGTAATGATGCTGAAAATTCAGCTTTCCTAATGTTAGTATGTCAATACTCACCGCTCCTGAAGATCATGTGGCTGGATTTTTTCTTCCTAAAATGTATTTTACACACACACACACACACACACACACACACATTAGCCATTTACTTACTAACAGGGATTTTCAAAAGAGCTTGTACAAGACTCCGTTCTCAGTTCACTCATTTACAAAGCTCTTATATAGATTTTTTTTTTGTCTTAATCCTAGTTTACAATATTAACACATGCTAACAACACACAGTAACGTTAATGTTAGCTAATACATTGAACTATGTAATGTCGTTATCGGGATTAGATTATTACTTAAACACATTACATCACAATGTAGCAGACTATATTTTTTTAATAAAAGCTAAATTATTTAACTTACCTTCTGTAGTTGTCCGGTAACGTTACGCGTTGGTAAAAGTCGTTGGCCATATTGCATTTTTTCTTGTTTGTTCACCATTAACAATCCGCAACTTAAATTTGCCTAAAATATAAAATTTTGCAGTCCGACGTAAAATAATCAATGTAATAATCCATGCAAAACCGAGCTGAAGTAGTACTGTGCACTGCAGATGGCGAGCTGCAACGCACACAGACAGATAGGCGCGCGCGCGCACACTCGCTTTCCAACAAACGGATTCAAATTTGAAAAAAGGCGCGCACGCTGTAGAAGGCGCGCACATTTGTCATTGGCCAGATTCCTGGATGAAACTCAGCATAACCAATCATGCTCAAAGCAACACAGACATACAATAGCCTAATGTGGCATTTGTAGGCTGTTGTATTAAATAATTGTTTAAATTGGGTTTTTATTGCACATATATATGTGTATATATTGAGTATATATTATATATTGTTTTTTTTATTGCAGTGCATGATATATATGGTAATACAATGGTAATATATATGGCAATCATGCACTGCAATAAAACTTTATTGTATTATACAATTATAAATTGTATTATTGTATTTTATTTATTATAAATTATACAATTTATTTACCTGACATTTCCTTTAGAAATACTCTGCCTAATAATGTCAACTCTCATTTTCACTTTTACTGTGTGCCACTGTTACACAACCTGTTGGTTTAGGTTTAATCTTCTGTCCAAAGCAACACTTGTTTGCTAACATTGCATAATCAGGCATAATATTATGACCTTCCTAATATTGTGTTGGTCCCCCTTTTGCTGGTAAAAAAAGCCCTGACCCCCAATATGTTAGCAACAGATCCTTTAAGTCTTGTAAGCAATGCACACGCACCTGGCCACCATGATGCAAAAGAAAATATGATTCATCGGAATCTGTGCTCCGTGGTCCAGTTCTGATGCTCACGTGCCCACTGTTGGCACTTTTGGAGGTGAACAGGAGTCCGCATGGACACCCTGACTGGTCAGTGGCTATGCCGCCCCATATGCAATAAACTGAGAAGCTCTGTGTATTCTGACCCCTTTCTATCAGAACCAGCATTAACTTCTTGAGCAGTTTGAGCTCCAGTAGCTCATCTGTTAATCCTTACGTTTGCCCATTTTTCCTGCTTCTAACACATCAACTTTGAGCATAAAAACAGCTTGGGGCTTTTGCATGGCTTTTTGTTTGTGGACTTCTCGTCTGCATTTGATCTTTTGCAGCCTTGTTATTTTAGGACAAAAACTTCAGTTTAATTTTAATCATGGTATAGTCTCATGAGACAGACTTTTTAGACAGACTTTGAGTGGTTGCCCCTGTGGCAGCGTTTTAGGACAATTTGATGTTCAACAAATCATTATAAACTTACTTTTGTGGCTGAGGCAATTCATTTATGTAACAAATGTGTCTTATTATTATTATTATTTTATTTTAGCCGAATATTAAAGATACTTAAATGTCTTGATTGAACTAAGGGCTAATCCTAGCTTAGTCTTAACCCTGTCTGTGAGACCAGGCCTGGGTTTGGGGTTAAGGTTATTAAGCACCACAAGTCCTGACCTTTATGAGTAGAAGATGTGTCAGTTAGAAACATGTCAGAATACCACAATATTTAAAGGTATTTGGCATTGACATTGTCAGGCTTTTAGGGTTAGGGTTAGGGTTAGGTAAGCTAATGCATACAAACTTAGCGTTCATCAAATGTGATATGTGTAAATAATTGAGTTTTATTTATTTGTATGTGATTGTTTTTTGTTGTTTGTTCGTTGTTCTTTGATATGAATATTGGTTGTAAATATATTGTGTTCTAGAATAGGTTATTCATTTCAAGTTCATAATTTTGTGAATTGGTTGTACGTGTGACGTGCACGTCGCTGCGTGGCGGGATGAAGGGAGTTCTCGCGAGAGACTTCATTCACGTTATAAAGTTAAGTGAATGAACATGCGGGTGACTGAGTGTGATTTATAATCAACATATATCACTCCCTTACAGGTATGCACGGTTGTAAAGACAGGTTTGAGTGTCATGAGTGTTTTGTCTAGCATATTCGAGTGTTGTGCAGGTTAAGTGTTTTCAGTATCAACGTGTTCAGTTAACTCAAATGTACCGCGATAGCGCGCGCGCTGACGATGCCGCACCACACAGGAAGTGTTTGTTATATGTGCTTTAATGCTTTCGTTACTCGTTGTTTCTGTTAAGTGTAAAGCTATGTACTAGTTGTATATAATTTGTGTATGTGTCTGTTTCTGTTGTATTCACGTTATAAGGTTAAATGAATGAACATCGCGGGTGACTGAGTGTGATTTATAATCAACATATATCACTCCCTTACTCCCTTACAGGAGAATTACATATATAAACAATAAAGTTTACTGTGGCTTCTTAAGAACACATCTGATGCACATTCTTGGATCTTCATTTTCTAGAAGTAGGCTAGAATTATTCATTTACAGAAAAATATGGTATAAATAAAACAATGTATTAATTTACATATATTGTTCGGAATTTTACATGGATTTGTATGTATTGAATGAAAACAGAAAAGATAATAATAAGGTAATTTTCCTGTATTAAAACTGGAAATTACTGTAATTTGTCATTAATGATATAATCCTTAAAATAATGGTCAAATTGTTAATTATTACATATATTGGTTGTAATTTTACATGAATTTGTACGTAATGTATAAAAATAGAAAAATACTGTAGAAATAATACAGTAATTTTCTGTATAAAAAAATAGAATTACTGTAATTTTTCATTTAATGATATAATCCTTAAAATAACAGTCAAGTTGTTAATTTACTGATATTTATTGTAATTTTACATGAATTTGTACGTAATGTATAAAAATAGAAAAATACTGTAGAAATAATACAGTAATTTTCTGTATAAATAAATAAGAATTACTGTAATTTGTCATTAATGATATAATCCTTAAAATAACAGTCAATTTGTTAATTTACTGATATTTATTGTAATTTTACATGAATTTGTACGTAATGTATAAAAATAGAAAAATACTGTATAAATAATACAGTAATTTTCTGTATAAAAAATAAGAATCATCAGCATACAAATTATAATGAATGGCATATTTTTCAAAATCACTCCCAAAGGGAGCATATAGAGGGAGAATAAAACTGGTTCCAAAATTGAGCCATGAGAGACCCCATACAAGAGAGGGGTAACGGATGAAAAGAAAGTCCCAGGATTGACTAAAATATGTCCTATCTTTTAGATATGAGTAAAACTATTCCAGGGCTAAACCCTCAATGCCAACCAAATCTCAAAGACAATCAATGGAAATCTTATGGTCAACGGTATCAAATGATGCAGTTAGATTTAACAGTAATGAAAAACAACTCGTGTGTTGGGCTAGAAACATACTGTAAAAAATCAAAAGGCTCTAATCAAGGTACAAAATCTTTCACCAAGTGCTTTAAAGGACCACAAACATGTATGTTGAAGTCTCTCAAAATTAAAAATATTGTCAAAAGAAGGGACCATCCCAATATAAGTTCAGAGATCTCATGTATAAAATCCCCATTCCTGTTTGGAGGTCTATATATCAGGGCAGATAACAGATTTAGACGAATTCAATATTATTAACTGAGTTTCAAACCTTCTAATTACTCAGTAAGTAAACGTTCTGCCCTTGAATATATCTTTTAAAAAAATTACTTGTGCTTTAATCCCTAAGTCACAAAGACAGTCTCATAGCTGCTGTTTCATTAACCCTTTGTATGAATGGCTGATCTAATGTCATGCATCCTCTTAATGGATGAAAATCAATAAAAACTTTTTATAAGTTAATTTCACTCCTTTGATCGCCCACCAGCCTTCATAAATGTGAGGGTGTTCTCTGGATAATTTGGAGGGTGACTTTAGCCAATATGTCACACTATCTCTGCCGTCAAGTCTATAACGTTTACATGTAATATTCGGATCACACTTAGTTGACAGTATTTAAATTTAGACCCTCAGTTGAATTTAGACAAGGGTTTTAAACCCATAATGGACGGCAATCTTCAGCTTCACAATTTCAACTTACACAATTGTTTAAACTAATCCAGAGAATAACTTGAAATTGACATCATAAATGACAAAATTAGTCATATTTACCACTAGCAGACCGAGCTGGATATTCAGTCCAATTAAAGCTCGTCCCATGTATGGTGTCATCTTTTCATCAAATTCAATCAGAATTCTCGGCTTCTGTAAAGTTTTTGTCATTTCACTTAACCCATCTGTAATGATAAAACACTCATTCCAGAGGTTAATGACAACATATGCACATGATGTGGACATACAAAACTCACACACACTCAGACATGAATACAAATCGCTCATATTCAAGGTTTACTTCTGGTATTTATTCTATAAAGATTTAAGCTTTAAAATCTTCTCTAGGTTTAACTTATTCAGTTTAAAAGCATGTCTGTTTATACTTGTTTTTAGAAAAGTTTGCTAGGTTGTTTTAGTTCCTTTATCATTTTGATAGCAGAGTGCCATCCGTGTCTCCACTCACAATCTCTCTCTCAGCCAACAGTTTTCCTCAGCAGTCTAAGACTGTAACTTTTAGGCAGAATGCAATAGTAAATTCTTGGCCATATAGAAACCTTAATCATTCACAAATTTCTTAAATGTAAAGATTTAACTCTCAATTAGACCCATTTTGATAATCTAAAATAAAGTATGCTAGGAGCATTACTAAGTTTAGTTTGTTAAAAATTCACTTAACCTTTGTTATCCAGACCATCTTTAATCTGTAAAAACACTCTTCATCTTTAGTCACCACCATGTCTAACGACCTGCAGGAGTGAAAACTATGATAGAGACATATTAGTTCAGTTTCACTATTAATTTTCAGTTCTTTCCCATAAGCCAACAAAAAAATAATAATAATAATAATAATAATAATGTTCTTGATATTATAAAGTTGTGTTATGGTCTCCTCAACAACTGAAGGTCAGTCGCATCATGTTCTCAGCCAGCTCTTGAAAGCACATTCCCATTATCTCTTTATAAACAACCTCTTCAGGGTCTCCCCCTGGCATCTTCTACAAGTTGGGGAAACTTGTCAAGGAATGCGGTTACAGTGACCTGGTATGGAGGAACTCAGTTTTGGGGCAGACTTCTGCAATTTAACAGGTCCCCCCTCTGAAGGATGCTACTAGCCAACCACAGACATCCTCTCAACTCTCATCCAGTTGTCACAGAAAACATGTCCCTTCCCCTGTTTTTGGGTAGATGCCCAGGAGCGGCGGCGAACCTCTGGCTTAGGTTGTCCCCTACGTGGCCACTAGGGGAACTTACCCGTCATTGAGTGGACGCCCTCGTGCTCAACTGTTTAACCTTTTCATTCCCTGTGCGGATCTTCGAGTTTTCTTCAGGTTCAGGTATTCTCTGGAACTTAGGGAAGGTGCATTCAAGAACCACCAGAGTTATTTCGACTGCCTGATAGTGTTCAAAACAGGGAGACCGGTTAATAACAGCAGTATGTTATCAGTAAAAGCCATTAACATATTCAAAACAACAACATAGCTTATTCTCTGTGTTTAATCTCAGCGTCGCTATCACCATTGTCTACTCCATCAGCCTTGTACCATGGTGGAGACTAAGATGAGACAAAAACAAAAATTACTGGTCATAACAATTTAGTCAAACTCCCTTTTATAATCAGGTCTTCATTTTTATTTAACTTATTTAAATTTATTTTAAAACTCCTCTTTAAAGGCATTTGTTGAAACTTTTACCAACAAATTTAATGTGCACAATCATAAATGTGGAACTTTTAAAAGTTTTGAACTGCCTGTAACATGATTTCCTTTAACTTCTCTGTGTCTATGATTTTCACTGGAACACTTCCTGTAAATTGTTTATCACTGACGACACATACTCAGATAACAGCATTTAGCTGACTTTGAATGAGAGAGAGAAACTCTGGACTGGATTCAAGGACTGGAACACTGCATTTTTGTAAACATTTAACATTTATCTACTTTATTGTGACTCTGGCCTGTTTCAGAAATCTTTGCCCAAAAATACGTTTTCAAAGAATTATAATTTTATAGTTGTCTTTTTGCGAATTACATATTACTGAAACTTCCATCTTTTGAAGTCATTGTCTGTAATTTGACGCAATTTATCCTTATCCATTCACTATAAAACTTCTCATTACAAATCTTCCTTTCAAAAGAATTCCTTAAGACTTTAATCTTATTTTTGTTCTTTTCCAGACGAAAACGTAAACGTTGGTATATTAGACACTGATCTTCTTTTCAAATCTAAACACCAGAAATATGTCACTTTATCACATCTAGCAGACATTTATATCGTTCAAGCTCTTTCTTTGCTCTCAACTTTCCAATCAAATTAAAACTAGGAGCATTTTCTTACTGAGCTCTGAAATTTTGCTTTTGAAGAGCAGAGCTGTTTACAGCATTTAATATTTTCTCTTCTCCGTTTCATTATTTTATCATGTCTTCCAACCTTATTTTTACAATCAGAATTAAAAAAAACACAGACTGACCAAATTTACTTTGAGAAGAACGGGGCTGTTTACAGCATTTTAATCTCTTCTGTTTCATTATTTTATCATGACTTCCAACCTTGTTTTTACACTCAGAATTAAAAACACAGACTTCTAGCAGACATTTTCCTACTGAGCTCTGAAAATTCACTTTGAGAAGCAGCGCTGTTTACAGCATTTTAATCTCTTCTGTTTCATTATTTTATCATGACTTCCAACCTTGTTTTTACACTCAGAATTAAAAACACAGACTGACCATTTTCCTACTGAGCTTCTGAAAATTCACTTTGAGAAGCAGCGCTGTTTACAGCATTTTCTCTTCTGCTTACTTAACTAATCAGTAATAATCAGACTACTCAGTTATTATTAGCCATATTTTAGTCAAAGTTAATACTCACCTGAAGTCATGGTAGGAAGAGATGGAGGCGGCAATCTTTGAATAACACAGCTGTGGCTTCTGCGTGATGAAACCACAAAGTATACTTACAAAAACACCAAGTCACATATCCTGATCCAAACCAATTCGGGTCACAAAATTTTCTCGTAAAATTTACTTTTGCAGGAATGTTCCAGATGCATCCCTGGCAAACAAGTTAGCCCTATATTTATTTCATATTATTATTTTATAACTAACTAATGCTTTAGTCCCTAACTGCCTGATTCACTAAATTCAGGGATCCCCTGTCTGAAGTGGAAGAGATGAAGTCAGGTTCATGGTGCCACTGAACCGAATGAAACCGGGAATCTAACCCGTGTTCCGGAACCAGGAATCTAACCTGTGTCCTTGTCCAGTGTCTTACACTCCCGTCAGTGACTTACTGTCCCCTTAAAGTGCGTTTCGGCGATGCCTTCCGCTTACCTGGAATCTAACCAGTGTTACGGATACCAGCGACTATTACACCATCAGAAACCATATAATCTTTAAAATCATAAGGCTGGCATATTTACGTGTACCCCCTGGAATCTAACCAGCGTCGGTACTCCCCACTCACGTCTGAGTGAAGCTTTCCCAATCCCCTTTCCAGTCTCTTCCACTCAAACAGCCCTAACACTTTCTACCTTGTTTGTTGTTTGACCAGGGATGTCATCAAAGAATGAACTGCCCGCGCACTCTCCACCATTAACTGTAGGGGAATTTACAGTTAAGACCCGATGACCAGACATGTTGAATGAAGACCAGGAGTCAGAAGTGCAGTCAATAGAAGAAATTTTAGTGAAGTTTAGTTTGCAGTTTCATCAGCAGAAGCCAGCTTCAGGTCTCACAAGGAGTTCGTAGGCCGCCCCAAATACAATAACATTGTTACAGCAATTATACTCTAACAGAGGGTGCTAACTACGTCAATGATGACGTTTAAATGATTCTGATTGGCTAAGAAAGAAAGAAAGAAAGAAAAACAAAACTAGTAATTTTCCACACAAGCGCAGACAGTCTGAAGCATATCTTCGTTGATCACATGGTTGACGGGTTCGTGACGTGGCTTGTCGAGAACAACAAGTTTTATGGTGCCAGTTGATCACCTCACCAATACTGACCATATTAACACACACACACACACATACAGCTTCTCCAAGGCTGAACTCGGCTCAGGCTTCAACTCTCAACCAAAACATTCTGATAACATGTTCTATCTGTTTAGAAGTGCTGACAATATTCATCCTTACTCAATGGAAAACTACAGAAAAGTAAAGAAAGTTTTTAACTAAATAAAAATCCCTAACTTGATTATAAATCACTCTTTACAAATCATTCAAATAAGAAAGGGAAAAGAACATATGAAAAAATAAAACAAAGAAACATATGAAAATTAAGACAAAGAAAAGAATATAGGTACAAATAAGAAAAATGAAAGAATATATATACAAGCGGCAATGGATTTCCGAATAGTATCTTTCACTATATTGTCGACGAAGAGTTGCCTTGTTTTAAGCCTAAAAACAGTCCGAAACAAAACAAAGTCACCGGCCATCTGTAATCTTGAGAATAGGACTAATCTACTGGGACAAGGTAGAATAAAAAAAAAAAAAAAAAAGAGTTGTTTACAAAAGCACACGATTAAGGTGCATTTGATTGTGTTTTTATTTTAATATTTTTTAAATGTCATGACCCACAAATCAAATAATCAAACAGTACAGTATAAAAAAAGATAGAAAGAATATATATATTTTTTAAACAACTCCCTTTCAGACCCTCTGTTCTCCAGGCTTGTACTATTAGTATGTGTAATGCTTGAAAATAAATGTATGTTGTGACACTCGTGTACATTTGGATCTACAAGATTAATTGCTTACTGTATTCCTCAAATTGCAAGTCGCTCTGGATAAAAGCATGTTCTAAATTAATAAATATACACACACAGAATTAATATGATTAAACTAACGAAAACATTTATGAACATCTTGTTTTTTCTTCTAAACATTAAGACGAACTTGAGGGCCACTCAAACCAAGTTACAAAAGTTGATGCACAGTAGGGATGGGCATATCGATACTCACAAGCTACTTACTTGGTATTGATATCTCCACAAAAATATTGATATTAAAATTAAATTAATTTCTGCAAAAAGTGTTTTTGGTACTTCGTTTTAATGTTTGTGCTAAAAAAAAGTGAAGTATATATATATATTTACATTAAAAAACATACAAATTTAAGAAATAAGCGGTATTGGCAAATTTATACCTAAAAATATAGGTATCGTATCGAACTTAAAATCAGGTATCGCCCAACCTAATGGATAGTTGGGAAAAAACACCTTAAGTGCGCGCTATGGAGAGCAAGAAACACTAACAATCAATTTCAAACAAACAGAAGCTCTTCGTCCGAGAACGTGTGTGGCTCTTAAAAGAGCCTTTGAGTGTGTGGAGTCGGAGACTCTCACTTGGAGCTGGTGTATTTGGTCACGGCCTTTGTGCCCTCGGACACGGCGTGTTTGGCCAGTTCTCCGGGCAGCAGCAGACGCACGGCGGTCTGGATCTCTCTGGAAGTGATGGTGGAGCGCTTGTTGTAGTGCGCGAGACGAGACGCTTCACCGGCGATGCGCTCGAAGATGTCGTTGACGAAAGAGTTCATGATGCCCATCGCCTTGGAGGAGATGCCGGTGTCAGGATGAACCTGCTTCAGTACTTTGTACACGTAGATGGCATAGCTCTCCTTCCTGGACCTCTTGCGCTTCTTTCCTCCCTTCCCGGCGGTCTTCGTGACGGCCTTCTTGGAGCCTTTCTTAGGCGCGGATTTGGCTGGCTCAGGCATGATGATGTAAAATCGCGAAACTGACGGATCAGTGTGAGATCAGCAGCGAAACAGAAGCTTTTATTCACTGCCATATGCTAATTTACAGAGAGAGCCGAGATCTTCTGATTGACTGGTTTCACAGGCCGAACCCACAAACTAGTATCTCATTGGACAAAGTAAAGCATCACGAGCGGAATGACGACCAATCAAAGGCGGATAACTTATAGCCCCGCCCCCGAACAGCTCTAGTTTGAACGAAGCCCCGCCCACAGGTTTCCTTTGTTTCGTTTCCCGCTCATTTTATATGGAGTAATATTTCAAGGGAAATTTTGTCGGTTCTAGATAAATATTGTGCATCATCGTGTAATTTCGAAACCCTTAAAAAATTGATTTTGTGAAGTTGATCCTGAAGTGAAAAAAAGCGTTTTATTATTAAACTTGGTTGAAACCTTCGGTTGAACTGGATCAATCATAACGTCAATGTCTATTTGATCAGTTCTGAACAACTGAAAACTCTTGCCGCAGAAGCGAGAGAATCGGTAATAGACACTAATTCACTAAAACCCATTTGAGCAAAATTACATTCTCACGTTTTAAGAAAACGTTGTCATTGGTGTTATTTTCACTTCTGATCAGTCTTTATTTTGACCACATTCTTAATTTCGGTTAAATCTTTCAGTATTATTTTACAGAGTTGACAAATTTAAAACCAACTTTCTGAGTGAAACTTGTTGGGCTAAGGATAGAAGTGACGCTTATGTTGTCAGATCATTGTTAGGCGTTGATGAATTCGTTAGTGAAACTCACTCAAAATAACAGCACCACGGGAGACATGGATGAGCTCTTAGCGTGAGAGAGTGTGTGGCTCTTAAAAGAGCCGTTGTTTCGGTGTGTGTTTCTCTAGTTTCAGGCGTTTAACCTCCGAAACCGTACAGGGTTCGTCCCTGTCGCTTCAGCGCGTACACAACATCCATGGCGGTGACGGTCTTTCTCTTGGCGTGCTCGGTGTAGGTCACGGCATCGCGGATCACGTTCTCCAGAAACACCTTCAACACTCCGCGGGTCTCCTCGTAGATCAGACCGGAGATGCGCTTGACGCCGCCGCGACGAGCGAGGCGACGGATGGCGGGTTTGGTGATTCCCTGGATGTTGTCGCGCAACACTTTGCGGTGCCGCTTGGCGCCTCCTTTTCCGAGTCCTTTACCACCTTTGCCTCTTCCAGACATGATCAAAATGCGCTTTCAGACTCACAAAATGAGAAAGAATGCCGATGAAGGGCAGAGGAAGATGATTTACACGTGCTTACAGGACCTGACAGAAACCAGCTCGGCGTCACAACACGCCCCGCCCCTCAGTTTAGATCCAGCCCAAAACAATGGGATTTAACCCTAAACATGATCTGAGGCCTGTGATTAATATTCGACAAAGAGGATATTATAAAATCATCAAATCACGAAGAGTGAAATTGAATGATAATATCTGGATGGACAATATGATATTTTTCGTTTGACATTTTGGATACGTTTGCAGAATATAAATGATTTCAGTCCTCTGTGTCGTCTCCCTTTAGCTGAACTTGCACCTGCATAAGAATAATCTCATCTTTGATGAAGATTTGATTAAAAGATAAAGATTTGGGTGAATCTTTGAACGAGAGACCAAGTGTATAGTTTCAGACAGACCGGAGGTGAAAACAATTGGGAAACGCCAGGATACAAGGAAGAGCTAAAGAAAGTAGTTCACCAGTAACATGAAGCTTTACATCTGAAGATAAAAATCGCCTGAACTGCTGAAGCAAATATGCTATAGAACCGCATTGCAAGAGGATTACAGAGTTATTGAGAAAATATTGCAAAAGTAACACAGAAAATAAAACAACTTGTGAAAAGGCCCCTGAAAATAATCAGGCCTTCGTTTTGATCTTTCAGTTTTTTTGCAACACATTTCACCCAATTCAACACTCTTGACCATCTGTAGGGAATTAGAGACGAGTTGAGCAACATCATCATTAAAGAGCAGGCCGTTGAAGCATTTAGTACCTGGAAGATTTGATGATAAATTAAATAGCCGTTATGAACCAAATTAATATTTCTGGACAGACTGAAGATGAAAAGAAGTGGCAAACACTGGAACACAAGGTCAATGAGAAAAACTGTAATCCTGAGATGTTCTCAGCTTCATTGTGTCCACCATTAAAGTTTGAGCTGCAGCATCTGGAAATCTGTGACTCCAGTCAGTGATTTCTTGCACTGTTCCACTTCAACAGAGCAACCGATGTCAGCAAATAAAAAAAGAATAGAGGTAGAAAATGAAGCAGAATCTTTCCATGATATTGAACATTAAGGATATTCCCTGACACCTACAAATCATTAGGATAGTAATGAATAGGAGCTCAACAGTGGTTCATGTAACGAAGCTTTCAACTCCTAATAAGATTTAGAAAGGATCTCGTTTCGTTTTAGCTTGATTGTCTTCCGTCACCATAAGGAGACGGAATGACTTGTTTTCTTCAATGTGGAAGGTCCCTTAACCCGTCAACCATGAGATCAACGAACATATGCTTCAGACTGTCTGCTCTTGTGTGGAAAATTATTAGTTTTGTTTATCCTTCTTTCTTAGCCAGTCAGAATCCTTTAACCTTCAGGATTGATGTAGTTAGCACCCTCTGTTAGAGTATAGTTGCTATAATAATGTGATTGTAAGTGGGGCGGCCTACGAACTCATTGAGAGACTCGAAGCTTCTGCTGATGAAACTGCAAACTTAACTTGACTAAAATCTTTACAATTGACGGCACTTCTGACTCCTGGTCTTCATTCACGCTGATTCCCCTACAGCGTCTAACAGACACAAATACAATTGTCTCAGACGCACAGCTACAACATTTATTTCCCTGAATTACTGCAGCACCTGCTTCCTGATCAAAGAGATTGACCGATTTCCAGGATTAGAGTCCTCACTAGACTAGAATACAGATGTACAAAATAATAAATCCCCTGAATAAAGTTCCTCAAACTAATGCTTAGATATAGAAAAGTAAAGGCCTTAACTAATAATTGGTTGCATAGGCAATAGACTGAAGTGTTCATAAATTTGATGAAGTTGTTGCGTTCTTGTGTAGTGTGTTGAACTCTGACTAAATGGCAAGGTCTGGACTAAACGGCAAGTAAAACCATAGCCAATGAAGACAAGGTCGACCATTTACTTTCCCTTTATCTTGAACATGTAGCGTACGGTGGAAACTGTAATAAAACAAAACAACAACAGTCAGTGTCCATATTTTGGCTAATCATTCAATTGCACAACTATAACATAAACAATAAGTGCTATTCGAAATGTAGCGGCAGTTATAATAACCGTTTGCGTCGATGCTAGCTCGTCCTTAATAACTCATTAAAGATCATTAAACCCACCAACGCTTCACTAATACAGCAGGCTTTACTTTAAAACCCATTGCAGAATTTTAACTTGCATAATAAACATACTAAAATAATGCATTTAATTACTGTACCAAAAAGGCACAAATAGAGCGGCCACAGCTCCATAAAGGAAACACGAATTTTCAGACTTTAGAGCTATGGATAATCCCCCAAAAAATCCCCCTCATATGGACTACACACACAGATTCAGCTGTGACGTTGGAAAGCACTTGTTTTTTGGACATTCGTAAATAAAATACATAAACATGATTAGTTTGATTTAAAAATAGGCTTCTTTAAAAGCAACGAGGGAAGCCACAATTGAAAGTACCTCTTGACTCCACATATAACTCTTTCTGGTACCGCTAAAACTGCTTACCAATTGACAACACGAACAACTCATTGGATGTGACAGCAATGTACAAAGACTTTATGACGTAGTGTGAATACAAGGCTAATTGGTTACTCCATTAAGCGTTAATATGGATAATCTGTCGATCAATGCAGATTTGGTGGCTCTTAAAAGAGCCTTTGTGTGTCTGTGCGGGTGATGCGGGTTTAAGCGCGCTCTCCGCGGATGCGGCGCGCCAGCTGAATATCTTTGGGCATGATGGTGACCCTCTTGGCGTGGATGGCGCACAAGTTGGTGTCCTCAAACAGACCGACCAAATAAGCCTCGCTGGCCTCTTGCAAAGCCATAACTGCGGAGCTCTGGAAGCGCAGGTCCGTCTTAAAGTCCTGAGCGATCTCTCTCACCAGCCGCTGGAAGGGCAGTTTACGGATCAGCAGCTCGGTGGACTTCTGATAGCGGCGGATTTCTCGCAGCGCCACGGTCCCGGGCCTGTAGCGATGGGGCTTCTTGACGCCGCCGGTGGCCGGGGCGCTCTTACGGGCGGCTTTAGTGGCGAGCTGCTTTCTCGGGGCTTTACCACCGGTGGATTTACGAGCGGTCTGCTTTGTTCTTGCCATTGCTGCTGTTCAACTTCTCTCTATCCTGCTGACGCTGGAAATGCGGCGTTCTGTGACACGCCTGATTTTAAAGCGTCGAACCAATACGCGTTTGGTGACGTCATATAGTGACGTAACGGTGCAGAGCCTCGTGATTGGCTAGTGTGTGACGTGTGCTTTTGACTGCTAGCCAATGACTGCGCGTTTCTTCTTTTCAAACAAGCGCACGGTTTCGCGCTCGAGCTGCTTCAAATAAACAGTGTACATCCCAATAAATTATACTTGCTTACTTTTATTTTATTGTAGACTCAAGGTCCAAATGCTAAAAAATAGCAACAGGCCAAGCAAAAAACAAAGAAAGAAAACAGAATCGATGCATTTTATAAAAGACAGTAATATCGGTGTCTCCACAACTTGCACTGATAACCTGTAGAACTGACAGTTTACCTTATATTTGATAAAGACAAAATAATCCACTTTTTGGAAACATTTAGCTGGCAGATACATTTATACATCAGACTTTGAAACACCGCTTGGAAAGTCTCAACTGCTGCACTTAAACAAGTCGATGTAACATTTAAACAATGAAATCTTCCCTTCATCCGAGCAAGAACTAAACTGTGTGATGTACACGTATGTTATCCTGCACAGCCATCACACGCTTCTTTACAATAATAATAATATAATGTTCAGAGCCATGTGCAGAACAGATGTTTAGAAGCAATCAGAGACCAGGATTATAGGACTACGGACCACAAGGTCACCTGCCTACGATTCATAAGATATTCCCAATCACACACTAATTTTACAGGCTTTCAAACATTTAGATAAATCATAAACAAAAAGAATAAAAACAACCAGGGACAAAAACGTTCCTTCCTTGTCTCACAATTTATTCATATTTAGGGCTTAAGACAATGATGAACCAGATCAGTGCCATGTTCGGTTTTAAAACGTTATAACTGATGAGCACAGTAAATACATTTTTTTATTATTTCCAAAAAAAATGTACAAACAGGTCTGTATATAGTAAAAGAGGTATAATTAAATGTGCTTATTACCAGCTTCATTTTAAAAAGTAACGTAACAAGACATAAGTTTAAGGCTCCAGTAAATAATGGAGACAAGCTCTGTTTCAGATGAGATGTGTGGCTCTTAAAAGAGCCTTTGTGTCGCTAGAACGGTGTTGACGATTTATTTGGATTTGGCGGGTTTCTCGGTCTTCTTGGGCAGCAGCACGGCCTGGATGTTGGGCAGCACGCCGCCCTGAGCGATGGTCACTCCGCCCAGGAGTTTGTTGAGCTCCTCGTCGTTGCGCACCGCCAGCTGCAGGTGACGGGGGATAATGCGGGTCTTCTTGTTGTCCCGAGCGGCGTTTCCAGCCAGTTCCAGGATCTCAGCGGTCAGATACTCGAGCACAGCCGCCAGATACACCGGAGCACCGGCACCGACGCGCTGAGCGTAGTTTCCCTTGCGCAGGAGTCTGTGAACACGGCCGACGGGGAACTGGAGACCCGCCCTGGAGGAGCGAGTCTTGGCCTTTGCTCGGGCTTTGCCGCCGGTTTTACCTCTTCCGCTCATATTTAGTTCAGCCGCTACAATCTCAACAGTAAAGAGAGAAACTGTGACTCGCGTGTTTTCACATACTGTCTTTAACCGAGAGTGCCAGTCGCTCATTGGTTTAGAGTCTGTGGAAGTTTCAACCAATCACTGAACTTCATCCCAAAGCCCAACTCCCTTTTCTGGCGGGAAGAATAAAGTATTTGTGACTGAAGAGATGAAACCATTCAATGAAAGTTTAAATAAGTACAAATATCATACTATGTTCCTGCACCTTTCACACTGTTTTATTCTCATTGATCTTCTGATACTGTATTGTTTTATGATACGACTGTAATTCCTGAGTTTTACCTCTGCCTGTGTTGTTTTTAGTGTCTCAATTCTCCAGTAAAGTGTGTGTTTGTTTTTACTGTCTGAATCTTCAGAAGCTTCTAATAACTTGCAGATATAGATATGGTTCACTTGGTCACTTAAATGTTATATTGTTCCTGCTGCATTAAAATCGCATCTTGGCCGCTTCCTTTCACAATGAAAAGAAATCATTAAAACAGGAGTTTTGCTCTTTCTCCGGAGTCAGTGGGTGGCTCTTAAAAGAGCCGTTGAGAAACAAACAGAGACTTTATTTCTTTTTGGGTGCTGCCTTCTTTGGCTTGGCGGCTTTAGGCTTCGCCACCTTCGGATTAGCGGCCTTGGCCTTTTTGGGGCTCTTGGCTGCTTTCTTAGGGGCCGCTGGCTTCTTCGTCTTCTTGGGGCTCTTCGTCGCCTTCTTAGCGGGTTTGGCGGCGGGCTTTTTGGCTTTCTTAGGCGATTTCTTGGCGGCGGGCTTCTTTGCCGCTGCGCTCTTGGGCTTCTTGGCCGCGGCGGGTTTCTTGACCGCGGGCTTCTTCGCTTTGGCAGCCGCTTTCTTGGCCGGCTTCTTCTTGGTCTCGGCTTGCTGCTTGTTGAGCTTGAAGGAGCCCGAGGCGCCGGTGCCTTTGACCTGCACCAGGGCGCCTTTGGTCACCAGGCTCTTGATGGCGATCTTGACGCGGGAGTTGTTCTTCTCCACGTCGTAGCCGCTGGCAGCGAGCGCTTTCTTCAGCGCGGCGAGGGACACGCCGCTCCTCTCCTTGGATGCGGACACAGCTTTGACGATGAGCTCGCCGACGCCTGGACCTGCTTTCTTGGCTTTCGCGGCTGACTTCTTCTTGGGCGCTTTGGCCGGGGCGGCAGCAGCCGGAGCGGGGGCGGTTTCTGCCATCTTTCTCTCTAACCGTAACTGTTCTGATTTCAGCAATGAACGGCTTTCGCGCGGGGCGGCGCTCTTAAACGGTGCATGAGAACCTTATCGACTCAACCTGCCCGCTTGCCGTCCTTGCGCGTCCACGAGCCCCTCACGCGTGTGCTTTCTTCCCTGATATTTTGGGCAAAACTGTAGTGGTAAAATAGTTTGTCACAGTCAAAACTGAGTGAACGTCAAGCAGAGGTTCTGAACTTTCACTGGAAACTAAAATACGCGAAGAGGAAATGTTTATTTTTCCTCCGTCGGATCAAATCCAAGGCGAGCAGCAGCCACGGGGTAAAGCCTCGTGTAAATATGATGGATAGTTTACGTGGAAAAGTTGACAAAAGCCTGATCTTGTCCTCTGTGTGTTTAGCAGACAGTCTGAAATATCCTTTAATGAAATCAGCATAAGTGAGGGGCTCGAGGAGGCTTTCATACATTTGTTGTTTTGTCAGCTGGAAGCACTGGATGTCTGTCCATCCAATCATACTCAATGATCAACCCCATTTATGGCATTGAGATGTGGAAATAGAATTAAAGTGGAAATAAAGCAGTCAGACAAGTTTACGTTATTTATTAAGCTGTTAATGCGCCCTGATATATAGACCTCCAAACAGTAATGGGGATTTTATACACACATTTTCTGGAGTTTTATCTGATTTGGTCCCAATGTTGTAGCTGTGCGTCTTAAATATAATTGTATTTGTGTCTGTTAGACGCTGTAGGGCAGGGGTCACCAAACTTTTCAGCCCGAGGGCTGCATTAACCGTCAAACAACAGTTCGGGGGCCGATCTACACACTCGAGGTCCAAATAAAAAGAATCAAAACATGAATGCTGTTTTTAATTATGTATTTAATATCGTTTTGTTCAGATATTACTTAATAACGCAATGATACACTACACGTGGACACCTGTATTAGTGGGAATGGTGAAATTTTTACCTGGATGCCAAAATAGCAGAAATTTCTGGCTTTTGATTTGATTTCCCTAACATGGTATGCACAGTGACCTGAGATTATTATCGGACAAGTTTGTTCTCAAATTGTTCTTCACGTATTTTATTCTTGAAAATGTATGTTCACACATGTATGTTGTTCAAAAGATTGAAAGGTACAATGATGCAAAAGTTTTGACAGAAGGAATGTCTTTCTTTGGCAAAAACAGGGAAAAAACCCACCAGTCCTATATCACACGTTATGTGATTATATATAACATTCTTATACATTATACATATCACACTCGTGAGCTAAATGAGGATGCAAACTAAATTCGTCCGCGGATTATAGCCGGGCAAAAATGGTATGTCATCTCATTGATGGTGAGCGGAAGTAGAAAAAGTAGGCAGCGAATAAGGTTTTGTAATGTTGTGATCGGTTGGAAACAGTGTTTATGAGGACCAAACACACAGAACTAGCCCTATCATGGTTTACGGGGACAATCGTGTTTATGGGGACCAAACACACAGAACTAGACCTATCATGGTTTACGGGGACAACAGTGTTTATGGGGACCAAACACACAGAACTAGTCATATCATGGTTTACGGGGACAATCGTGTTTATGGGGACCAAACACACGGTACTAGCCCTATCATGGTTTATGGGGACAACAGTGTTTATGAGGACCCTACACTCACGGCACACAGAACTAGCCCTATAATGGTTTACGGGGACAACAGTGTTTACGAGGACCAAACGCACAGAACTAGACCTATCATGGTTTACAGGGACAACAGTGTTTACGAGGACCAAACACACAGATCTAGCCCTATCATGGTTTATGGGGACAACAGTGTTTATGAGGACCCTACACTCACGGCACACAGAACTAGCCCTCTCATGGTTTACGGGGACAATCGTGTTTATGGGGACCAAACACACGGTACTAGCCCTATCATGGTTTATGGGGACAACAGTGTTTATGAGGACCCTACACTCACGGCACACAGAACTAGCCCTATAATGGTTTACGGGGACAACAGTGTTTACGAGGACCAAACACACAGAACTAGACCTATAATGGTTTACGGGGACAACAGTGTTTACGAGGACCAAACACACAGAACTAGCCCTATCATGGTTTATGGGGACAACAGTGTTTATGAGGACCATACACTCACGGCACACAGAACTAGCCCTATCATGGTTTACGGGGACAATCGTGTTTATGGGGACCAAACACACGGTACTAGCCCTATCATGGTTTATGGGGACAACAGTGTTTATGAGGACCCTACACTCACGGCACACAGAACTAGCCCTATAATGGTTTACGGGGACAACAGTGTTTACGAGGACCAAAAACACAGAACTAGACCTATCATGGTTTACGGGGACAATCGTGTTTATGGGGACCAAACACACACAATACACAGATCTAGCCCTATCATGGTTTACGGGGACAATCGTGTTTATGGGGACCAAACACACAGAACTAGACCTATCATGGTTTACGGGGACAACAGTGTTTATGGGGACCAAACACAGAACTAGCCCTATCATGGTTTACAGGCATAATCGTGTTTATGAGGACCCTACACACACAATACACAGAACTAGCCCTATCATGGTTTACGGGGACAATCATGTTTATGGCGACCAAACACACACAATACACAGATCTAGTCCTATCATGGTTTACGGGGACAATCGTGTTTATGGGGACCAAACACACGGAACTAGCCCTATCATGGTTTATAAGGACAACAGTGTTTATGAGGACCCTACACTCACGGCACACAGAACTAGCCCTATCATGGTTTACGGGGACAATCGTGTTTATGGGGACCGAACACACAGAACTAGCCCTATCAGAATCAGAAAGAGCTTTATTGCCAAGTGTGCTTGCACACACAAGGAATTTGTCTTGGTATTGAAGCTTCCAGTGCACATATAAAACACAACATGAGTTTACATGGCAAATAACAATAACAATACATTTCATACACAGTACATGTGGTCAGATGCTGGGATTTTTTGTATGGAGTGGGAGAGGGGATAGATTGTCAGCCATAACATCCGTCTGCCTTGTTTTTCTTTCCCTGCGCTCTGCCCAGCATTTTATCTCTTATTAATTCAACTGTTCAAGAGTGAAATGGCCTGTGGAAAGAAACTGTTCCTGTGCCGAGATGTTCTAGTGGCCAGTGATCGTAGTCGCCGTCCTGACGGTAACAGTTCAAACAGGGTGTTTCCAGGGTGAGCAGAGTCAGTGATGATTTTACCTGCTCTCTTTTTCACTCTGGAAGAGTACAGGTCCTGGAGGACTGGCAAGGAAGCACCAATAATCCTCTCTGCAGTCCGGATTGTGCGATGTAGTCTCCCGATGTCAGATTTGGTAGCTGAACCAAACCAGACAGTGATGGAGGTGCACAAAACAGACTCAATGATGGCTGAGTAGAACTGTATCAGCAGCTCCTGTGGGAGGTTGAGCGTCCTCAGCTGATGAAGGAAGTACAGTCTCTGCTGGGCCTTTTTTACAATTGAGTCAATGTGATTGTTCCACTTCAGGTCCTGAGAGATGGTGGTGCCCAGGAACCTGAATGACTCCACTGCTGCCACTGTGCTGTTCATGATGGTGAGTGGAAGTAGAGCAGGGCTGTTCCTCCTGAAATCCACTATCATCTCCACCGTTTTGAGCGTGTTGAGCTCAAGGTTGTTATAACTGCACCAGACAGCCAGTTGTTCAACCTCCAGTCTGTAAGGAGACTCGTCACCGTTTCGGATGAGGCCGATGGCGGTGGTGTCGTCTGCAAATTTCAGGAGCTTCACAGAAGGGTCTTTAGAAGTCCAGTCATTGGTGTACAGGGAGAAGAGCAGTGGGGAGAGAACACACCCTTGGGGGGCGCCAATGCTGGTAGTGAGAGTCCTGGATGTGAGTTTCCCCAGTCTCACTCGCTGTTGCCGGTCTGTCAGGAAGCTGGTGATCCACTGACAGATTGAGGATGGCAAGGAGAGCTGGGTCAGTTTAGCTGTAAGAAGATCAGGCATGATGGTGTTGAAGGCCGAACTGAAGTCCACAAATAAGATCCTTGCATAAGTCCCAGGTCTGTCGAGATGTTGCAGGATATAATGCAGTCCCATGTTGACTGCATCGTCCACAGACCTGTTTGCTCTGTAGGCAAATTGAAGAGGATCCAGCAAGGGTCCAGTGATGTCCTTCAGGTGGGCCAGAACCAGTCTTTCAAATGACTTCATGACCACAGATGTGAGAGCGACAGGTCTGTAGTCATTAAGTCCAGTGATTTTGTTTTGTTTTTGGGACAGGAATGATGGTGGAGCGTTTGAAGCAACGGGGAACTTCACACTGCTCCAATGATCTATTGAAGATCTGCGTGAAGACTGGGGCCAGTTGGTCAGCGCAGGCTTTCAAACAAGCAGATGAGATGCCGTCTGGGCCTGAAGCTTTCCTTATCTTCTGTCTTTTGAAGATTTTGGTTACCTGCTCCACACAGACCTTAAGCTCTGGTTGGATGGCGGAGGGGGGGGAGAGGGGGTGCAGGAGGTGTTGGAGGACGTGTGAAGTTTAGTTCAGAGTGGTTTTGAGGTGTGAGATTGGGTTTCTCAAACCTGCAGTAAAAAGTGTTTAGCTCATCCGCCAGATGTTGATTCTCAGCAGGTCGGTGGGATGATGGCTTATAATTGGTGATATTCTTCAGGCCTGAACAGACAGCAGCAGGGTTGTTGGAAGAAAACTGGTTTCTCAGCTTTTCAGAGTAACTTTGTTTTGCTGCTCTTATCTCCTTTGTCAATCTGTTCCTGGTCTGTTTGTACAAAACACCATCCCCCCTTCTGTAAGTGTCCTCTTTGTTATGACAAAGCTGTTTGAGTTTCCCAGTAAACCATGGTTTATCATTAGGAAATGATAAGAATATCCTGGTAGGAATGTGTGTGTCCTCACAGAAACTGATGTATGATGTTACAGTATCATGGTTTATGGGGACAATCGTGTTTATGGGGACCAAACACACAGAACTAGCCCTATCATTGTTTACGGGGACAACAGTTTTATGGGGACCCTACACACACGAAACACAGAACTAGGCCTAACATGGTTTACATGACTGAGGTGGGAGTGGAACCTTCTGTGTGGCTGATTGTTCCAGACGGACCGTTTTTATATTGTTTATATTGCTAAATACAATATTAGATTATTTAATATATTGTAATCGTTAGCTTTAATCTAAGTCGCTAAACACGTTAGCATTGTGCTATCTTACTGTCCGTGCATACAGCGATTTTCTCGCTCGCGCCTTTTTTTCCCGACTTCATCAAACAACTGGTCAACAAGTTGGATCAACACACGCGGTGAGTCATGTCATCTTCTCTCAAAATTGTCACTTGCACTGCCTGCTTCATGCATAGTCTGTCTGTCTCTGTCAGCTGTGAAGGCTTTACATGTGATAAATGTAGGGACATAGGCTGACAGAGAAGGTCTCAGAATTAGAGACACGCATCCAAACTTTAATCGAGGATAGTAAGAATGCAAGGGCTTTAGATACTACTTTGGATGCGACTAGCTTAGCAAACCCTGTACATTGTTCGGTTCCGGTTGTAGAGCCTGTGCAGCAGGGCAACTGGGTGACTGTGAGACGGCATAATCGCGGGTCAAAAAACCACTGTTCCATTCCGATCAGAACATCAAACAGGTTCTCCCCACTCAGTGACGCACCCACTGAGAAACCTGTTGAAAGTGCCCTAGTGATTGGCGATTCTATTACTCGGAATGTGAAAACAGAGACTCCAGCCACCATAGTCACATGTTTGCCGGGAGCCAGAGCGCCTGACGTCAAAGCAAATTTAAAAGTGCTGGCTAAGGCTAATCGTAAATATTCTAAGATTGTCATTCACGTTGGCGCTAATGATGTCCGACTTCGCCAGTCGGAGATCACTAAAACTAATATTAAAGAGGTGTGTGAACTCGCAAGTACGATGTCAGGCACCGTAATTTGCTCTGGCCCTCTTCCTATACGCAGGAGTGATGAGATGCTTAGCAGATTATCCTCACTCAATGGCTGGATGTCTAAGTGGTGCCCGCAGAATAACAGGGTTTATAGACAATTGGAAAAGTTTTTGGGGCAGACCTGACCTGTTGAAAAGAGATGGTATTCATCCCACCAGGGATGGTGCCGCTCTTCTCTCTAGTAATTTGGCATATAGTCTTAGAGCTAAACATTGACTAACTGGGGCCCAGGTCAGGAATCAGACAAACTGGCTAAACCGACCGTCTGCTAGCTGTCTCACGTCACAGAGGTCAGATAAATTACAACACAGAGCGATGACATCTCAGATCATTACTTAGTTGCGTGTAGATTACCTTTAGCCAAAGTCGAAAAACTAACTCCCTGTTATAAATATAGTAGAACTATCACTCCTAACACAAAAGACAGCTTTATAAATAATCTTCCTAATCAGTGTCATCTACTTGACATTCCAGATGGCCTAGAAGAACTTGATGTTGCAACAGAAACTATAAACTCTCTCTTTTCCAGCACTTTAGACACTGTTGCTCCGTTACGCTTAAAGAAGATTAAAGAAAATAGTCCAACACCATGGTACAACGAGCACACCCGGGCCCTCAAGAGAGCAGCCAGAAAAATGGAGCGGAGCTGGAAAAAAAGTAAGCAAGAGGTTTTTCGCATTTCATGGAAAGACAGCTCTATTGCATTCAGAAAGGCCTTAAGATCAGCGAGATCTACTTACTTTTCTACCCTCTTAGAAGAAAACAAATACAAACCTAGGTATTTATTTGATACAGTGACTAAATAAACAAGAAATAAAGCCTCAATCCCAGATGCTTTAAATCAGCACAGCACTAATGACTTCATGGACTTCTTTACTTGCAAAATTCATAATATTAGAGAGTAAAAAATTATAACCATGCAACCGTCTACAACAATATTCCAAAATACAGTAAATTTTAGTGTCCCTGAAGAAAAATTCCACTCCTTCATTGCTATTGGGGAGGAAGAATTGTCTAAACTCGTTAAATCATCAAAATCAACAACATGTATGCTAGACCCAATACCAACTAAGCTACTGAAAGAGATGCTTCCAGAGATCATAGATCCTCTTCTTAATATTATTAATTCTTCTTTGTCATTAGGATACGTACCAAAAACCTTTAAGCTGGCTGTAATTAAACCGCTTATTAAAAAAACACAACTTGATCCTACAGAATTAGTTAATTACAGGCCGATATCGAATCTACCTTTCTTGTCAAAGATTCTAGAAAAGGCAATATCTTTACAACTATGTTCCTTTCTAGAAAGAAACAGCATCTACAAGGATTTCCAGTCAGGATTTAGACCATATCATAGTACTGAGACTGCTCTCATTAGAGTTACAAATGATTTGCTCTTATCATCCGATCGTGGTTGTATCTCTATGTTAGTGTTACTGGACCTTAGTGCTGCATTTGATACAATTGACGACAAAATCCTTCTGAATAGACTTGAAAATTATGTTGGCATTAGTGGAGTTGCATTAGCCTGGTTCAAGTCTTACTTATCTGAGCGTTATCAGTTTGTAGCAGTAAATGAGGAGATGTCATATCGGTCAAGGGTTCAGTATGGAGTTCCTCAAGGTTCAGTACTAGGACCGTTGCTTTTCACCCTGTACATGCTTCCTTTGGGTGCAGTTATTAGGAAGCATGGCATTATCTTTCATTGTTACGCTGTTGATACTCAGCTCTATATTTCTTCTCATCCTGATGAAACGAACAAATTCACTAAATTAACAGAATGCATAACTGACATAAAAAATTGGATGACTAATAACTTTCTACTGATTAATTCTGAAAAAACAGAGATTCTAATTTAAACCAAAAAGTTCTGCACGTAATAATCTAGACTACTGCCTAACACTCGATGGCTGCTCTGTCAAGTCTTCGTCGTCAGTTAGAAACCTGGGTGTGCTCTTTGATACCAATCTTTCATTTGAAAGCCATGTTTCTAGCATCTGTAAAACGGCATTCTTCCATCTTAAAAATATATCTAAATTGCGACATATGCTCTCAAAGACAAATGCGGAAAAGTTAGTTCATGCGTTCTTGAGTTCAAGGCTAGATTATTGTAATGCTTTAGTAGGTGGTTGCCCTGCACGCTTAAACAAATTCCAGCTGGTCCAAAATGCAGCAGTTCGAGTTCTTACTAGAACCAGGAAGTATGAGCATATTACCCCAGTAATATGCACTGGCTTCCTATTAAACACCGAATACATTTTAAAATCTTGCTGATGACTTACAAGGCATTAAATGGTTTAGCTCCACAGTACTTGAGCGATCTCCTAACACATTATAGTCCTTCATGTCTATTGCGATCCCAAAATACTGACCAGCTTATAATACCTAGAATATCAAAGTCAACTGCTGGTGGTCGATCCTTTTCCTATTTAGCTCTTAAACTCTGGAACAGTCTTCCTAATACAGTTCGGGAAGCAGACACACTCTGTCAGTTTAAATGTAGACTAAAAACACATCTCTTCAACCTGGCATACACATAACACATTATACAAACATTTTTAATCCAAATCATGTAAAATGATTGTTAGGCTGCATAATTTAGGTCAGCCGGAACTGGGAACATTCTCATAACATCTGATGTACTTGATACATCAGAAGAAGAATGGCATCTACGCTGATATTTTTTCTTTGTTTATTCCGAGGTTACCGTGGTCAGCCGGATCCAGGCCATATCCAGATCAGATGAAGGACCTGCACCTGCACACGAGCACAGCACTGCCCTGAAGTGTCTGCGGAGACAGTGACTCTACTAAACCCTCCCCTGTGACGGTCATGAACCCATCTCCAATCTGACCTAATTAGAATTAAGATTAGACTTGAATTATCAATATAATAATCAAACTATCAATCAATCAAATCAATAATTAAAACTTAACCCTTAATATTCATCAATTGTATTAATTCGCCTGCTCTTTTAAGGCTACCGTTCAGCCAAACAAACTTTGTTTATAATGTTTTCATGTGGCCACTGTAAAGCTGCTTTGAAACAATCTGTATTGTAAAAAGCGCTATATAAGTAAAGGTGACTTGATTTGACTTGACACGCTCAGCTTCTCCTTGTCGTTGACTCAATACAGCCCCAAGACCATGCAAGCTGCCATCAGCAGTGAGTATGAATGGCTGGCTGAAATCCGGGTATGCGAGGACTGGCGGGGACATTAAACACTATTTGAGTTTGTCAAGTGCGATCTGGCACTCAGTTGTCCAGTTAAAAGGTTTCATCACTTTTCCTTTTCCTCCCTTACCAACCAGAGTATGAAGTGGTCGAGCCATCTGAGCAAAACCAGGTACAAACCTCCTGTAGTAGCTTATGAATCCGAGAATCTGCCTCAACTCTTTGACATTCTTAGACATCTGGCCATGTTTCCAATACCTGAGTTTTCTCTCCGTCCACCTGTATTCTCTTAGAGCAGGGGTCTCAAACTCAAATGAGCTGGGGGCCGCAGGAGGCAGAGTTTGGGTGAGGCAGGGCCGCATCAAGTATTCCACAAAAAAAATATTTTCTCAAACGTCATTATTGACAGTTATTTAACTTCAATGGGTTCTTCTTCTATGTACTTGGACTTACTGAAGTTCAAGGTTGAGGAAAAAGTTAAAAAAAATTTCGAGATACTAAGTCATTATTATGATAAACTCTCATTATTTTGAGAAGTCAATATCATGAAACTTTCTCATTTTTTCCAGATATTAAGTCATTATTATGAGAAATTCTCATTATTTTAAGATACTAACTCATTACTATGATAATCTCTCTCATTATTTTGAGATAATAAGTCATTATTATAAGAAATGTTCTCATTATTTCGAGATATTAAGTCATTATTATGAAACTTCTAATTCTGTCCAGATACTAAGTCATTATTATGAGAAACTCTCTCATTATTATGACTTAAATAATCCTTTTTTTTCTCAACTGTGGCGGAAACGGGCTTCCATACTTTCCTGATGACATGAACATCGTAATATTTTATATGGTAGAAAATACAGATATAGGCGACTGCTACCGGCTGTTAATTATTAGCTGGGACTATGGGACACCATTAATAAATGTATTATATAGAAACAATGGGATGCAGCCACGGTGTCACGATTCGGGTGTTGTGCTGGTGCGGGAACGAGGATGCAGGCAAGGCAGGACTTGAAACTTAAACTCATTTAATGATAAACAAACAAAACACTTTAAATATAAACAAAAGAAGCACATTTGTGCAAAAACTAAACTGAACCAAGAACCACGGCAAGAACAGGCAACATCCACACACAACTACCATACTTTGTTAACAACCGACAAACACAAGGGGAATGCAAGAGTGATATATACACAAGGGGAAACAGCAACACCTGGGAGACTAACGAGGAAGTGATTACAAGACAGGTGCAGGGAGTGAAACAATGACCCAATAGACAGGAAGTGAAACAATGACAAGACTGACAGAAAGTGACAAGGAAGACCCAGACAGAAACAGGGACACGTGTTACACACGGAGGCGATATTTACTGGATTTTATTTTCTATGTTATAACACCGATGTCCTGCAAATCAGCCCATTTCAAATTATGGAAAAACAAATACAATCTGCATGACGCTAAATCCAACGCCGATACCAGTAACATTCACTTCGTCCAGCTCAAAGTAGAACATGCTCAATTTCAATCACAATAAGAAGTAGTAATTCTATGACGGCTTTGACAAATGTGATGTTACATGGGCAGCTCCACAGTTGTTTCTGTCTGCATCAAGCCCGGGCCGATGCCCCGCCCCCGGGAGTAATTTACTTCACTGTGATTGGCCCCCGGGAGTCATGTACTCCACTGTGATTGGCCCCCGGGAGTCATATACTCCACTGTGATTGGTTGGTTTGTACAGCTCCAGCTCCACCTCGCACGAAAAATGAATCTTCCGCACACAACGCGGTAAAGCGCTATTCAAAGTCCTTTGAAAAGACAATAATGTCTTCCTGATAGATTAGTAGTACAGTGGTACCTCGAAATTAATCCGTTCCGAGGCGGTCTTTGTATAATGAGTTTTTCGTATCTTGGAACACATTTTACATGTAAAATGGCTAATCCGTTCCAAGCCCTCCAAAAAAAAAAAAACTTTAAATTTCATAATAAAGCTAAATTG
Source organism: Rhodeus uyekii (assembly GCA_037043235.1). NCBI lineage: Eukaryota > Metazoa > Chordata > Actinopteri > Cypriniformes > Acheilognathidae > Rhodeus > Rhodeus uyekii. Next base: position 463,205 of record JAWRVZ010000288.1, read on the forward strand.
ACCTATAAACAATGAAATAACGTAACATGTCGAAGCTTACCTTTCGAGTGAGGCTATCTCCGAAAGTGGCGGCAGAGGAGGAGGAGGACAAACGGCAGATAACGTACGTACGTACGTACGTACACTTAACTTTACGAAAACACATAAAAAATTTAAAGTTTCGGGTGCGGAGTGGTTGAGCTAAAGCACGCCAGCACGTACGTATAGAAGATAGCTGCGTAATAGCTGCATGATGAGTTTCAAAATTGTTATGGGGCGAATCTCGGACTTTCAGAAACCTTTCGCATCTTGAAAACTTTTCGTAAGTAGAGCAGTAAAAAAATTTCGTCTTTGCTTTTGTAACTTGGATTTTTCGTAAGTTGAGCCTTTCGTATCTTGAGGTACTACAGTATGTCAAATGTCAGATCACAAAGCATCACTCCCATCAAATGTTGTTAAGTTGCAGGAGTGTTGCAAAGACCAAACGGCATCCTGGACCATTCAAACACACCAAAGGGAGTGGTAACAGCCGTCTTTGCTGTCTTCCTAACTCATTGCAACTTGGAAGTACCCTGATGTTAAGTAAAGCGTGGAGAACAGCTGTGTATTTCCCAAGGCATCAAGTGACTCCTCAATGCGCGGAAGTTGGTAAGCATCCTTGCAGGTCACTTTATTGAGCCTCCTATAGTCACAACAAAAATGCACGCTGCCATTCTTCTTGATTACAATCACAGCCGGGGATGCCCATGGACTGCAGCTTTCTCTGAGAACACCCTGAGACACCAAATCCCAAACATGTTTCTTCACTTCTTGAATTAGCTGTGTGGCGATTCTGCTATGTCTCTGCATAATTGGAGGAGCATCTCCTGTAGGGATGTTATGTGTGACAGCTGTCGTATAACCAAAGTCACTTTCACTCTTAGAAAACACATCATTGTGCCTTGCCAGAAGGTCACTAAGTTTTCCACACTGAGTTTCTGTGAGATCTTCAAGGTTTGTTTGCACTGCAACAGGCAACTGCTCTGAGATGTTCTCCACTTTTACTTATTGTTGCTGCACAGCCTTGACATGCAGAGCACCTTCCTTCTCCTCAAACTCGACAAGCATTTTTGGAACAACCTCTTGCGGCTTACAAAGTGCTGCGATCCTGCATCGTGGCATGAGCTTAACAGCCTTCTCACTAGAATTTAACACTCTGACTGGGACTTTACTATCAGCTGTCTTAGCAAGCACATTAGCAATCAAAACACTCTTGGGCAAGCTGACTTCTGATGATGCCTCCACTAACACTTGGCAGTTCACTTTTCTACAGCGTCCTTCCAAAACACGCTCGCTGAATGGGGGAATGATGAGAATGATGAGAACAGCGTCCACATGTATAGCAGATGTGTCTCCCATCGCTGTCTTTCAAGGGTAGATTCTTTAACTTACTCTCCTTCTCTGAAGGTTTCCCTTTCTCTTTGTTAATCACCATCTGAAAAAAGTTCTTCTTGTCTGGCAGAGACCTGTTGAATAGCTTTGTGAAGCTTCTCCAGCATGAGAGAGCCTGCAGTGTTATCTGTAGCGGTGGTAACTTGAACGACACCTCATGTACGAACACTGCTCTCTCAGATTGCTTGAAGCTTGCACCTCCTCTTCTTCCGACCAAGTAATAGCTTCCTGCATAAGCTGAATGAAAGTCAGGTCACGTTCCACTTTGACTCTCCTCTTCATCTCACATTGTATTGAGTCGTTGTTGAGGCCTAACACAAGCTGTTCTTTCAATACACTATCAGCATCAGGAACTCTGGACGGCTCCCGGTTCTGGATGATACTCAGCTTTTCCTGCAAATCATAAGCATAAAAGCGAATGGTTTCTCCAGGCATTTGTTTGCGGTCATAAAAATCTTTCAGTCTGGTACCAATGGGAATTTTATCTTCATACGTTTGAAATAAAGCATCAAAGTTTTCATTCACTGACTTCTCTTTCCCATTGAGCATAAACTTAACTTTCATTTTAGCTTTGTCTTTCAAATACTCCTTGATGAATTCCATCTTCAGGAACTTTCATCACTTTGAAAGCGGACTTCATAGAATTTATCCATTCCTCTACACTCAGCTCACCTGGTTTGGAACGACATCCACTGAACTCTGGGATTTTACGATCTCTAGGAATGTAAACAGTCGATGGTGCTCTCTGAACAGAAGCCTGCTGTTCGATAAAAGTTTTCGCAAGGGAAAGCGCTTCTCTCTGTTCGGCTCCTGCTCGTTCTAACATTCCTGCCTGCTCTCCAAACATTCTTTGCATCTCTGCAAACTGTTTCTTTAATTCTTCAGCCATAGTGCTAACTCAAAGATTAGGAACGTGCACTTGATTAGAATGTTTGCTAGATTTATTCTGTTCTTGACGCCAATATGTGGCGGAGGGGAATATGCCACCGCCTTGTGGGGGGAAGTACTAAACACTTACTAAACTAAGGAAGAATTGAGTGAGCAACAGGATCCTTGTCCTGCCATCATGCTGCAGTGTGTGTGAATGAGATGTGGTGAGACAGGCTTCAGGATTTCGTTCAGACATGGTCGCCACCTGAAGTGTGTGTGTGCAGTTAACTCAGAGGTGAAGTTCAATAGACTGCAAAACCTGCCCTCTCAGACCTAGCAGGATAGGTAAGACGCCCAATGCACACAACACAATCCAATGACTCAGTTGACTCTATACACGTTCATTACGATTTCCACTGCGTTAAGTTTGTGTGAACAATTAAAGCACGAATGAGATGTAACTCTTACCCAAACGAAACACGAGAGCAATGCAATCTGGTGGGTCACCAGCTAAATGCTAATTTGCTCCTAGCACAGAAAAAATAAACTTTTTCCAACTCTATTAACTCAAAATTTGTTCTCAATCGGGGACTGAAAACAATAGTAAACTATTCCGTAGGGATGGGTAGCTCGACACACTAGTGCTTTGAAACAGTGTTCCGCAGCATTGCTTTGAAATGGGGCTGTCACGTGACCTGTGGGAACGAAGCTTCGTTACCTGCCTAACACGTCATGATGGACTCACAGAGCGCATGGATTGAGCCGGATGTTTGAGTACACAAATTACTACTGTACATAGAAAAAGAAATAATGTGTGTAAAAGATGCAAAAAACATGTCAGATGGATTGTACCAGCAAAACTGTTGATTTCACATTGAAATTATGTTCCTGATGCATAAAAATTCGGATTTCGTCAGACTTTCGAAAAAGTCAGATTTCGGTACAACACCTGCATGTTTGTGGATGGATTTGGATGGATTGATCAAAACATAACGTGTTTTGTTAAACGGTAGAATAAAGTTCAACTAAACTCACTGTTTTGCTTCCGTTACCTTTTTTTTGGAGACCATATGTTTTAGCATACACCTTATAATATATAATTATAATTTTTAAGTACAGAAATAGAACCATAATTGAAACTGCGGAAAATACGACGGTAAATGCATTTGTAATTGTGTGTTTTTTTTCACCAATATGCATGTTTATGTTGTTTTGTAAGGAATATACACACACATATGCACAAAGGTGCACAATACAATTAAACTTATTAAATATACAAATAAATCTTCCCAATGAAAAAAAACTTCTGAATGACACAGTTGGTGTATGAATTTTTATTGACCACCAGATGGCAGAGTAGAGCACTGTGTCAAAAGCTTCGAAGTAGCAGCACAGTTTCATGTAAAAGCTTCACTGCTTCAGAAGTATCATTGGCACATCCCTACTATTCCGACATTTTTCACGGGTCTAAACTTTCCACAACTTAATTAACTAACCGAGCACTAACGAAACGTCTGCATCACTGCTCCTCTTCAGTACAACTACTCAGTGTTACCGCGCTCGTTTCTTACGCGCACAAAATGGTGGTGCCCGCGGCAAAAATCAAAATAAAAGACTTAAACTCAAAATTATGTAGATCCTCTACATATTTCTAACACAAATTGATTAATTAGAAGTCAGCTTAATAGCAGGTTTTTCTACAAAATAGATCAGCGATAAGACTTTTGTCAGGGACTGTAGTTCCACTAAACAGAATATCCCAATGTCCCACACAAATCAATACTATCAAGAATCAAAACATGATCATGAATAAAAGAAAACATATGATTTCAAAAAATTCCATCACAGTTATGACATGTTACAAACATGTTAAAATCACCTCCTAAAACTAACAGTCTGTTAGTATACAAGACTGGCATAGGCTATCCAAAAACCCATCCCTATCTGCTATCTTACTTGGAGCATACACATTCACACAACAAAAAGCCACCCTCCTCCACCTAACATCCACAACCAAAACTGTCCCAGGAATGATTGCATTCATTGATTCAAACACAAATGCCCAAGAATAAAAAATAAAATACCTACCCCATCTGCTTTAACATCTCCCACCCCCCAACAAGATGGGCCCGCCTCCCACCCATCAGAAAAAAACAGAAACATCCTATTTTCTCTGCAAATGACATTCCTGTAAAAACACACGTCAAAAAGGCAACATTTTTAAGGTAATATTGATAGCAGTTCTCATCTGTAAAATTTTACCGTTTTTTTCAATTGCTAAACGACAGCGAGCACAACTGGAGCTACATGTGCAAAACTCTAACTACAGTTTGCACTACCAACAGTCACCTGAGCTGAACAGTTCACATCACCTGCAAAACCCAAGAACTACAAGAAACACAACTCTTCACACATGCCTCAAAACAGGCTCATGCAGCCAAACACTGTACACAACCCTCACTGAGATACACAGACTGCATAATCCTCACTGATATAACACACACTGCACAACCCTCATTGAGATAACACACTAATCACAACCCTCACTGAGATTTCTCTCCTGCCAGGTAAGTATGAATCCCCAGGCCTCCAGTCAGGGGCACTCTATCCCTTTTCGCCATCTGAATTAACGGGGACCCTCCTCTTATCCTCTTCTCCCAAGCAACCTTCCATCGCTTGACTACGGCATCCGTGACCATCAGTTGAACCAGGCCACGGCTATGAGTTGAATCAGGTGTCCCTAATCAAACCCACCTGACTGAACTCATCAGCTTCTGACCGGTGCTGTAATAGAGGTTCAAAATCTCCTCGCTACCCGTCTCTGTTTACTTCCTGGAACATTTCGCACAATACGTGCCCTTTCTTGTTGTTATAGAAAGTGGGTTTCTTTGAGCGTTCCTTACTAAAGTTTGTTTGAGTTCATGCCGTGTCTCCTCCACTTCGTCTGAACCACAACAACCCTGACAATAACAGGCCTGTACAAGATTTTGTTGACGTACTCTGCAATAGTGTAATAGTAAAGCATCCCAAAATCGTGTTTTCTGTTAAGAGCGGGCATTATACGAATGTCAATACAACAGTTGTCATGATCCTGTTACTACCGGTAAGCTCGCAGACGTTTTTCTCTTTTGTCTCACAGATTTGAGAACAATATTGAGCCGGGTAATAAGAGGGGCCAAGAGCCCGCTTTCTTCCTCGTAAAACTTCAGTTATGTTCGTAACAGACGAAGTAACAGACTCATTGAAAAACACTTAATTCAAAGCAACACAGCAACTGACACTCATTTACAGTAAAAAACACAAACGGCTGCCTTTTAAACATGCCAAGGGGGTGCACCGCTCCTGGAAGTACTGCAATACCGGGTAGATGCGTGGAGTGGACGGAGCAAGCCCCTATTCCAGCTCCCCGTTTCAAAAATCAATTTAATATATGGTGCCCGGGTAGGGCACGAATCAGGTATTAAACTGATAAGAACAGATTTCTTTTGACATATTTTTATTGTCACAATCATTCATACCACACATTTTTAATTTTTTTTTGTCATTTTGAAAATATGGGACACAATCATAATCAGTAAAAAAAATTGCCATGTTTAAAATCCACATATATACATGTTAAAAGTGTTTTTGATGTTTAAGCAGTAAAATGAATGACTAAAATAAAAACAAAAAATAAATACCCAGATAAAAACCAATAAAACAGTAAAACAAATTAAAATCTTCCTCTTATATTGTGCAGAACCAGGTATGTCTTAAAAAACATTTAAAACTTCCACTCAGCTCCTCCAAAACCAGTCCCAGAGACCCGGGTGTACTGGGCCCAGCGAAGATCCTCTTTAACCATGGCCTCGCTGCTCCACCTGGGTTATTGGGGGGCATCTACGGGCAGCCAGGGCTCGTGGCCGTGGGGAACTTTTCCAGTGTAGCTCTGGCCCCCACGTCCGAATGGCGTCATGCGGAGTAATCCTGCAGCCGTTTTTTTGCCATGTTTATGGTGGCGTGGAAGGACCCCTTCATGCGCTTTCCTACCAGCAGGTTTCTGGAGGTCCAAATGGCGTCGTTAATACAGTTGATGGCGAGCCAGAGCTTGGTCTCTTGACTCACCACACCCCTAACCAGTGGCATCATTTCCTTCTAAAAACATATTTCTTTAAAAACGTCTTGATAAAATTGTATTCTTGTGACAGGTTAAAAGACACAGGTGTTTTTAAATCAACTGGTAATATTTTCAAGCTTCTTAGGTAGGACCCCATCCAGAAACGAGCCATGGCTGCTGTTTTGTTTTCTCTGGATGAGGTCACCGCATATTGAACATGGAGTGCGGTAAAATGACTTGCTAAAAACAAGTAGGGGTCTGGGAGGCCTTTCCTGCCGTTCTCTTTTCTTTTTTTCATGACCTCCCTCTTTATCCGCTCCCACTTGGACCCCCACAGAAAGTAAAAGATCGCCCTGTCCAAATTCATCAGAAATCTTCTTGTGGGGCTGAAAAACAGTGGTAAAATCACAGCTTTGATGATTAAAACCTTGCCTTCCATTGTCATCTGTCTTCCTCCCCAAAAACCCAGTCTTTGCCTAACGTTCCCTAAAGTGTCAGTCCAGTTTCCCCGTCCTCCACCCCCTCTGTCAAATTTGACGCCTAAAATTTTTAAATCATTGTCCTTAAAATGAAAATCAAGTCGGCCTGTGTCCACGTCCCCCCATGGCCCAAAGAGCTTACCATACCAGTCAGTCAAGTCCACTGCTCTTCGTAACGATAAAAGGTCAGTCGCTAAAAGGGTTATGTCGTCATGTATAAAACACAAGTTGCCGTCAGTCCACCAGTCCCTGGGATGTCCAGTCCTTTAATCCATTTGTCCCTCCTCAAGATTTGTGCCAGTGGCTCAGTACAAGCCACATACAAAAGGGAAGATAAAGGGCACCCCTGACGGACACCGCTGCGAATATCTACAGCTTTTGATAAATGCCCATTTACTAGAATTTTGCTGACTAGACTATTGTACAGCATCCCCACCCAAGCTAAAAACCTCCCTGGAAACCCCATTTCTTCCAGTACCTTGAGGAGGAATTGATGCGAGACATGGTCGAATGCTTTCTCAAAATCTAAATTTAGGACTACCAGCCGAATGTTTCTGTCTCTCGCATAACAGATGGCATTCCTGATCAGTACCAGGCTGTCCGTGATCTTCCTTCCGGGCACAGTGCACGCTTGATTACGGGTGGATTACGTCCTCTAAAACTGTCGACATGCGCATGGATAAAATTTTGCTAAAAATTTTACAGTCTACATTTAAAAGAGTAATCGGCATCCAGTTCCCTAAGTCAGTCTTGTCACCTTTCTTATATAGAAGTAAAACTATCCCTAGTCTAAAGCTGTCAGGAAGTCTTTCACAAGTCTCAAATTCTTTAAAAACAGTCAGTAAGTCGTGTGCTAAAATATCCCAAAACTTTAAATAAAACTCTAGAGGAAGTCCATCTACTCCAGGGGACTTTCCTCATTTAAAACTTTTAAGAGCTTTATCAATTTCTAAAATGGTAAAATCTTGAGATAAAATGTCACTTGTACAATCAACTTTCTTTTCTACAAATTCCAAAACTTCCCTCATTGTGTCATCGTGTACTTCTTTGGTATCATATAACTTTTTGTAAAACTCTTCAGTTTGCTTTAAAATGTCATTTGTAGTACAAGCCTCCACCCCTTCACTTTTTAAAACAGTTATTGCCCCACCCCGTGAAATGACCTTTTTAAAAAAATATCTTGTACACTTTTCGCCTTCCTCTATCTCCTTTTCCCTGCTCCTAAAAATGACACTTTTACTTTGAAGTTCAGATAAACCTGACATTTTTTCGTTGACCTTTTTTATATCTTCGTTTATATTATAACCATTATTTGACCGATTAAAATACCTTTGTAGTCTTTTCTGCAGACCCATCATGCGTCTTCTATACCTGTCTTTTTTTCCCTTCCTGCATTTCAAAAAAATGTTCTTGTCCGTTCCTTAACCTTCTCCCACCACTGTGCTCGTGAGTCGTAAAAGTCCTGGAGGGTTTGCCACTGGCTGAACTGCTCCCTATATTCCGCAGTCACTTCCTCATCTTCCAATAGGGAGCAGTTCAGCTTCCACAGCCCTCCTCCTGCCGTCACTCCTGTGGGGAGAGACAGCATCGTGTGATCTGAGAAAAAGAGGGGATTAATGTCGCATCGGTCGGCGGGCAGTCACGCGTAAAAATGTAGTCAATTCGAGAGGCTCTGGTACCATCACCACTGAACCAGGTGAAGCCCTCCTCTCTCTGATGCATTGCTTTAAAGCAGTCAACTAGTTTAAAATCTTTTACCAAAGCCTGCAATAAAACCGATGTCTTATCAACCTTAAAATCTTCCACCCTCTTCCTATCTCTTTTTGTTAAAACACAAATAAAATCCCCTTCCACCACTAGGGGAGCCCTACCTAGCATGTGGGGCTGCAGGTCTTCTAAAAGCTCATACCTTTCATCCTCATTTGTAAAACCATACACATTTAAAACATTAAAATCTTTACCTAAAAAAGTCAGATTAGCTAAAATGGCCCGCCCGTCCCTCACCACAGTGCTGCCCTTCACCAAGATATTTGGGTTCTTGATTAAAATGGCATGTTTATTATAATTAAAATATATAATATTAAAATTGGATCCACTCCAGACAGAAAGTCCAGGGGTCCAAAGCTCCTCCCACTTCCTGTTGAAGGATACTATTCGGAAATCCATTGCCGCTTGTATATATATATTCTTTCATTTTTCTTATTTGTACCTATATTATTTTCTTTGTCTTAATTTTCATATGTTTCTTTGTCTTATTTTTCATATGTTCTTCTCCCTTTCTTATTTGAATGATTTGTAAAGAGTGATTTATAATCAAGTTAGGGATTTTTATTAATTAAAACCTTTCTTTACTCTTCTGTGTTTTTCCATCGAGTAAGGATGAATATTGTCAGCACTTCTCAACAGATAGAGAATGTTATCAGAATGTTTTGGTATATAGTTGGAGCCTGAGCCGAGTTCAGCCTTGGAGAAGCTGTATGTGTGTGTGTTAATATGGTCAGTATTGGTGAGGTGATTAACTGGCACCAGAAAACTTGTTGTTCTCGACAAGCCACGTCACGAACCCGTCAACCACGTGATCAACGAAGATATGCTTCAGACTGTCTGCTCTTGTGTGGAAAATTACTAGTTTTGTTTTTCTTTCTTTCTTTCTTTCTTAGCCAATCAGAATCATTTAAACGTCATCATTGACGTAGTTAGCACCCTCTGTTAGAGTATAATTGCTGTAACAATGTTATTGTATTTGGGGCGGCCTACGAACTCCTTGTGAGACCTGAAGCTGGCTTCTGCTGATGAAACTGCAAACTAAACTTCACTAAAATTTCTTCTATTGACTGCACTTCTGACTCCTGGTCTTCATTCAACATATCTGGTCCTCGGGTCTTAACTGTAAATTCCCCTACACTGTAATTCAATAAAAATGGCAAGCCACATTCTTGTAATAAAAACACATCTGACTTTAAAAAAATTTAAAAGGATAAAATGCTCTGTGCTCTAATATTGCTCCTTATACTTCTCACATTAATGGTAGAGATTATAAGGGCCATGAGCAGTATGGTAAAACAGGTATAAGACATTTAAGAGAGACAAGGAAACTTACAAAGGTTTTACTAAAATCATGTTATATCTTGTTTCATTTGCCCATCATCTTCCCCAGTTAAACTAGGGACAGAAAGGCAAGTGCTCGCCACCTCAGTATCCACAGAGAAAATCTCTTGTGGCTCCTTTGGTGACGCTGCTCTAGGTTCTATATGCAGGAAAGAGACTTCATTAGGAGATTCTGCGGGCCACATACGGCTCAGATCTTCCGACGAGGAACTATCCAACCGACGTGATGCTCGCAGCTTTTTCTCCTCTATTTGAAATAGAGGAGATCTCGCAGCCCTTTTCTGCAATTGAACCTCTGGGAATGAACCATCCGTATCACTCCCACTACTTTCCATATTCCCTTCTGAAACGGTTTCTAGGGAGGAAGCCGTTTCCTCCTCCCCCTCCTCCATTTTGTCCTCGCTTTCCTCTGATTGGGGAGTGGCTTCCTCCCCCTGTTCAAGTTCCACCACTGACTCCGCCCCTGTCGCCGCCCCACCTTCCTGGATCTCTCCACTCTCTGGGGCTGGCTGGGGGTTTGAGATTCCCGCCAAAACCTCCGTTCCCGCCTCCTCCTCTCTTTCTTCAATTGTTTGTCCACCTGGTGGGGCGGCCATTCTATTACTTTTCAGCTTGTTGGCAAAACTTTTAGGGCAATCTCTGAAGAGATGATTTGCTTCTCCACAAAGGTTGCACCGCCTGCCGTTGGTACAATCATCAAAACTGTGACCAACTTCTCTACACTTCCCACATACTACTTCTTGGCATGCCTCAGCAAGGTGTCCCATTCTACCACATTTCCTACACAACTTAGGCATACCCTGGTAATGAATATAGCCTCTGTTTTCTCCAGCACAATCATTGAAGGCAAATGTTTCAAGCCCTGGTAGCCTCCAGCGTCTTCCCATTGTTTAATGGGAACACGCCAGGAGCATGTCCAGATGCCATCTTCATCTAACACTTTGACCGGTTGGCTTCGAACAGTGCAAAATCTCCCCAGCCAGACACTAATATCATCTCTAGTCACTGTGTCTGTTACACGTGTTCCTGTCTGGGTCTTCTCTGTCACTTCCTGTCAGTCTTGTCTTTGTTTCACTTCCTGTCTCTCGGGTTATTGTTTCACTCCCTTCACCTGTCTTGTAATCACTTCCTCGTTAGTCTCCCAGGTGTGGCTGTTTCCCCTTGTGTATATATCACTTGTGCACTTCCCTGGTGTTTGTCGGTTGTTGTATGGTTAGTGAATTGTTCTTGAATTTGTGTGTGGATGTCTCTTGTTTCTCCAGCTGTGGTTCTTGTTTTAAGTTATATTATAGTTCCAGTTCCAGTTCTAGTTATTGCACATGCGTGCTTATTTGTTTTGTTATTTAAAGTGTTTTGTTTTGTTTATATTAAATTAGCTTTTGTTTAACCCTGCCTTGCCTCGTCACCTTGCCTGTCTCGCATCGCACACCAACCTTGCTCCGCTACTTAACAGAACAACCGACCCTGCTCCGTAACAGAACAACCGACCGGGTTTGTCACCCCAGAAAGACTACCACGTGGCAACATGGAATCTCTGGCGAAAGTCCTCCGAATGGCGAAGGATAATCCGGACTTCAACAACTTCGCCACGGAATTCCGTCTGTTTGCCACATTTTCGTCTTTAGACGATGGTACACTGAAAATGCTGCTCTGGTTTGGGGCAAACCACTTTCTGCTCGGAGACCTCCCTGACACTACTGGTCTAAGCTGGCAAGAAGCCCTGTATGTGTGTCAGTTGAGCGCCGCGCCCCAAACCAGGCAGCCAACACAATCTGCCTCAGCGCTCCAGTCGACGATCCGCCAGCCAGAGCCTGATCCAGAGATCCGCCAGCCAGAGCCTGATCCAGAGATCCGCCAGCCAGAGCCTGATCCAGAGATCCGCCAGCCAGAGCCTGATCCAGAGATCCGCCAGCCAGAGCCTGATCCAGAGATCCGCCAGCCAGAGCCTGATCCAGAGATCCGCCAGCCAGAGCCTGATCCAGAGATCCGCCAGCCAGAGCCTGATCCAGAGATCCGCCAGCCAGAGCCTGATCCAGAGATCCGCCAGCCAGAGCCTGATCCAGAGATCCGCCAGCCAGAATCAGAGCTGCCTGAACTGTGGCCCGAACCGCCAGAGCTGCCTGAACTGTGGCCCGAACCGCCAGAGCTGCCTGAACTGTGGCCCGAACCGCCAGAGCTGCCTGAACTGTGGCCCGAACCGCCAGAGCTGCCTGAACTGTGGCCCGAACCGCCAGAGCTGCCTGAACTGTGGCCCGAACCGCCAGAGCTGCCTGAACTGTGGCCAGAGCTGCCTGAACTGTGGCCAGAGCTGCCTGAACTGAGGCCCGACCCGCCGCTGGACTTCTGGGACATCCCAGAGCCGCCGCCGGCCTTCGCCGACGTCCCAGAACCCGTTACCAGCCCGGAGGCCGCCGTCCAAGTGACTCTCGCCCTGCCGGCGCCCCCAGTGACTCTCGCCCTGCCGGCGCCCCCAGTGACTCTCGCCCTGCCGGCGCCCCCAGTGACTCTCACCCCGCCTGACCCGCCGGCCTTGCCCGAGCCTGCCTGGCTCACCCCGCCGGCGCCGCCTGACCCGCCGGCCTTGCCCGAGCCTGCCTGGCTCACCCCGCCGGCGCCGCCTGACCCGCCGGCCGTGCCCGAGCCTGCCTGGCTCACCCCGCCGGCGCCGCCTGACCCGCCGGCCGTGCCCGAGCCCGCCTGGCTCATTCCCCCGGCGCCGCCTGACCCGCCAGCCTTGCCCGAGCCCGCCTGGCTCATTCCCCCGGCGCCGCCTGACCCTCCAGCCTTGCCTGAGCCCACCGGGCTCCTTTCCCGCTCCTCCAGGGACTCTGTATTTTTTCTTTTTTTCATGTGTCAGGACTGTTTAGTTGCTATTTTTTCATTAAGGACTGTTTTGAGTTATTTTTCATGATGTCTTAAGGTCTGTTTATTTTGTTTATCTTTTGCACATAGTTTTTCCTTGGTTCTTGTTCGGTCTCTTTTGGGTTCCCTCTGGTTTCATGTCTGTCAAGTCTTGGTCTGTCCCCCTCCTGGTCCCCCGCCCACCCTCCGCAGTTGTTACCTTAACGGCGCGAGGTCGCGCCTACCGGAAGGGGGGCGTTATGTTACACGTGTTCCTGTCTGGGTCTTCTCTGTCACTTCCTGTCAGTCTTGTCTTTGTTTCACTTCCTGTCTCTCGGGTTATTGTTTCACTCCCTTCACCTGTCTTGTAATCACTTCCTCGTTAGTCTCCCAGGTGTGGCTGTTTCCCCTTGTGTATATATCACTTGTGCACTTCCCTGGTGTTTGTCGGTTGTTGTATGGTTAGTGAATTGTTCTTGAATTTGTGTGTGGATGTCTCTTGTTTCTCCAGCTGTGGTTCTTGTTTTAAGTTATATTATAGTTCCAGTTCCAGTTCTAGTTATTGCACATGCGTGCTTATTTGTTTTGTTATTTAAAGTGTTTTGTTTTGTTTATATTAAATTAGCTTTTGTTTAACCCTGCCTTGCCTCGTCACCTTGCCTGTCTCGCATCGCACACCAACCTTGCTCCGCTACTTAACAGAACAACCGACCCTGCTCCGTAACAGTGTCATTAAACATCCTGAAAATCACAGTTTTAAGTGAGTTGTCAGAAAGTTTCTCCACAGTGAACATGGAGAACTGGGCCTTTACAGAGTCAAATCTTTGCCAGAAATCCATGAGAAGAGCCGCAGTTTTAAAACTCAGATCAAAACCCTTGTTCAGGGGCAGAGTCTTTAAACAATTTAAATCTTCTGGTCTGAACTCTAGGGTTTTTTGGATTAGCTTCCTAGAAAAGTCCATTCAGGACATTCCTAAGAGCTTCCCCTCAACCGTTCTAAATAAAAATTGCACGCTATGGTGCCTCCGCATGCCGGCACGAGCAGCCGACATGGTGGAGGCACCAACAGCTTGAATAATTTAAAACTTTACACAAATAAATAAATATATGTGAATAAATAAATATGTTGTGGAATTTTCTCAAATATCAATCAGAGAGTCAAGAGTGGTCAGAAGTTAAAGAATATATTTATTCACTTGTACAAGGACTCGTCTTACACACGTAAGCATGCATGAGAGGAGTGGAGGGGCAGTCCCTCACACCCCTACCTTATGGGCTACACAGAATTTATATCAAGAACATTTCCTAAAAAGGAGTGGTCGAGCACGGCTCTAATGATTATGCTCTGCAAGTTACTTTACGTCACACAAACACTTATTTCAGCAAAAAAACAAACATTTCCTAGAATTGAGAATTGTGCAGATGTCATTAACATAAAAGCTTCACACATTTGTTATTTATAACAACAGATTCCCTGCACACATAGCACATCTCTGTCTTGACCCTTTATTTATGGCAGCAGCTCCCCTGCACCAATACCAACACCTTTATCAAAGTCAAAGTCAAGGCCAGCTTTATTGTCAATTCTGCAATATATACAGTGCATACATATAGAGAATTGAAATTCCGTTACTCTCAGACCCAAGGCGAATACAGTTAACAACAACAATAATTTAACAGTAACAGTAACAACAACAACAAAAACAACAACAGAAGATGAAATACAATAAAATTAAACTAGATGGATAAAGTGAGTTATGGAGGTAAAGTGGCGATGGGAAATAGTGCAAACAATAGTACAGTAATGCCTCGGTTTACGAGCGACTTGGTATACGAGCAAATCGGTGTACGAGCACGGAGAGTCGTATCGGTGTACGAGCATTGTCTCGGTGTACGAGAAAAAAATTCCCTCACCCATGCGCAGTTTTGCGTCGAAAAGATCCCTTTATCACCCCTTAACTCGTTCATTCTCTCAGTGTCTCTCAGTATGGGTGCATCATTCACCACAGTGCATTATTTTATAAGTTGTTGTGAATATGATTACATGTGAATATGATGAAACTTTATTAATGGAGAATGTTACCAACACCACACATTGCATACTAATGAGACTCACGTGTGTTCACAGTCCAACGCACCCAATGACGTTCTTAAAGGGCCATACACTTTTAGAGAACAGCATACTATAACAGTTATAACTCTGTACAGATCATATACATAAGTGATTTACAGCGGTTTTACCTCGTGTTGTTGCATTAACTGTGATCGCTATTCTTCACGTTGTAATATCGTTACAAATGTTGAAGGAACTAGTTAATCTAATGTGTCAAGGAGTGTTAAGTTAACAGTCTTGTCACTTTAAGAGGGCGGGGTTTCAGTCGGCGCTAGAGAGAGTGGAGTTCTGAGGAGCTCGTAAGCAGAGATTGTTTTGATTCTTCTGTTATGTACGGCGTGGGTTGAAGCCAGAACCGCAATCCGATAGTTCTCAATAAAATCTCTGAATGAGAAGGAACCTGTCTGGTTATTAAAAGAAGCAACGCTACAATGTAGTGAAATATATAAGCAGTAACACCCCTCTCCTCTCGTCTCGATCATGCCAGCAGTGAAGAGGTAAAGTGCATGTTACAGTAAATAGTTAATAATGACAGTTAAACTCTAAAAAGTAATAGTGCAATTACAAATTAAGGCAGTGCAAATGTAATAGGAGAGAAATGCAAGGACAACATGATGAGGTGGATGAATAAGAGAATAACTGATGGTGGGTAGGGGGTGGGGGGGGGGATTCAGAGATCAGGTCCTTGGTGCAGAAGAGGGGAGAGGTGGCAGAGTCGGGAGAGAGTTCAATGGCCTGACAGCTTGGGGTATGAAGCTGTCCTTCAGTCTGCTGGTCTGTGCCTGGAGACTGCGTAGTCTCCTCCCTGATGGCAGCAGACTGAAGAGGCTGTGGGATGGGTGGGTGAGGTCCCTAGCAATAGCAAGGGCTTTTCGGGAGAGGCGGGTGTTATAGATGTCCTGGAGGGGTGGGAGAGAGACACCAACGATCTTCTCAGCTGCTCTCACTATGTGCTGCAGTGCCTTGCGGCATGATGCGTTACAGGCGCCGTACCACACAGTGATGCAGCTGGTCAGAATGCTCTCGATGGTGCCTCTGTAGAAGGTGCGCATGATGGGGGCTGAGGCTCCGGCTCTTCTCAGCTTACGGAGGAAGTATAGCCGCTGCTGCGATTTCTTAATCAGTGCTGTGGTGTCGGTGGTCCAGGAGAGGTCTTCCGTGATATGAACACCCAGAAATTTGGTACTCCTCACCCTTTCCACGGTCGCACCGTTGATAGTCAGAGGAGCATGCTGGGTGTGCATTCTTCTGAAGTCAACAACAATCTCCTTCGTCTTCTCCACGTTCAGAGAGAGATTGTTGTCGCCGCACCACCTGGCCAGGCGGCTCACCTCACTCCTGAAGTTTGTCTCATCACCATTGCTAATGAGACCAACTACAGTCGTGTCGTCCGCAAATTTTATTATTAAATTGCTGTTGTGTGTGGGTGTGCAGTCGTGTGTAAGCAGAGTGAAGAGGAGTGGGCTCAACACACAACCCTGAGGGGTTCCAGTGTTCATGATGATGGTGCTGGAAGTGTTGCTGCCGACCCGTACTGCCTGAGGTCTTCCTGTCAGGAAGTCCAGCAACCAGTTGCACAGTGAAGTGCTGAGTCCCAGCTGAGACAGTTTTTGGGTGAGCTGTTGGGGGATGATTGTATTGAATGCTGAACTAAAGTCTATGAACAGCATTCTGACATAAGTGTCTTTATTGTCCAGGTGAGTGAGTGCTGAGTGGACGGCAGTGGTGATGGCATCATCGGTCGAGCGTTTTGACCGGTATGCAAATTGGTAGGGGTCCAGGGAGGGGGGGAGGACAGATTTAATGTGGTGCATGACTAGCCGCTCAAAGCACTTCATAAGGATGGGGGTAAGGATAAGTGCGACTGGGCGGTAGTCATTGAAGCAGGATGGAGATGAATTCTTTGGGACTGGAATGATAGTGGTTGCTTTGAAGCAGGTGGGGACAACAGCTTGACTCAGTGAGATGTTGAAGATGTCTGTGAAGACATCGGTGAGTTCCTCTGCACAGTCCCTCAATACACGTCCAGGAATGTTGTCAGGACCTGGAGCTTTGCGTGCGTTGACCCTGCTGAGGGATCTTCTCACGCTGTCCCTGGGCAGTGACAACATCTGGTCATCGGGAGGAGGTGGTGACTTCTGTGCAGTGGTGCTGTTGTGTGCTTCAAAGCGAGCTAAGAAAGTGTTCAGCTCATTTAGAAGGGGTGTGGAGCTGTCACACGTCCGTGCAGGGGGTTTGTAGTCCGTGAGGGTCTGAATCCCCTGCCACAGGCTCCTTGTGTCTCTGAAACGATGGGCTATCCTCCTGGAGTACTGTCTCTTAGCCTTCCTGATGCCATGTGACAGGTTGGCCCTTGCTGTCCTCTTCGTCCTCGCGATTTCCCGCTCAAGTTGCAGGGTCCGCGTATCGTATGGCCTTTCTCCATCGGGTACGATCCAGGGCGTCTTCCGGTGTGATGTTGACAGCTCGCATGTCTTCGTTGAGTCTGTCGAGCCACCTCTTCTTGGGCCTTCCGCGTGGTCGTTGGCCAACCGGTTCGATGTGAAGGACAGTTCGGACGACGGAGTTTTGGTCCCTCCGCATCACGTGTCCATACCACCTCAGTCGAGCCTCGCGCATCTTCTCCTGGATAGGCGCGACCTTCAGCATGCTCCTCACGTCAACGTTGGTGACGTGGTCTAACCTCGTGAGTCCCATGCTCCAGCGTAGCATGCGCATCTCCATGGCGTGTAACGCCTTCTCATGATTGACGGCCGCTGGCCAGCACTCGGCGCCGTACAATGCCACGGGTCGCACCACCGTCCTGTAGATCTGGCCTTTGAGGCGTCTCGGCATACGGCGGTCGCAGAGAACTCCGGTAACCTGGCGCCACTTGAGCCAGGCAGCCTTGATCCTGGCGCGGATCTCTGGTGAAATGTCGCCATCGGAGCTGATCGTCGATCCGAGGTACTTGAAGTCAGGTACCTTCCTCAGATCCGTGTCGCTGATACTGATGGTTCCATCGGTTTGGGTGCCACACTGTAGATATTCGGTTTTGGTCGGGTTTACTTTTAGTCCATATTCTTCTAGTCTGTCATTCCACGTTTGAGTCTGTTGCTGCAGTGTCTGGCGTGAAGTGCTGGCCAAAAAGACGTCGTCGGCGTAGAGCAACGCCCACGGATGTGGTTGCTGGATGTCTGCTGTCGCCGTATCCATGCAGAGGATGAAAAGAAGCGGCGACAGTGCCGATCCCTGGTGCACTCCGACACTGATGTTGAAAAGCGGCGAAACTCCCACTGGGCTTCTAACGACGCTGGTTACGTCACTGTAGAGCAGCTTCACCCATCGGACGTATGTTTCAGGTACACCATGTGATCGAAGGGCATGCCAGATGAGGTCGTGAGGCACACGGTCAAACGCCTTCTCTAGGTCGAGAAACGACGCGTGGATGCTGAGGTTTTTCTCGCGGTGTCGCTCAAGTAGAATCCGCACCGCGTGGATGGCGTTGCTGGTGCCGCTACCTTTAACGAAACCGCACTGGTTTGGTGTTATAGTTACGATGGGGCGTAGCCTGGCGTCCAGTACTCGTTCAAACACCTTCATGGCGTGGCAGAGCAACCGAATCGGTCGATAGGTGGCGCAATCGGCGACGTCACCTTTATTCTTCCAGATGGGCACCGTAGTGCTGGTGAGCCAAATGGGCGGGACTTCATCGTCGCTAGTGATGCGGTTGAACAGCATCGTGAGTAACTGGACACCTCGGTCGCCGAGTAACTTCCAGGCTTCAGCTGGGATATCGTCTGGTCCAGGCGCTTTAGAATTTTTCATTTTCCGAAGAGCTTCAGCTACTTCCACCTGAGTTATTGGCTGGATAGGTCCATTGGTCGATTGGGCACTGCGGATCGGTTGGTGCGGAAACTCCGTGTTGCTGATGTTTTGGAAGTGTTCGCGCCACCTTTCCAGGATGTCCCGTGGTTCGTGAAGCAGTTGGCCGTTTTGATTTCTGATGTTTTTGACTTGGCCAATGTCCAGTGTAGACCTGTGTCTTGTTGCGGCTAGCCTATAAATCCTTTTGGCACCTTCCGGGGTCTCGAGTTTATTGTAGAGTTCGTTGAAATGTTCGGCTTTGGCTCTGCTTACTGCTGATTTGGCCGTCGATTTCAGCTTTTTGTACGTGCAGTAGTCGTCATTGCTTTTGGAGGCCGCCCATTTTTTGAACGACTTTTTCTTTGCGTGCACTGCCGTCTGTACGTCTTCGTTCCACCACCACACCTGTTTGTCGATGAACTTTTTGCCTGGCCTGGTGGTTCCGAGGATGGTGTTGGCCTGGGCGTGGATCTGGTCGGTGATTTCCTGATACAGCGCTGGCGCTGGTTGGTAAAGGTTTACGTTTACGTCGCGCAGAGCCGCCTCTAGTATGGTCTTGCGCTCATCGAGTAACCACCATTTTATCCTCTCCACACCCGTTTTCCGCACCTGCCGTTTTTGACCAATGTCCAGGTCAGTGTCCATGACGAGTAGTCGGTGTTGTGGAGCGACGTTGTCCGACGGTATGACTTTAGCGTTGGTCACTCGTCGTAGATGAGGGCGACGGACAAGGAAATAGTCTATTTGAGTTGTTCGAGTGCCGCTGCTGTAGGTGATGAGGTGTGTTGGGCGCTTCTTGAAAAACGTGTTGACCAGGGCGAGGTCGTGAGTTTCGGCGAAGTCCAGTATGCGGTTGCCCTCTTCGTTTCTGGTGCCGAAACCTTGACCACCGTGGTACTTTTCGTATCCGTCTTTGTTGTGACCCACGTGGCCGTTCAGGTCGCCACCGATGAAGATGTGGTCGTCCGCTCCGAACGTGCACATGTGGGCGTCGATGGTTTGCCAAAAGTCGTCTTTTGCTTCGTCGGGGCATCCTTGTTGGGGAGCGTAGCACGAGACGATTTGTAGAATAGTTTTTCCAGAGACGATCGTGACGGACATGAGACGATCAGAGACTCGGTGAACTTCAACAACGCAGTCGGATAGTTTTTCGCTGATCACAATGCCGACGCCGTTCTGTTTCAGTCGTCCGCCGTTGTAGAAAAGCTTGTATCCTTCGCCGATGTTGATCGCCTTGCCGCCGGTCCACTTTAGTTCTTGGATGCAGGCAATATCAACGCGACGCCGTTTGAGGGCGTCGGAAAGTTCTCTGCTTCTTCCGGTCATGGTGCCAATGTTCAGTGTACCAAGCCGTAGATGCAGAGGAGGTTGCAGCGGAGGTTGCAGTTGGACTTGCTTCATTAGCCTTCCCCGTCCTTGAGAAGGTAGCCCTTGGATTCTTGCCACGTCGCTGGGGCATCGGCGGCGTGCGTCGCATAAGGGGGACGCCCTAGCATGGTCTGGATTTTGAAAGGCCATATTCATGGGTTGCGACCGAAGTTTCGTCGACCGGTGCGTCGCTCCACCTGACGTCGAAGACCATCACCGTTAGCTTCTTCCCGAAGGTCGTTGTTCATAGCCGGCACCGCGTAGAGGTGGTGATTGGATTTCCTTCCTGATGCCATGTGACAGGTTGGCCCTTGCTGTCCTCATGCCCACCTTATCTCCAGCTCTGAAGGCAGCATTACGCGTCTTCAGAAGTCTGTAGACATTCCCTGTCAGCCATGGTTTTTGGTTGGGCCAGATGGTGATGGACTTAGTGACTGTTACATCCTCAATGCACTTGGTGATGTAAGAAGTAACAGTCTCTGAGTACTCCTGGAGGTCTGTGGTGTTATTGTAAGTTGCAGCTTGTTTGAACATGTTCCAGTCAGTGGTGTCGAAGCAGTCTTGAAGAGCCTCTGATGACCCTTCAGGCCAGACTTGAATCTGCTTCAGGACTGGTTTGGTGACTTTCACAAGTGGTCTGTATGCTGGCATTAGCATAACAGTGATGTGATCTGAAGCACCAATGTGGGTGAGGGGGGGGGCTTTGTAAGCACCTCTCTGTGTGGTATATACAAAGTCCAGAGTATTATTTCCACGTGTAGGAAAGTCAATGTGCTGATGAACTTTTGGAAACACACTCTTTAAGTCCGCATGATTGAAATCCCCAGCCAAGATGAGAAAAGCATCCGGGTGGGCTGTCTGCTGATCACTGATGTGTTTATACAGATCATTAAGTGCCTCACTCCTTTTGTTGTTGTTGGAGCTGGGGGGGATGTATACAGCAACAAGTATAATAGCTGTATATTCCCGCGGCAGATAAAACGGCCGACACTTAATAATCATAAACTCCACCAGGGGTGAGCAGTGTTTGCAGACCACAACAGCATCTTGATCCTGTTACCACGCATTATTGGTGTAAACACAGAGTCCGCCGCCGCGGGTCTTACCTCTCTCGACGAGCACTCTGTCCACGCGATGGCATGTAAGCCGATCGAGCTGAATGGCGCTGTCCGGAACGCTGTTGTTGAGCCATGTTTCCGTGAATACAAAAACACAACAGTCTCTAACAGTCTTCTGAGTGGAGCAAAGAAGACGAAGATCATCCAGTTTATTGTCCAACATTTATCTCGGCATTTAAACATTTTTGACTTTAAACATTCAAACATTTTTGACTTTGACTGTCATGAGAGACACACATAACCTTCAGCATACAGAATTACTTCAGCAAGCATAAGCACATTTCCATTAAGCAGACGAAATCTGCAAATTTCCATAACAATCCACCCCTTGTCCAGTTATATACTTGGATAAAAACCCTCTATAAAAACGAATGATACATGAAAAACTGTAACAGAGGACTCACAGGCAGGGATCCAATCGCAATGTCTTTATTAAGAATGGTCGTACAGGCAGGGGGTCAGGGCAAAAC
This sequence comes from Rhodeus uyekii, assembly GCA_037043235.1. Taxonomy (NCBI): domain Eukaryota; kingdom Metazoa; phylum Chordata; class Actinopteri; order Cypriniformes; family Acheilognathidae; genus Rhodeus; species Rhodeus uyekii. The sequence continues at coordinate 484,924 of JAWRVZ010000288.1, forward strand.
AGAGAGCAATCGTGGTCAGTAATCCAAGCAGGGGTCAGGAAGGCAGGCAGAACAGATACAGAAACGGTAGTCCAGGCGAGAGGTCGAGGCAGGCAGAACAGGATCAAGAAACAGGTAACAGGCAGAATCAGAACAGATAATCAGGATAGGAATAAACGCTTAGAATGATAGCTATTGCAAATCGAGACCTCGCAGTGAGTGTGTGTGTGAAGCAGTCTTTTATAGTACATGAGATGGGTGACAGCTGGTGAGAACAAACAATCCTGATCGGGTCCAGCTGGTGTGTGTGATCAGTCCAGTGTGGTGGCTGCTGGGAAATGTAGTGTGTAGTGAAGTGTCAGTATAAATGTGTGAGCTCCCTCTGGTGGCCAGGGAGGGGAGCACAGAGCTCATAGTCATAACAGAGGAAGGGAGGAAGGAGCCAGCTGGAGCCGCAGGTGTAGGCAAGGCGACGCACAACCAAGGTGGAGCCTGGAGGACGAGGGAACCCGATGGAGATGATGGTCGAGGGACTTTGGTGAAGCTGAGGGAGTGAGAAGCCAGGCTGTGCCGAAGTGTTGACGGACCGAGGTGGAGAGAAGGGGTCTGAGGCTGGAGGCGGAGTCAGGCATTCCCCGACTGCCGTCGAGGCTGGAGTCGGCAGGATCTGCGGCGGGACCATCCAGCTGAGCACATGCAGTGGCGGTGCAGGACTGACGATCTCTGGCAGAGACAGGGCAGGAGGGCTGGCAGACACAAACAGGGACAGAGGTGATAATGGGTGGGATAGGGTGGGAAACGGTACCTCAGGCTCTAGCTGACGGGTCGTTGGCGGCTCTGGCTCTGGGTGACGGGTCGTTGGCGGCTCTGGCTCTGGGTGACGGGTCGTTGGCGGCTCTGGCTCTGGGTGACGGGTCGTTGGCGGCTCTGGGTGACGGGTCGTTGGCGGCTCTGGGTGACGGGTCGTTGGCGGCTCTGGGTGACGGGTCGTTGGCGGCTCTGGCTCTGGCTGGCGGATCTCTGGATCGGGCTCTGGCTGGCGGATCTCTGGATCGGGCTCTGGCTGGCGGATCTCTGGATCGGGCTCTGGCTGGCGGATCTCTGGATCGGGCTCTGGCTGGCGGATCTCTGGATCGGGCTCTGGCTGGCGGATCTCTGGATCGGGCTCTGGCTGGCGGATCTCTGGATCGGGCTCTGGCTGGCGGATCTCTGGATCGGGCTCTGGCTGGCGGATCTCTGGATCGGGCTGGTATACGGCTTGAGCTGGTGGGTGGTTAACCTTGCACTTGATTTCATCAACTGTAAGTTGCGATCCGCAGATGAACAAGACAATATTTAGAAAGTCCATGAGTGGTTTAAAACAAAATTCCAGGTCAATGAATGAGCGGGGCTTCTCATCCATACCCTGCAGGAAACAGTAATTGAGAGCCATGTCATCCCAGCTTACTTGTTGTGCCAGACCCAGAAACTCAGAGACGTAATCCTCCAGTGGACGCCCTCGCTGGTAAAGGGATGAGAGTCTCAATGAGAGTGCGTCCATTTTGTTGCTGGTAGACTCTCCTGGTCTGTGAACTAATATCCGAGAAAGACAGCTGGATTTTGTTGTGGCGAGGTCTTCTGTAACAAAGGGTGACTCAAAGGCAGAGATCCAATCGCAATGTCTTTATTAAGAATGGTCGTACAGGCAGGGGGTCAGGGCAAAACAGAGAGCAATCGTGGTCAGTAATCCAAGCAGGGGTCAGGAAGGCAGGCAGAACAGATACAGAAACGGTAGTCCAGGCGAGAGGTCGAGGCAGGCAGATATCAATCGCAAATCGTTATTCCAGGCACAAGGTCGGGGCAGGCAGAACAGGATCAAGAAACAGGTAACAGGCAGAATCAGAACAGATAATCAGGATAGGAATCAACGCTTAGAATGATAGCTATTGCAAATCGAGACCTCGCAGTGAGTGTGTGTGTGAAGCAGTCTTTTATAGTACATGAGATGGGTGACAGCTGGTGAGAACAAACAATCCTGATCGGGTCCAGCTGGTGTGTGTGATCAGTCCAGTGTGGTGGCTGCTGGGAAATGTAGTGTGTAGTGAAGTGTCAGTATAAGTGTGTGAGCTCCCTCTGGTGGCCAGGGAGGGGAGCACAGAGCTCATAGTCATAACAAAAACACCTCATATGAAAGAAAAAACCCAATGATATAAAAACCTTATAAAAGATATAAACAAATGGTATAAAAACCTTATAAAAGATAGAAAGAAATGGTATAAAAACCTTATAAAAGATAGAAACAAAATAAACCCCACTTTATGAAAACGCAACCCCTTATAAAAAGAAAACACACAAAAAGCACTTTGAAAACAAAAAAACTTTAAAACAAGAGATATATGAAAAACCTTTAACAGCAAAAAGATATATTAAAAAAAACTTTAAAAGCAAAAAGATATATGAAAAACAACATCGACCCTGTAGGGGAATTTACAGTTAAGACCCGAGGACCAGATATGTTGAATGAAGACCAGGAGTCAGAAGTGCAGTCAATAGAAGAAATTTTAGTGAAGTTTAGTTTGCAGTTTCATCAGCAGAAGCCAGCTTCAGGTCTCACAAGGAGTTCGTAGGCCGCCCCCAAATACAATAACATTGTTACAGCAATTATACTCTAACAGAGGGTGCTAACTACGTCAATGAGGACGTTTAAATGATTCTGATTGGCTAAGAAAGAAAGAAAGAAAGAAAAACAAAACTAGTAATTTTCCACACAAGAGCAGACAGTCTGAAGCATATCTTCGTTGATCACGTGGTTGACGGGTTCGTGACGTGGCAAGTTTTCTGGTGCCAGTTAATCACCTCACCAATACTGACCATATTAACACACACACATACAGCTTCTCCAAGGCTGAACTCGGCTCAGGCTCCAACTATAAACCAAAACATTCTGATAACATTCTCTATCTGTTGAGAAGTGCTGACAATATTCATCCTTACTCGATGGAAAAACACAGAAGAGTAAAGAAAGGTTTTAATTAATAAAAATCCCTAACTTGATTATAAATCACTCTTTACAAATCATTCAAATAAGAAAGGGAGAAGAACATATGAAAAATAAGACAAAGAAACATATGAAAATTAAGACAAAGAAAATAATATAGGTACAAATAAGAAAAATGAAAGAATATATATATACAAGCGGCAATGGATTTCCGAATAGTATCCTTCAACCCAAACTATTTTTAGCCATCTTCCACTGTTGACCTTAACCCTGTTTTTGGTCATTGCAGTAAAAGCTTCATTTACCAAAAATTCCCTTTGAGGTCACCTTCCTCATCATCTCCTTCTGTCACAGTCTGGTCTCGTCTCTCACCTTCCGGGTCCTTCTAGATTGTTCCACACCTGTCTCGTTAATCACTGCCCAAGTCCCGTCAGCTGTGTGTAGTTTCCTCGTCTCCATAAATACCCTCCTGTGTCCCTTTGTGTTTGTCGGTAATTGTCAGTGTTACAAGGTAGTTTGTCTAGTGTGTGGATGCTCCCTCCCGTGGTTTCCTGAGTTTATAGTTTTGCACCATCGCGTGCCGTTTTTGTTTCTAGTTGTTAATAAAGTCTTTGTGTTCTTAATCTCCGTGTCTCCGAGTGCTCCGCATCACACATCAGCCCACAGCCGTGACAGAATTACCGACCGGGTTTTTTGTCACCCGAAAGACAAGAGAATCAGCTGTTATGGAGTTGGCCAACCGATTCATCGCTACCGCTCGGCGGCATACGGAGTTAGCCCCTTATTCCCGAGAGTTCTGTGAGCTCGCCGCTACCTCCGGCCTCGACGACGCAGCGCTGAAGACTATTTACTGGGTCGGGGCGAACTACTACCAACTGCGAGACCTCCCAGACACCAGTGGGCTCAGCTGGCGGGAGGCCGTCGCAAAGTGTCTGGAGAGCGTCTCAGCCCGATCCAGTCAGCAAAAACCACCACTTACCTCTCCTACAGCCGCAGCGCGTCCCTCAGCCTCAACGCCCGCACCTCATGGGGATGATCCTGTGCCCGCTAGAGTGCAGCCCGGACCAGTTCATCTCGCTGGTCGGGCTGCGTTCGCGACCCCAGTGTGTCAGCCCCTTACTGCGCCCGTTGGTTATCCGAGAGCGCCTGCCTCAAGTGAACCGATTCCCCTAGTGAGTGAACCGATTCCCCAAGTGAGTGAACCGATTCCCGGAGTGAATGAACCGAGTGCAGCGCCTGTTCCCGCGCCTCGACGCCCGTCAGCGCCAGTTCCCGCGCCTCGCCTCGCCAAAGCCAGAGATCCTCCAGCCAAAGCCAGAGATCCTCCAGCCAAAGCCAGAGATCCTCCAGCCAGCGCCCGAGATCCTCCAGCCAGCGCCCGAGATCCTCCAGCCAGCGCCCGAGATCCTCCAGCCAGCGCCCGAGATCCTCCAGCCAGCGCCCGAGATCCTCCAGCCAGCGCCCGAGATCCTCAAGCCAGCGCCCGAGAGCCTCAAGCCAGCGCCCGAGATCCTCCAGCCAGCGCCCGAGATCCTCCAGCCAGCGCCCGAGATCCTCCAGCCAGCGCCCGAGATCCTCCAGCCAGCGCCCGAGATCCTCCAGCCAGCGCCCGAGATCCTCCAGCCAGCGCCCGAGAGCCTCAAGCCAGCGCCCGAGATCCTCCAGCCAGCGCCCGAGATCCTCCAGCCAGCGCCCGAGAGCCTCAAGCCAGCGCCCGAGAGCCTCCAGCCAGCGCCCGAGATCCTCCAGCCAGCGCCCGAGATCCTCCAGCCAGCGCCCGAGATCCTCCAGCCAGCGCCCGAGATCCTCCAGCCAGCGCCCGAGATCCTCAAGCCAGCGCCCGAGAGCCTCAAGCCAGCGCCCGAGAGCCTCAAGCCAGCGCCCGAGAGCCTCAAGCCAGCGCCCGAGAGCCTCAAGCCAGCGCCCGAGAGCCTCAAGCCAGCGCCCGAGAGCCTCAAGCCAGCGCCCGAGAGCCTCAAGCCAGCGCCCGAGAGCCTCCAGTCAGAGTCCGAGCCCAGCCTGCCAGAGCATCCCACTGACATGGAACTCCCGCCGTGGCCTGAATCGCTGGACCTGCCCGGGCCTCAGGATTGGCCAGATCTCCCGTGGCCCGAACCGCCGCCGCCGGTGCAGCCGCAGCCGGCCCTCCCAGAGCCTCCGCCGGTGCAGCCGCAGCCGGCCCTCCCAGAGCCTCCGCCGGTGCAGCCGCAGCCGGCCCTCCCAGAGCCTCCGCCGGTGCAGCCGCAGCCGGCCCTCTCAGAGCCTCCGCCGGTGCAGCCGCAGCCGGCCCTCCCAGAGCCTCCGCCGGTGCAGCCGCAGCCGGCCCTCCCAGAGCCTCCGCCGGTGCAGCCGCAGCCGGCCCTCCAGCCGGCCCCGCCTGAGCCACAGCCGTTCCAGCCAGAGCCACAGCAGTTCCAGCCGGTCCAGCCAGAGCCACAGCCGTTCCAGCCGGTCCAGCCAGAGCCACAGCCGGTCCAGCCGGTCCAGCCAGAGCCACAGCCGGTCCAGCCGGTCCAGCCAGAGCCACAGCCGGTCCAGCCGGCCCTCCCAGAGCCTCCGCTGGTGCAGCCGCAGCCGGCCCTCCCAGAGCCTCCGCCGGTGCAGCCGCAGCCGGCCCTCCCAGAGCCTCCGCCGGTGCAGCCGCAGCCGGCCCTCCAGCCGGCCCCGCCTGAGCCACAGCCGTTCCAGCCAGAGCCACAGCAGTTCCAGCCGGTCCAGCCAGAGCCACAGCCGTTCCAGCCGGTCCAGCCAGAGCCACAGCCGGTCCAGCCGGTCCAGCCAGAGCCACAGCCGGTCCAGCCGGTCCAGCCAGAGCCACAGCCGGTCCAGCCGGTCCAGCCAGAGCCACAGCCGGTCCAGCCGGACCAGCCACAGCCACAGCGGTTCCCGCCGGTCCAGCCAGAGCCACAGCCGCCGGATCCGGACCCAGATCCAGAGCCCGAGCCGCCAGATCCAGAGCCCGAGCCGCCAGATCCAGAGCCGGTCCCGCCAGATCCAGAGCCCGAGCCGCCAGATCCAGAGCCCGAGCCGCCAGATCCAGAGCCCGAGCCACCAGATCCAGAGCCGGTCCCGCCAGGGCCTCCAGAGCCGGTCCCGCCAGGGCCTCCAGAGCCGGTCCCGCCAGGGCCTCCAGAGCCGGTCCCGCCAGAGCCTCCAGAGCCGGTCCCGCCAGAGCCTCCAGAGCCGGTCCCGCCAGAGCCTCCAGAGCCGGTCCCGCCAGAGCCTCCAGAGCCGGTCCCGCCAGAGCCTCCAGAGCCGGTCCCGCCAGAGCCTCCAGAGCCAGTCCCGCCAGAGCCTCCAGAGCCGGTCCCGCCAGAGCCTCCAGAGCCGGTCCCGCCAGAGCCTCCAGAGCCGGTCCCGCCAGAGCCTCCAGAGCCGGTCCCGCCAGAGCCTCCAGAGCCGGTCCCGCCAGAGCCTCCAGAGCCTCCAGAGCCGGTCCCGCCAGAGCCGGTCCCGCCAGAGCCTCCAGAGCCGGTCCCGCCAGAGCCTCCAGAGCCAGTCCCGCCAGAGCCTCCAGAGCCGGTCCCGCCAGAGCCTCCAGAGCCAGAGCCGGTCCCTCCAGATCCAGAGCCTCCAGAGCCGGTCCCTCCAGATCCAGAGCCTCAAGAGCCGGTCCCTCCAGATCCAGAGCCGGTTCCTCCAGATCCAGAGCCGGTTCCTCCAGATCCAGAGCCTCCACAGCCGGTCCCTCCAGATCCAGAGCCTCCACAGCCGGTCCCTCCAGATCCAGAGCCTCCAGAGCCGGTCCCTCCAGATCCAGAGCCTCCAGAGCCGGTCCCTCCAGATCAAGAGCCTCCGCCGCCGCCGGTCCTCCCTGAGCCTCCGCCGCCGGCCGTCCCTGAGCCACCTTGGACTGCCGCGCCACCCTGGCACCCCATTCCCTCGGTGCTACCCTGGTTCCCCATAGCCCCGGTATCACCCTGGAGACCTCCATGACTCCGGGTAACCCGGTCTCCAGGCTGCCCAACCTCCCACCCTTGTTTCTTCTGTTGTCTGGTCTGTCTTGTCCTCCTCCTGTTCCCCCTCCCTCCCCTCCGCAAGGTGTTGCTCACTCGGCGTGAGGTCACGCCTTGCGGGAGGGGGCGTACTGTCACAGTCTGGTCTCGTCTCTCACCTTCCGGGTCCTTCTAGATTGTTCCACACCTGTCTCGTTAATCACTGCCCAAGTCCCGTCAGCTGTGTGTAGTTTCCTCGTCTCCATAAATACCCTCCTGTGTCCCTTTGTGTTTGTCGGTAATTGTCAGTGTTACAAGGTAGTTTGTCTAGTGTGTGGATGCTCCCTCCCGTGGTTTCCTGAGTTTATAGTTTTGCACCATCGCGTGCCGTTTTTGTTTCTAGTTGTTAATAAAGTCTTTGTGTTCTTAATCTCCGTGTCTCCGAGTGCTCCGCATCACACATCAGCCCACAGCCGTGACACCTTCATTCCCCATCATCATTTGAACATTTCCCATACCATTATTTTGAACATCCCTGCGCATTGTTCTGTATTTAGTTTCATCACTAATGTTTGCACTATTAACTGGCCGCACCCAACGCATGGAGCTACGTATATTCAGATTCCCCATGTTCCTCATTCCTAATGTTCGGCTGAGCATTACTCGCAACTTCATACAGTGCTCTAGTTTTAATCTGAACAGCATTTGTTATGCATCTCCCTATCATGTTGATTAGACACGGTAGCATCAAAAACACTATCATCACCATTATGACTATTGGACCTAACCTCATTAACCACTGTTGCCAACTGGTCAGGCTCCAGTTCGACCAGTCTCCAAACAGAGTAAATGGCTCGGTTTGTGGTGGAACCTTAATTACTTGTTTCATCCTCCCTACCAAGTCAGAGATGTTTTTGTAATTATCTGGCACACTAAAGCAGCATTTCTCTCCTAATATTTTGCATACTCCTCCCTTTTCTGCTGTTAACATGTCTAATACCAACGTATTCTGCATTACCGTCTTATATAGGCCTTGCATTTCTTCATTTATCATATGAAAACCCAACTCAGTAGAATTGGCTAACACTTGCACTTGCCATGCCTGTCCATTTAACTTTTTCATAGCAGCGTTAACCCCTGCCCCTGGAACCACAGACCAACAGAATAGTGGACCCTCTGCATTAATGGTACTAACTTCTACTACGCTTCTATACCCCTCACTTTTGGTGTGAACAAAACCTGGAAAACAACAACCACTCCATCCCTTTGGTAGCTGTTATGTCACTAAGCTTCCGCATACCCATGCAAAGGCTGAGCTCTCGATCGGCAGCAGTGTCAGTTTTGTTAATGTTTCTGTGCCTATGCTCAATGTTATGTCTTCCTTTCCGTTTTCAGTTAGAATACTACTCCCATCTTTAAACATATTGACATATTTTTCACATCTAGAATTTCCTACTGGTATGTTCCCAACCTTACAAATACATATTTGACCTATTGTCCGTTCAACTGTTATTGGGCTTGCAGTGACCCATGCCCCACTTGCCTTAGGCAGTGGCCTAGTATAGATAGGCAATTCAAAAATCATGTCAAAAACCTGCGGTGCGCTTCTGATATTAGAAAATGGGCTGTAACAAGGTTTGTTCAGGTAGGAAGAAGACAGGGTCGGCTGACGCTGAGACTCGTGAGGCTTTATTAACTCAAAGTGAAACCAAAAATAAACAAACAAATGGGGCGCTCGTTCGGCGCTCGGCGCTCAGTATCCCACGACAGGCTTTTAGAGTTTCTCTCCTGGCTGGCCGCGACTTCTCCCGGGCTCACGAGTCTCAGACGCTCTCTCTCTCCGTCCTCCTCTTCCTGGTGGCTTATATCCGGTCTCCTCCCGCCCGCTACTGCAACGACACACAGGTGTTTGTTATTTTGCACTTGACCCACTTACGCCGCGCTTGTCTTCCGACTCTCTCCCGTTGCCGACCTCGCTGAACCACGCCCCCCTCGCCACATACCCCCACCGTCCGACTCAGGCCGGGGCACCATCCGGCCTGCAGCCCCCCCCCCCTCCGCCATTCCTGGAGAGGAAGTCAGCTACCGCCATCTGCACCCCCGGCCTGTGGACCACCTTGAACTTAAACGGCTGTAATGCCAGATACCACCGGGTGATCCGTGCGTTGGTATCCTTCATGCGGTGGAGCCACTGCAGGGGTGCGTGGTCCGAACAGAGGGTGAATTCCCGCCCCAGGAGATAATATCGAAGAGTGAGGACCGCCCACCTGATGGCCAAACACTCCTTCTCTATGGTGCTGTACTTCGTCTCTCTCTTTGAGAGCTTCCGACTGATGTACAGCACCGGGCGTTCCTCACCCCTTATCTCCTGGGACAGGACTGCTCCCAGCCCCCTGTCCGATGCGTCAGTCTGCAACACAAAAGGGAGAGAAAAGTCAGGAGAGTGTAATAGCGGGCCGCCACACAGGGCAGCCTTAACCTGGGTGAAGGCCTGCTGGCACGGCTCCGTCCACTGGACCGGGTCTGGCGTTTCCTTTTTAGTGAGGTCAGTCAGCGGGCTGGTGAGGTCCGAATACTTAGGTACAAACCTTCTATAATATCCCGTCAGCCCCAGGAACTGCCTCACCTCCTTTTTGGTCGCGGGCAGGTCGCAACTGCAGCAGTTTTATCAATTTGGGGACGCACCTGCCCATGGCCCAAGTGGAAACCCAGATACCTGACCTCCACCCGCCCAATCGCACACTTCCTTGGGTTGGCAGTCAGGCCGGCCTCCCTCCCTCCCTCCCTCCTGCGGCATATGCGGCATGCGGGCGCAGGACCTGGTCCATGAGGCACTGGAAAGTGGCCGGCGCTCCGAACAACCCAAAGGGAATGGTGACAAATTGGTGCAATCCGAACGGCGTTGTGAAGGCTGTTTTTTCTTTGGATAATGGAGATAAGGGGATCTGCCAATATCTCTTTGTCAAATCCAGTGTCGAATAAAAGCGAGCCTTACCGAGCCGATCAAGCAACTCGTCAACTCGCTGCATTGGATACGCGTCAAACTTTGACACGGCATTCACCTTGCGATAATCCACACAGAATCGAATCGAGCCGTCCGTTTTAGGAACCAAAACTATCGAGCTCGCCCAATTGCTGTGGGACTTTTCTATCACCCCCATATCAAGCATGGCCTCTAATTCGGCCTGAACCACTTTCTTTTTGTGTTCAGGCAGTCTATATGGACGGCTACGGACCACTACGCCCGGTTCAGTCTCAATATGGTACTGAATGGTACTGAATGAGAACACGTCAGCGAACTCCGCTTGCAACCTGGCAATGTCAGTGAGCTGGGACGGCGAGAGGTGATCTCCCCCAGGGGCCAAAGCGAGAGATTGACTTTTGGTGTTCACCTCTGGCCCGAGATCCTCCTCCCCACTCACTGCCGTTGCCAGCATCACTGACCCCGCCTCGTTCCATTTTTTAAGGAGGTTGAGGTGGTATGTCTGACGTGCCCCGTTCCTATCCGTTCGAAGGACCTCATAATTGAGATCTCCAACTCGTCGTGTGACCTCAAAGGGCCCTTGCCACTTGGCGAGTAATTTGGAGCTGGATGTGGGGAGTAATACAAGAACCTTCTCTCCCGGTGTAAATTTACTCAGTTTGGTCACCTCTGTTGTACAGCTGGCTCTGTTTGTCTTGGGCCTGTAGCAAATCCTCCATGGAGAGCCGCCCCAAAGTGTGGAGTTTTGCTCTCAGGTCCAGTCTATTTTTCCAGTCTCGTTTTGGCTATTAGAAGGTCCGTCCTCCCAAGATTCTCTCAGGACGTCCAACACCCCACGGGGCTGACGTCCGTAGAGAAGCTCGAAGGGGGAAAACCCCGTGGAGGGTTGCGGGACATCCCGCACAGCGAACAAGAGAGGCTCCAACCACTTATCCCAATTTTTGGCGTCTTCATGCACGAACTTCCGAATCATGTTTTTCAACGTGCGATTAAACCGCTCCACCAGGCCATTTTTTGTGAGTGGTAGACGCTGGTGCGAACTGATTTAATGCCTAATAACTCATATAGTTCGTGCAAGGTACGTGACATAAACGCCGTGCCCTGATCAGTGAGAATCTCTAACGGGATTCCCACTCGGGAGATGATTCGAAACAGCGCCTCCGCAACACTCTTCGCTGAAATGCTGCGGAGGGCGACTGCCTCTGGGTATCGGGTTGCATAGTCGACTATCACTAATGCAAATCGATGCCCACGTGCAGAACGTTCCAATGGCCCGATGAGGTCCATGCCAATTCTCTTAAAGGGGACCTGCATAAGAGGAAGGGGGCACAACGGCGCTTTTGGGGCAGCCGGTGGGTTTAAGTCAAGTCAAGTCACCTTTATTTATATAGCGCTTTTTACAATGTAGATTGTTTCAAAGCAGCTTTACAGGAAAAACAATATAAACAAAGTTTGTTTGGCTGAACAGAAGCCCCAAAAGAGCAGGCAAATCAATACAATTGATGAATTTTAAGTGTTAAGTTTCCCCAACTGAGCAAGCCATAGGCGACAGCGGCAAGGAACCAAAACTCCGGCAGGTGACGTAACGAATGAAGAATAGAATGGAGAAAAACCTTGGGAGAAACCAGGCTCAGTTGGGGGACCAGTTCTCCTCTGGCCAACAGCCAAACCGTGCATGATTATTATACAACAATTCAAGTCCAATATGAAGTCCAATTTGGTCCGGTTAGAGACGGGTTCATGATCGTCAAAGGGGAGGGTCCAGTAGAGTCACGGTCTCCGCAGACACCCCAGGGCAGTGCTGTGCTCGTGTCCAGGTCCTTCATCTGATCTGGATACGGCCCGGATCCAGCTGCCCACGGTAACCTCGGAATAAACAGAGACCAATATCAGCGTAGATGCCATTCTTCTTCTGATGTATCGAGTACATCAGGTGTTATGGGAATGTTCCCGGTTCCGGCTTATCTAAATTATGCAGCCTAACAATCATTTTACATGATTTGGATTAAAAATGTATGTATAATGTGTTATGTGTATGCCAGGTTGAAAAGATGTGTTTTTAGTCTACATTTAAACTGACAGAGTGTGTCTGCTTCCCGAACTGTAATAGGAAGACTGTTCCAGAGTTTAGGAGCTAAAAAGGAAAAGGATCGACCGCCAGCAGTTGACTTTGATATTCTAGGTATTATAAGCTGGTCAGTATTTTGGGATCGTAATAGACGTGAAGGACTATAATGTGTTAAGAGATTGCTCAAGTACTGTGGAGCTAAACCATTTAATGCTTTGTAAGTAATTAGCAAGATTTTAAAATGTATTTGGTGTTTAATAGGAAGCCAGTGCAGGTTTGACAGAACTGGGCTAATATGCTCATACTTCCTGGTTCTAGTAAGAACTCGAGCTGCTGCATTTTGGACCAGTTGGAATTTGTTTATTAAGCGTGCAGGGCAACCACCTAGTAAAGCATTACAATAATCTAGCCTTGAACTCATGAACGCATGAACTAACTTTTCCGCATTTGTCTTAGATAGCATATGTCGCAATTTAGATATATTTTTAAGATGGAAGAACGCCGTTTTACAGATGCTAGAAACATGGCTTTCAAATGAAAGATTGGTATCAAAGAGCACACCCAGGTTTCTAACTGACGACGAAGACTTGACAGAGCAGCCATCGAGTGTTAGGCAATAGTCTAGATTATTATGTGCCGAACTTTTTGGTCTAATAATTAGAATCTCTGTTTTTTCAGAATTTAGCAGTAGAACGTTATTAGTCATCCAATTTTTTATATCGGTTATGCATTCTGTTAATTTAATGAATTTGTTCGTTTCATCAGGATGAGAAGAAATATAGAGCTGAGTATCATCAGCGTAACAATGAAAGCTAATGCCATGCTTCCTAATAACTGCACCCAAAGGAAGCATGTACAGGGTGAAAAGCAATGGTCCTAGTACTGAACCTTGAGGAACTCCATACTGAACCTGTGACCGATATGACATCTCATTTAATGCTACAAACTGATAACGCTCAGATAAGTATGACTTGAACCAGGCTAATGCAACTCCACTAATGCCAACATAATTTTCAAGTCTATTCAGAAGGATTTTGTGGTCAATTGTATCAAATGCAGCACTAAGGTCCAGTAACACTAACAGAGAGATACAACCACGATCGGATGATAAGAGCAAATCATTTGTAACTCCAATGAGAGCAGTCTCAGTACTATGATATGGTCTAAATCCTGACTGGAAATCCTCGTAGATGCTGTTTCTTTCTAGAAAGGAACATAGTTGTAAAGATATTGCCTTTTCTAGAATCTTTGACAAGAAAGGTAGATTCGATATCGGCCTGTAATTAACTAATTCTGTAGGATCAAGTTGTGGTTTTTTAATAAGCAGTTTAATTACAGCCAGCTTAAAGGTTTTTGGTACGTATCCTAATGACAAAGAAGAATTAATAATATTAAGAATAGGATCTATGATTTCTGGAAGCATCTCTTTCAGTAGCTTAGTCGGTATTGGGTCTAGCATACATGTTGTTGATTTTGATGATTTAACGAGTTCAGACAATTCTTCCTCCCCAATAGCAATGAAGGATTGGAATTTTTCTTCAGGGACACTAAAATGTACTGTATTTTGGAATATTGTAGTAGATTGTTGCATGTTTATTATTTTCTCTCTAATATTATTAATTTTGCAAGTAAAGAAGTCCATGAAGTCATTAGTGCTGTGCTGATTTAAAGCATCTGGGGTTGAGGCTTTATTTCTTGTTAATTTAGTCACTGTATCAAATAAATACCTAGGGTTGTATTTGTTGTCTTCTAAGAGGGTAGAAAAGTAAGTAGATCTAGCTGATCTTAAGGCCTTTCTGAATGCAATAGAGCTGTCCTTCCATGAAATGCGAAAAACCTCTAGCTTAGTTTTTTTCCAGCTCCGCTCCATTTTTCTGGCTGCTCTCTTGAGGGCCCGGGTGTGCTCGTTGTACCACGGTGTTGGACTATTTTCTTTAATCTTCTTTAAGCGTAACGGGGCAACAGTGTCTAAAGTGCTGGAAAAGAGAGAGTTTATAGTTTCTGTTGCAACATCAAGTTCTTCTAGGCCAGGGGTCGGCAACCCGCGGCTCCGGAGCCGCATGCGGCTCTTTCACCCCTGTGCTGCGGCTCTTTCATCCCATACACGTAAATTGTAGCAGCGGTCCCGCTGTGAAAAGGGCCATGTGAGAGGAATAAGAGCGCTGTTTCAGGGGACTTTTATTCTGAAACTACGACGCGCATTAGTTCAGAAAGTTAAACGGTTCAGTTCAGAGTGAATCATATATCACTCACCGCGGCAGATATCAGTTAACTATTACACATGAACGCTGGAGAAAAGCCAATAACTTGGTTAACAGCCTCGGAACGAGTGCCTATTGTGTGTTTGTGCGTCTTAGGAGAGTGAGTTCACAATTACCACTATGTTTGCTTATGCACATACTCGTCTTTGTTATGACGCATTTATTGAAGTGTTATAGCCCGATGCTAATTTAGCTGTGCTTCATTTTCTGTGTTTACATTTTGATCTGCTATGTTCAGATAAAGTAATAATAATTAATGACAGTAATTGTGTTCATGTATTAGGGGAGAAGCCAATAGTTTGTATATATATATATATATATATGTGTGTAATTCTGTTAAGAGAATCTTGTTTTATCTGTCACAGGAAACCCCCCCCCCCCCCCCCCCTCAACAGAATGATCGCTCCGTATCCCTTATATATATATAAACCTTAGATTGTGGCTCCGGACATATTTGAAAATAAAAATTTTTGTTAAATATGGCTCTTTCAACATTAAAGGTTGCCGACCCCTGTTCTAGGCTATCTGGGATGTTAAGTAGATGAAACTGATCGGGAAGATTATTTATAAAGCTATCTTTTGTGTTAGGAGTGATAGTTCTACTATATTTATAACAGGGAGTTAGTTTTTCGACTTTGGCTAAAGGTAATCTACACGCAACTAAGTAATGATCTGAGATGTCATCGCTCTGCTGCAGAATTTGAACAGTATCAACATTGATCCCATATGACAATATTAGATCTAAAGTATGATTACGAGAATGAGTGGGTCCTGATACATGTTGTGTAACTTCAATAGAGTTTAAAATGTCTCTAAATGCCAATCCCAATGCGTCTTTTTCATTATCTACATGGATGTTAAAATCACCGACGATTATGACTTTATCTGCAGACATTACTAATCCTGAGAGAAAATCAGCAAATTCTTTGATAAAGTCTGTATGGTGCCCTGGTGGCCTGTATAGAATAGCCAGCACAAAAGTTAAACAGGAATTATTACTTGCACTAGATAATTTTACATTGAGGACCATCACTTCAAAAGAATTATATTTCAAATTAGACCTTTGAGCAGTACTGATCGTGTTACTATAAATTACAGCAACACCTCCTCCTTTACCTTTCAGACGAGGCTCATGTTTATAACAGTAATCTTGAGGGGTGGACTCATTTAAAGTAATATAATCGTCTGGTTTTAGCCAAGTTTCTGTCAAACACAGCACATCTAGTTTATGATCTGTAATCATATCATTTACAATAAGTGCTTTTGAGGAAAGGGATCGTATATTCAGTAACCCAAGCTTTATCATTTGTTCATTTGTGTTATATCCGTTCTTAGCTGTTTGTAAATCAATTAAATTTTTACTCTTAAACGATTTTGAGAGATTTTTGTATTTGCTAATTCGGGGAACAGACACAATCTCTATAGGATGATATCTAGGTGAAAGAGTCTCTATGTGTTGGAATTTATCTGACCTCTGTGACGTGAGACAGCTAGCAGACGGTCGGTTTAGCCAGTTTGTCTGCTTCCTGACCTGGACCCCAGTTAGTCAAGGTTTAGCTCTAAGACTATATGCCAAATTACTAGAGAGAAGAGCGGCACCATCCCAGGTGGGATGAATACCATCTCTTTTCAACAGGTCAGGTCTGCCCCAAAAACTTTTCCAATTGTCTATAAACCCTATGTTATTCCGCGGGCACCACTTAGACATCCAGCCATTGAGTGAGGATAATCTGCTAAGCATCTCAACACTCCTGCACATAGGAAGAGGGCCAGAGCAAATTACGGTGCCTGACATCGTACTTGCGAGTTCACACACCTCTTTAATATTACTTTTAATGATCTCCGACTGACGAAGTCGGACATCATTAGCGCCGACGTGAATAACAATCTTAGAATATTTACGATTAGCCTTAGCCAGCACTTTTAAATTTGCTTTGACGTCAGGCGCTCTGGCTCCCGGCAAACATGTGACTATGGTGGCTGGAGTCTCTATTTTCACATTCCGAGTAATAGAATCGCCAATCACTAGGGCACTTTCAACAGGTTTCTCAGTGGGTGCGTCACTGAGTGGGGAGTTTGATGTTCTGATCGGAATGGAACAGTGGTTTTTTGACCCGCGATTATGCTGTCTCACAGTCACCCAGTTGCCCTGCTGCACGGGCTCTACAGCCGGAACCGAACAATGTACAGGGTTTGCTAAGCTAGTCGCATCCAAAGTAGTATCTAAAGCCCTTGCATTCTTACTATCCTCAATTAAAGTTTGGATGCGTGTCTCTAATTCTGAAACCTTCTCTGTCAGCCTAACTATGTCCCTACATTTATGACATGTGAACCCTTCACAGCTGACAGAGACAGAAAGACTATGCATGAAGCAGGCAGTGCAAGTGACAATTTTGAGAGAAGATGACATGACTCACCGCGTGTGTTGATCCAACTTGTTGACCTGTTGTTTGATGAAGTCGGGAAAAAAAAAAAAAAAAAGGCGCGAGCGAGAAAAACGCTGTATGCACGGACAGTAAGATAGCACAATGCTAACACGTTTAGCGACTTAGATTAAAGCTAACGATTACAATATATATTAAATAATCTAATATTGTATTTAGCAATACAAACGAACGTCGAGTTTAAGATATAAAAAATCAAGTTTATATGACAGTACAAACGCAAACGCAATCCACTCGAGCAGCCCATCATTTATATTCCGTATAAACAATCCACGTTGTCCTCCCTTGTAGCAACGATGTACACTTATCATTTTACTGGGATATTCCTCCACGCAATCCTCAGTTATCCGTACTGGTCCAATTCTTTAAGTTGTCTTATTGTAAGTACTTTGGCTTCTTCAGTAGTTCCGTTTAGCCGTATCATCACTTTGCAATTCCTTGTCCATGTAGATTGAATCTTGTTCTGTTTCCTCAGAATGCGTGCGTCGGGGCATTTCCTCAGAATGCCTCTGTCGGGGCATTATCACCAACTTTGTCTCCGGCCACTCTGTTGGCATACGTTCGGTGTTTTGTTTCCAGACCGCTTATAATTAAATCCTCCATTCACGTGTATTGTTCCAAATCGTCAATCCTTCTCTCAAGTTCTTAAATTCTCTTATCTTTCTCTTTCACAAGATTCTTCAGTTGTTTAACTTCATCCACCGGATCAAGTAGCATAGCTTGTTGTTTAGCTACTTTGATCAATTCGTCCGACATGAAGTTTAGAGATTTCCTAATCTCCTCCAACTCTTCCTCCACTACGCTACTGATTTTCTTCGGTGTCATTTTTGTTTATTTTTTTGTTCTGTTTCAGTAAAAATCCTGAATCACATTCTCTTGTGAACGATCATGCTCTCTTGCGTCTCGCACCTGCCAAGAAACTATATTGAGAAACTTCACTTCACTCTTGGTAACACT
Source organism: Rhodeus uyekii (assembly GCA_037043235.1). Classification (NCBI taxonomy): domain Eukaryota; kingdom Metazoa; phylum Chordata; class Actinopteri; order Cypriniformes; family Acheilognathidae; genus Rhodeus; species Rhodeus uyekii. Next base: position 502,528 of record JAWRVZ010000288.1, read on the forward strand.
AGAGGTTAAAAGGTGACTGTTAATCTCTTATTAATTTGATAAATTTCATCATTTCTGTCAGACAATGAACATGTCCATTTTTGATAGTCCTGTGGTGTGACTGATCTAGTTTGAAAAAAAAGAAAAATATAAAAAAAAAATCAGGTTTACAACAATGAACTTATTCGGTTACTATAATGTCCAATATAGCAATGACTCAAAATGACTGTCAAAGGGAAAAAGTTCTGTGGTAATAATTAAGTAATGATATCTATATTAAGTCAGATGTCTAGCCTATAAAAAAAAAAAAAAATATATATATATATATATATATATATATATATATATATATATATATATCCATATTATACATAAACATAAATATATATCTGTCTTCATTTGTTTGTTGTATGTGTATGTTAACAGTCACTGATCATTGTTTTTAAAGTGATTTTTTTGTTTAAAATGTTGGCTCTAACAGGTTGTCATGTGTCAGGTTTTAGGAGAGTGAGGACTCAATTTGCAAAAAGGAGGAACTTTATTAACAAAATCAAACATACCGTCCCAGGGGGGAAAAAATAGAATCTTGACTAGGCAAGACAAGGTAAGGCAGCACATGAAACTGGAACGACATAGAATAACGACACGACTGACGACTAGAAATGACAACGAAGCGACATAGAACAGCAAATATGAGGAGATAAAATATACATAGGAGGAAGGGTAATTGATGAGAACACAGCTGGGACAAATCAAATTTAAGCAGGGAAACAAGGTGGAAGCGTTACACATAGACGAGACATGAACATGCAGTCAATGCGAATGCGCATCGCCGCGTGTCCACATTGAACAAAGACGCAACATGAAAACATGCAGCTGATGAAAACATGAACCACGTGCTCACAACACTGCACACGGACCCGAGAGAGCACGGCTCGAGCAGAGCTTGAACCACGGCCAATCACAAAACATAGACTGCACGAGAACGGACGAACACACGGGTCATGAATGTCCGAATCCCGACACAAACCGAAACCAGATAAGACCAGCCTCAGGATCGGACATCATAACCGCACATAAGACGTTACACAGACAACCGTGCGCACGGCCCAAATCCTCGAAGCCGTGCACACACATCAAATACGAGACATTACGGTAGTGTTAGAGCTCTGCCACAAAACCAAGAAATTACTAGATCGAATGCGGCAGAACCCTGACAGTCATGTTTATGGTCTTATCTTTTGTTAGTGACACTACAGAATATCAAATGTCTCTTCACTGGAATCTTTGTTTAAAGAGCTGAATTGATGATTTAAAATTCTTTTAATTATTTCAGCATGATTGTAATTACTTTCTCCTGAGAAACAAGATATTTGTTTAGTCTTTTAAGTTAAAAATAGAAATGAATGGTCTTTATGACTGGGTCTGATTTGACGCCTCCAAAATGTTAATTATTCAGTATGTCTTGTTCACTATGTTTTTAGTTTAAATTCATACACTAAGTAATAAGATTGTACTGATATGTTGCATTTTCATTAATGTTCAAATAGAGATGAAAATGAATTTGTTTGTTACAAAAGTATTTAATAGATTTCACCATAAATGTTTATACAGTGTCTCATTTCGTCATGTGGTATGACGGGAAGTCCTGTGGTGTGACATCACTTCAAACACAATTAAATGACTTTTACTATGTTAACTAGCTTAAATAATTATATGCATTTGAAAACATTGCATAATATAACTATATATAAAAGAAATAAACATTTTAAATTTTTTTTCTCATTTTACACAATATTTCGACTGGAGTGAGTGGTCAAAAAACAGCTGTGGGAAAAAAATATTTGCAGAATTTTAATGATCATTCTTTAAGAATACTTAAACTTAAAGTTTACCTGATTTGTTTTTGAAATTTGAAATTAATAATATTTAAATATTTTAATTTTATAGTCATGTCACACCACAGGACATAATTTTCCTGGCGCTACACCGGGTTAGTTCTAACACTGTGTTACTAAGCCACATTGAATAGGTTGCATTATTAATCATATATTTTGCATTGTATTAACCAATTAAAACGTTTTTCATGTCATTACATTGTTCAAAGCATAACAAATGTAAAAAATAAAGGGAAAAATGTATTTGATTCATGTTATTCTTATGATCAACAAGACACAACTTTTTTTAAACAAATAAAAATACGTGAATGAACATGCATTGGATGACATGGTGTTACAACTAACCCTCTGTGTTACAACGAGCCCCGCTCACAGAGTAAGAAGTAACATTTTACTCCTTGCACTTTTGCCGATACTGCACAGAAACGGTAGGTCCGACGAACATGAAAACAGTGCTCATTTATAGGAGAGGCTTGTATGTTGTTTATTGTTTATATATGTAACACTCCTGTAAGGGAGTAAGGGAGTGATATATGTTGATTATAAATCACACTCAGTCACCCGCGATGTTCATTCATTTAACTTTATAACGTGAATACAACAGAAACAGACACATACACAAATGATATACAACAAGTACATAGCTTCACACTTAACAGAAACAATGAGTAACGAAAGCATTAAAACACATATAACAAACACTTCCTGTGTGGTGCAGCATCGTCAGCGCGCACTATCGCGGTACATTTTAGCTAACACCGTGACACTGAACACGTTGATACTGAAAACACTCAACACTCGAATATGCTAGACAAAACACTCATGACACTCAAACCTGTCTTTCCAGCCATTCATACCTGTAAGGGAGTAAGGGAGTGATATATGTTGATTATAAATCACAGTCAGTCACCCGCAATGTTCATTCACTTAACTTTATAACGTGAATGAAGTCTCTCGCGAGAACTCCCTTCATCCCGCCACGCAGCGACGTGCACGTCACACATACAACCAATCACAAAATTATTAACTTGAAATGAATAACCTATTCTAGAACACAATATATTTACAACCAATATTCATATCAAAGAACAACGAACAAACAACAAAAAACAATAACATAAAAATAAATCAAACTCAATTATTTACACATATCACATAAACATTTGATTAACGCTAAGTTTTATGCATTAGCTTACCTAACGCTAACCCTAAGCCTAACCCTAAAAGCCTGACAATGTCAATGCCAAATACCTTTAAATAGTGTGGTATTCTGACATGTTTCTAACTGACACATCTTCTACTCATAAAGATCAGGACTTACAAGCTTATCACTCGTATTTACAGCATTGTGGTGCTTAATCCTAACCTTAACCCCAAACCATAGGCGGAGTTTCACTTTTGTGCTTGGGGGGGTACCTACCAGGCCAGCAGACCAGGAGCTCAGAATTTTTTTTTAAATACATATATATCATATTTATATATCATACATTCTACATATAAAATACATTTACAAATATAGCTGCAAGCAGCAATGACGGGGCCAAGCACAAACAGGGCATTGACGTGGCTGGCAGCATCAGACCAATTAAAGTAAATGCATTTTAAAATGATTTTAGGCTAAATGGCTGAAAATCATAAATATAGTCACAAAAATTTTATTGAAAAGTTTATAGCTTTGGACCAATAGATGGCGCTGTGTCCAAATTTTTATAAAGTATTAAAGTGTTATAAAGTGTTAGTATTAAAGAGTTATAAAATGTTATTATTAATGTGTTGTAAAGCATTAAAGTCATGTTGTCATCACTACCTCAAATATGTAAGTGCGGTATACGAGAACGGTTTTGTCTATCAACACGAAATCCATAACTTTTTGTCAACACAGTCTGAAGATGATACGATTCAATTTTGGTGAAAATCGGACAAACGGTCTGGGAGGAGTTCGAAAAAGTAGGTTTTTGATTGAAACAACATGGCGGACAGGAAGTTTAGGCTAAATATATCAAATTTGGTATCTGTGTTCTCGGCATGACCCAAGGAACATATTGAGACAATTTGTTTTAAAATAGCTTAATGTAATCAAAAGTTATTAGCATTTTTGTAAATTTTGTTATAACTTTTGACCACAAGGTGGCGCTGCCCCGAAACTTTTGGTGTAGAGTCAAATCAAGGTCCCAAAGACACATATTGAGTTTCGTAATGATATGCCAATGATTTTGTTAAATATAACATTTTATGACAAATTTCAAAATGGCCGACGCCCAAAATGGCCGATATAAGAAAATTTGGTATCGCACGACTCAGCATGATGCCCTGAATCTAAAGAGAGCAGTTTTATGATTTTTGACCAAAGTGTTCAGAAGTTATAAGCAAAAAAGTCAATTTTTTATATCTCCTGACCACTAGGGGGCAGTGCGCCAAAACTCTGCAGGTAGCCTCAGATTATGACTACTATGACACACACCAATTTTGGTCTGAATACGCAAATGCGTTGTGGAGATATAGCCTCAAGTTCATTTTTGCGGCAAATTCGTCAAACTCTTTCGCAAGTTTATCAAAAACGCAATGACCAATCAACTTGATTCTCATAACTTTTTGTCTACATAGTCTGGAGATGATGTGGTTCAATTTTTGTGAGAATCAGACAAAACGGCCTAGGAGGAGTTCGACAAAGTAGGTTTTTCATAAAATTCAAAATTGCGGAAAAATTTTCATAACGGAAAATGACGTCATAGGGTGCAATCGAATCGGCTTGAGCCAAGGAATCAGTGGACAAAAGAATTTTGTTTCTAGGTCATACGGTTCAAGAGTTATTAGCATAAATGTAAGTGTAACTTTGGACAGTTGGTGGCGCTAGAGGGATTGAGGTAGAGACTCCAATATTGGTGTGGTCAATGATTGGACTGTCCTCTATGTGTGTGCCAAATTTCATCATTTTCCCACTTACGGTTCTATGGGCTGCCATTGACTTCAATGGCGGAAGAAAAAGAATAATAATAAATATAGCTGCAAGCAGCAATGACGGGGCCAAGCACAAACAGGGCATTGACGTGGCCGGCAGCATAAGAGCAATTGAAGTAATCAACAACTAAATGCATTTTAATATGATTTTAGGCTAAATGGCTGAAAAATCATTAATACAGACACTGTAATTTGAATGAAAAGTTTAGCGCTTTGGACCAATAGTTGGCGCTGTGCCCAAATTGTTAGAATTGGGTCCGAGTAATGTGACAATGAAATCTGCAAAGTTTGGTGTTATTTGGACAAAACATTACTGACTTAAAGCATTAAAGTCATTTTGTCATCACTACCTCAAATTTGTAATTGCGGTATACGAAAACGGTTTTGTCTATCGACACGAAATCCATAACTTTTTGTCAGCACAGTCTGAAGATGATACGATTCGATTTTGGTGAAAATCGGACAAACGGTCTAGGAGGAGTTTGAAAAAGTAGGTTTTTGAATGAAACAACATGGCGGATATGAAATTTAGGCAAACTATGTCAAATTTGGTATCTGTGTTCTCGGTGTGACCCAAGGAACATATTAAGATCATTTGTTTTAAAATAGCTTAATGTAATCAAAAGTTATTAGCATTTTAGGAAATTGTGTTATAACTTTTGACCACAAGGTGGCGCTGCCCCGAAACTTTTGGTGTAGGTTCAAATCAAGGTCCCAAAGACACATACTGAGTTTCGTAATGATACGCCAATGCGTTTGTAAAATATAGCATTTTACGACAAATTTCAAAATGGCCGACGCCCAAAATGGCCGATATAAGAAAATTTGGTATCGCACGACTCAGCATGATGCCCTGAATCTAAAGAGAGCAGTTTTATGATTTTTGACCAAAGTGTTCAGAAGTTATAAGCAAAAAAGTCAATTTTTTATATCTCCTGACCACTAGGGGGCAGTGCGCCAAAACTCTGCAGGTAGCCTCAGATTATGACTACTATGACACACACCAATTTCGGTCTGAATATGCAAATGCGTTGCGGAGATATAGCCTCAAGTTAATTTTTGCGGCAAATTTGTCGAACTCTTTCGTAAGTTTATCAAAAAGGGAAAGATCAATCAACTTGATTTCCATAACTTTTTGTCTCCATAGTCTGGAGATGATCTGGTTCAATTTTTTTGAGAATCGGACAAACAGCCTAGGAGGAGTTCGACAAAGTAGGTTTTTCATAAAACTCAAAATTGCGGAAAAATTTTCATGACGGAAAATGACGTCATAGGGTGCAATCGAATCGGCTTTAGCCAAGGAATAAGTGGACAAAGGAATTTTGTTTCTAGCCCTTATGGTTCAAGAGTTATTAGCATAAATGTAAGTGTAACTTTGGACAGTTGGTGGCGCTAGAGGGATTGAGGTAGAGACTCCAAAATTGGTGTGGTTAATGATTGGACTGTCCTCTATGAGTGTGCCAAATTTCATCATTTTCCCGCATTCGGTTCTATGGGCTGCCATTGACTTCTGGGTGGAAGAAGAAGAAGAAGCGGAAGAATAATAATAATAAATATAGCTGCAAGCAGCCATGACGGGGCCAAGCACAAGTTGGACATTAAATGTCATGCCGACATGGCTGGCAGCATCAGACCAACGGCAGTAAGCAACTAAAGACATTTCAATATGACTTCAGTCTAAATGGCTGAAAAATCATCAATACGGTCTTTAGTAATTCGATTTAACGGTTTATCATGATCGACCAACAGGCAGCGCTGTAACCAAATTGATGTGTCAAATTTATGTGGTATATCCAGAGTGAGGTGACACATGCAAAGTTTGGTGTCAATAGGGTAAAGCATTGCTGACATACAGCTTTAAAGTCATGTGTTTGTTAAGCAAAGCATTTCATGACAAAATTCTAAATAGCCATTCTGAAAATGGCTGATATGGGAAAATTTGGTATCGCAGGACTCGGCATGATGCACTGAATCTAAAGACAGCAGTTTCATGATTTTTGGACAAAGCATTCAGGAGATATAATCAAAAATGTCAGTATTTTATATCTCCTGACCACTAGGGGGCAGAGCGCCAAAACTCTGCAGGTAGCCTCAGACCATGATTGACATGACACACAGAAAGTTTGGTCAGAATACGCTAATGCGTTGCGGAGATATAGCCTCGCTTTATTTGGTGGCCATTTGGTCAAATTCGTTCGCAATTTTATCGAAACCTGTTTGACGAATCAACTTTATTTTAATAACTTTTTGTCAGCATGGTCTGAAGATGTTATGATTCAATTTTGGTGAAAATTGGACAAACGGTGTGGGAGGAGTTCGAAAAAGTAGGTTTTTAAAGAAAAACAACATGGCGGACAGGAAGTTTGGCCGACTATGACAAATTTGGTATCTGTGTTCTCGGTTTGACCCAAGGAACGTATAAAGACAACTTATTTTACCATAGATTAACGTATTCAAAAGTTATTAGCATTTTTGTAAATTTGTTTATAACTTTTGACCACAAGGTGGCGCTGCCTCGAAACTTTTTGTCTTGTATCAGGCCCTGGTGCCGAAGACACATCTCGAGTTTCGTAACGATACGCCAATGTGTTTGTTAAATATAGCAATTTATGACAATATTCAAAATGGCCGACGCTCAAAATGGCCGATATTGGAAAATTTGGTATCGCACGACTCGGCATGATGCACTGAATCTAACGAGACCAGTTTTATGATTTTTGGCCAAAGCGTTCAGAAGTTATAAGCAAATAATTCACTTTTTCATATCTCCAGACCACTAGGAGGCGCTGCACCAAAACTCTGCACATAGCCTCAGATCATGACTGCCGTAACACACACCAAGTTTGGTCAGAATACGCTAATGCGTTGCGGAGATATAGCCTCGCTTTCATTTCTGCGGCCATTTTGTCTTATTCTTTCGCAAGTTATTCGTAAACGGTTTGACAAATCAAATTTCTTTTAATAACTTTATGTCAGAATGGTCTGGAGATGATGTGGTTCAATTTTCGTGAAAATCGGACGAACGGCCTAGGAGGAGTTCGAAAAAGTTGGTTTTTCGTAAAATTCAAAATGGCGGGAAAATTTCCATGACGGAAAATGACGTCATAGGGTGCAATCGAATCGTCTTGAGCCAAGGAATCAGTGGACGAAAGAATTTTGTTTCTAGGACATACGGTTCAAAAATTATTTACGTAAACGTGAGTTCAACTTTGGACAGTTGGTGGCGCTAGAGACATTGAGTTAGAGACTTCAAATTAGCTATGGTCAATGATTGGCTTGTCCTCTTTCAGTGTGCCAAATTTCATCATTTTCCCGCAAACGGTTCTATGGGCTGCCATTGACTTCCATGGCGGAAGAAGTAAGAATAATAATAAATATAGCTGCAAGCAGCAATGACCGGGGTTCAAACGTCGCAAGACCATCTGAGCTGTCAAGACGGTTTGCGGTCAATCTGACTAGTTCTCCTAATGTGCACAGTTCTGTGAAGTTTCTACTTTGTGTAAACAATGTATAGACATCTTTCAAAGATGTTCAGAATGAGAAGATCAAATGATATTGACATTGTGAACTGAACATATGAACAGTTATGTCGGTGTATGTCGGTCTATGTCAATCTGACTTATTCTCCACATAAATAGAGCTTTATGAAGTTTCTAGTTTGTGTAAATGATATATAGACATGCTACAAATTTTTTCAGTATGGGAAGATCTATCAAATGATAATAATGTGGATATGTTTAACACTACATGTCATATCATTTGAACTGTTATGACCTTTTTTTGTCAATCTGACTAGTTTTTTCCTAATGAGCACAGTTCTGTGAAGTTTCTACTCTGTGCAAACAATAAATAGACATCTTTCAAAGATGTTCAGACTGAGAAGATTAAATGATATTAATATTGTGAACTGAACATCTGAACTGTTCTGTCGGTTTATGTCAGTCTATGTCAATCTGACTTGTTCTCCACATGAAAAGATTTTCTAGCCTGATGGTGCCTCTTGTGGACAAAAGTAGTATTACAGCTTTTCTAAGATTTTAAAATGTAGATCATTTGTAATTGATTGTGAGCCCTATGAGCATCAGAAATACATGAGACCTGACACATTTCTTCAAAATGACTTGTTCTTAACTTGTTCACAGATCTGTGACGTTTCTCTTGTGGACAAAACTAGTATTACAGCTTTTCTGAGATTTTAAAATATAGATCGTTTATTATTTATTGTGAGCCGTACGAGCATCAGAAATACATGAAACCTCACAAGTTTCTTCATAATGTCTTGTTCTTAACATTTACACAGTTTTGTGAAGTTTCTTGTTTTTGGACAAGATATATAGACATTTCAATCACAATAGGCCAAATCAGAAATATATGAAAAATTGTATTCGCTAAACGGTTTAACTAATCAAAAATCCTTTGACAACTTTTTGCCTTGAATGTCCCTAGATGATGCGTGTGAATTTTCAAGCCAGTGAGATTGACGGGCTATGACGAGTTCGAAAAATTTGAAATTTCAAAAATCTCCAATATTTCGCAAACAATTTGATTGACAGCAGTGGTTCTTGAGGCAAAGTTGTTCAGTATGAGGAGATCTATCAGATGATATCAATATTTTGTAGATGCGTGAAACACCACGTGAGTAGAGACGCAAAAAACTCGTTAGCGCCAACTAGTGTCCGATTTTCTTCAAAATTCTGACAGACCACTAGGGCCATGAGTCAAACACGTCCATTGAGTTTCGTTCCGATCGACCTTCGTTAAGCTAGTCTAATTGATGCTCAAAGTTCATTGGCCGATGACGGTCATGTTTTTTGAGATACACCAATATCCTCATAGACCATCATGGACCCTTGGACAAAGACCGTGCATGACAAGTTTCAGAACAATCAGACAAACATGTGACCCTGTACAGGTGATTTAGTGTTTTTTTCACAATATAGCGCCACCAAGTGGTCAACTGGCCCAGTTTTTTTGGTGTGACCACAAAATGACCTTATACATGACTATGTGAAGTTTGTTGATATTATCTCTTTGCCTTCCAGAGTTATTACGATTTTAGCAAAAGTGTCTCCGCACTATGCGAACGTTTTAGTGTGTTGTTGCAAGCCTGAATCACCGATCAAAATTATTTGAATAACTTTTGGTCATGAGAGTCTCTAGATGATATGTGTGAAGTTTTCACGTTATTTGGACAAACGGCCTATGAGGAGTTCGAAAAAATTTTTTTTCAGAAAATTCAAAATGGCGGAAAATTTTTATAGGCGGAAATGAAATCGGAGATATACATTTTTTAAGTCTTGAGCCAAGGATTCCAGGGATATAAGACACTTGAGTGTACGACAAACTGTCTATGAGTTATTAGCAATTTAGGTATTTTGATCGCTGTAGCGCCACCTATTGGCCAATCGGGGTCATATTTTGATACGTTCTCCCCAAATTGAGACCTACCTTCTGGCCAACTTTCAAGTCTCTAGACATTACGGTTTGGTCTGCACGATAAGAAGTACGGCAGAATAATAATAATAATAATAAAAATCTTAACAATTACAATAGGTTTTCAACGCTTCGCGTTTGAACCCCTAAAAATCTTAACAATTACAATAGGTTTTCAACGCTTCGCGTTTGAACCCCTAATAATAATAAAAATCCTAACAATTACAATAGGTTTTCAACGCTTCGCGTTTGAACCCCTAATAACAAGCAGCAATGACCGGGGTTCAAACGTAGCAGGACCATCTGAGTTGTCACGACGGTTTGTGGTCAATCTGACTAGTTCTCCTAATGTGCACAGTTCTGTGAAGTTTCTACTTTGTGTAAACAATGTATAGACATCTTTCAAAGATGTTCAGAATGAGAAGATCAAATGATATTGACATTGTGAACTGAACATATGAACTGTTATGTCGGTCTATGTCAATCTGACTTGTTCTCCACATAAACAGAGCTTTATGAAGTTTCTAGTTTGTGTAAATGATATATAGACGTTACAAAATTTTTTCAGTATGGGAAGATCTATCAAATGATAACAATGCGGATATGTTTAACACTACACGTCATATCATTTGAACTGTTATGACCTTTTTTTGTCAATCTGACTAGTTTTCCTAATGAGCACAGTTCTGTGAAGTTTCTACTCTGTGCAAACAATGAATAGACATCTTTCAAAGATGTTCAGACTGAGAAGATTAAATGATATTAATATTGTGAACTGAACATCTGAACTGTTCTGTCGGTTTATGTCAGTCTATGTCAATCTGACTTGTTCTCCACATAAAAAGATTTTCTAGCCTGATGGTGCCTCTTGTGGACAAACGTAGTATTACAGCTTTTCTAAGATTTTAAAATGTAGATCATTTGTAATTTATTGTGAGCCCTATGAGCATCAGAAATACATGAGACCTGACACATTTCTTCAAAATGACTTGTTCTTAACATGTTCACAGATCTGTGACGTTTCTCTTGTTGACAAAACTAGTATTACAGCTTTTCTAAGATTTTAAAATGTAGATGGTTTATAATTTATTGTGAGCCGTACGAGCATCAGAAATACATGAAACCTCACAAGTTTCTTCATAATGTCTGGTTCTTAACATTTACACAGTTTTGTGAAGTTTCTTGTTTTTGGACAAGATATATAGACATTTTAATCACAATAGGACAAATCAGAAATATATGAAAAATTGTATCTGCTGAACGGTTTAACTAATCGAAAATCCTTTGACAACTTTTTGCCTTGAGTGTCCCTAGATGATGCGTGTGAATTTTCAAGCCAGTGAGATTGACGGCCTATGATAAGTTCGAAAAATTTGAAATTTCAAAAATCTCCAATATTTCGCAAACAATTTGATTGACAGCAGTGGTTCTTGAGGCAAAGTTGTTCAGTATGAGGAGATCTATCAGATGATATCAATATTTTGTGGATGCGTGAAACACCACGTGAGTAGAGACGCAAAAAACTCGTTAGCGCCAACTAGTGTCCGATTTTCTTCAAAATTCTGACAGACCACTAGGGCCATGAGTCAAACATGCCCATCGAGTTTCGTTCCGATCGACCTTCGTTAAGCTAGTCTAATTGATGCTCAAAGTTCATTGGCCGATGACGGTCATGTTTTTTGAGATACACCAATATCCTCATAGACCATCATGGACCCTTGGACAAAGACCGTGCATGACAAGTTTCAGAACAATCAGACAAACATGTGACCCTGTACAGGTGATTTAGTGTTTTTTTCACAATATAGCGCCACCAAGTGGTCAACTAGCCCAGTTTTTTTGGTGTGACCACAAAATGACCTTATACATGACTATGTGAAGTTTGTTGAGATTATCTCTTTGCGTTCCAGAGTTATTACGATTTTAGCAAAAGTGTCTCCGCACTATGCGAACGTTTTAGCGTGTTGTTGCAAGCCTGAATCACCGATCAAAATTATTTGAATAACTTTTGGTCATGAGAGTCTCTAGATGATATGTGTGAAGTTTCACGTTATTTGGACAAACGGCCTATGAGGAGTTCGAAAAAATTTTTTTTCAGAAAATTCAAAATGGCGGAAAATTTTTATGGGCGGAAATGAAATCGGAGATATACATTTTTTAAGTCTTGAGCCAAGGATTCCAGGGATATAAGACACTTGAGTGTACGACAAACTGTCTATGAGTTATTAGCAATTTAGGTATTTTGATCGCTGTAGCGCCACCTATTGGCCAATCGGGGTCATATTTTGATACGTTCTCCCCAAATTGAGACCTACCTTCTGGCTAACTTTCAAGTCTCTAGACATTATGGTTTGATCTGCACGATAAGAAGTACGGCAGAATAATAATAATAATAATAAAAATCTTAACAATTACAATAGGTTTTCAACGCTTCGCGTTTGAACCCCTAAATATAGCTGCAAGCAGCCATGACGGGGCCAAGCATAAGGAGGGCATTAAATGTTATGCCGACATGGCTGGCAGCATCAGACCAACAGCAGTAAGCATCTAAAGACATTTCAATTTGACTTCAGTCTAAATGGCTGAAAAATTGTCAATACGGTCTTTAGTAATGGACCATACTGATGTCTAACAATACTGATGTTTCAAATCATGTGGTATGTCAAATCAAATGGCTGAAAAATCCTCAAGACAGTCACTAGTAATTAGATTTAATGGTTTATCAGTTTTGAGTAATAGGTCGCGGTGTAACCAAATTGAAGTGGAGTATGCAGAGTGAGTTGACAATGACACATGCAAAGTTTGGTGTTAATTGGGCAAAGCATTTTGGGATTTTGGCATGTAAGTCATTTTGGCTTATTCATGTTATATTTGTTGCTGAGTACTACAAAAATGGCTTTGTCTATTGACATGAAATCAATAAACATTTGTTGGAACAGTCTGAAGATGATACGATTAGATCTTGGTGAAAATCCAACTAAAGATTTGGGAGGAGTTTGAAAAAGTAGATTTTAAAAGGACAGGTGGTTGTGCTAGAAGGATTGAGTTAGAGACTCCATATTTGCTATAGGTGAATGATTGGACTGTCCTCTATCAATGTGCCAATTTGCAGCATCACAGGAACTACAACAAATTTGTTGATGTGGTATACAAAAACAAGATTTAAATATATTATTTCTTCTCATTGTAATTGGGTCCCATTTGATGTGTGAGTACAGGCACATTTTCATCACTGGTCCTACTGGAAGAGAAACACTTTGTTACCCAAAATTGGATTATCAGATAAAATTAGAAAACAAATATAGAATACATGGATTGATGTAATTTGTAATGATTTTATAATGTTTAAACATGTAAATTGAAATTTGTGAAGATCTTGTGTACCTGTGGAAATGACACAAATAAGTTATTAAGTTATTAAGATCCTCTACAGCTGTCTAACGGTTGTGGTTGAAATGTTTTGCTATCTGAATTTTGTCTTTCAGTAGATTGCAAGAATATTCTAGTGTACTATTGGATATGGCTTGTGTAATGTCTAGTGAAAAAAAAAAAAAGTTAAGTTGAAATAAAAAGTTTTAAAAATATATATTGCAAACAACAGTTTCTATAGTAATTGTTAATAGGAAAAAAGAAGAAAATGAATAGTGCAAAACCATAGTGCAATAGTGTTAAGTTTCAGTTCTATGCCAGTGGGTTGTGTTTATTTTAAGTTTAACAATAAGTCATAAGAAAGTGCTTTGACTAATTTAAATTTAGTTGAAATGAAAGAGGTTTATTCGTTTGGGTGTTTGCTTCGCTAATATAGCCACTATTATTCGTGTGATATTGCTTATATATGACATGGATAATAGACATTTGTTTCTTTAGCAGTCTGTAGTTTTAAAACTTTCGGCCAGTAGGTGGGAGTGTCAGTCATTAGGTTTCAATGAACCAATATTGATTGAAAGGTAAAATGGAATATAAAATGCATTACATGCAGGATATTTAAGTTTTTGAAAAATGTAGTATCTGACATATTGTTTCTTCAGGAAAGTAACGTTAAAATTACATGAAACACACATAGAAAGTTAAATTTTAATTAGGATTTTGCTGGTTGTTAGCAAAATTTTGTAGTAATTATTTGATTTAGTGGTTCTACTGTCAGAATCATACAAACATGTTAACTATAACATGTAGGTGATAATACACCTTTATATAGATAAATAATAATAATACATTTATATTAAATAAAATAACTATATTCATAGAAATCTGATAAATCAAGCTCAAAAAGAGTTTAAAATAAGGATAGTAATACACTAATAATACTTTACACACACACTGAGAGAGAGAATAATCATTTGTGAAATTGATATATTAAATGCAGTTATATCAATTGTAAATTATGTTTTAAAATGTTGGTTAAAGTCATAGATCCTGCCATGTGAACATTATGAGAAGCTTTGAAGACATTGTCAAAGAAGCTTTTCTCATTACTTATTTTTTAGTTTTTCATTCGTTATTGTTTTTGTTAAGAGATAAAAGGTGAGCTTGATTTTGATGTAGAATTGAGAAGCCCCTCGATATTTAGTTTTTTGTTTTGACTAGACAAAACAGTGATTGTTTTGTCTGATATATTTGGAACAAAGTCTGACATGATACAGGTGCTCTCTCAGCCAAACTTCTAAAAATGTGATGCTTGACGGCCTGGTCAAGCTCTGGAGTTATTGCTCACTGACAGTGAGTAGAGAGTTTATAATTTTTTGTAATGTGAATTTGGTGTTAGACTGAATCAATATACTACAATTACCTCATAAAAACGTCAGAGTGTAAAAGCACAGTTATGAGTTTGATAGTGCTTTTATACATTACATTATATTTAATATTATAGATTTTGACTTGAAGTAATCTTAAAATACCCATTCATTATTACCATTATTAGAAGCGTGTGAAGTGAAATGTTGGAATTCCACAGTGCTTCACGAAAGAACATTCTATATATAATTTTTTTATTATTCTTGTTTAAACATTAGTGTGTTTTTTTAATCATACTTTTGGACATGTTGCAGTAAAGCAATGCCAATGCTTGTTTTATTTGTAAATTTTAAACATATGTCGCAAAAGCTTAACAAGAATTGATGCTGAGAATAGTAATGACCTCTATGGTAATATTATTTGTCTCATTCTGATCCTCAGGTTACCATAGTCAGATGGATCCAGTGTGTATCTAGACGGTTTAGAGGAACTGGACATAATGTAACTTTGAAAGTCACTGGAGAACATGATGACCCTAACCGTAACCCTAACCCTAACTCAAGTAGATGAGGATTAAAGACAAATCGCCTGTGAAGAAGACCTTGTTAGCAGCCATCAGTATAGCTCTTCAGGAAAGATCAACAGAATCATTTCTACAGATCCTATATGGCCTGTTTCTGCTGCTTCTTCCTCCATGTGTTGGTGTGATATGCCACTGTTTTCAAGCAGAGGGAACTAGATGGAAGATTCTGGATGATATGAATCTAAAATGGGATATGCAATTATAGTTTGGATTTTTAACTAAATGAAGCTGGTTTGTGTTGAGAAAAGAGTCTAGTTTCTAGTTTTTTGTTTTGTTTTGTTGCATTGCTATGTTTGGGTTGGTGTATTTAATATTCAGTAGTAGTATTGGATAAGATGCTAACTGAGTTGGAGAATGTGATCACTGTTATCTCCAGATTTGCTTTATAGGTGAATTTATTTCATACTTAATTAAGTTGAAATGTTTTTGATAAAACAAAACCAGCACCAAACTGATTTCAACTGGATAATGCTTGTTTGTACTGTTTTATTAGATCTATTTTACAGCTGATTTTTGTCTGCATTATTGTATCATCATCTTTCTGTTTATTAATATAAAGGCTCCATGAAACAATTTGTACTGTATAAAGTGCTATATAAATAAAGGTTTTGTGACTATTATTTGCATTGTCAGTTGAATTTGGTTTCAAAATAAATGTGTTTCCTGACATTATATATCTTTATTTGATAGTACATAAAATGAAATGCTATATTTCTTGTAGCAGGAGTGTAACATTTGTTGTAGTTGAAAAATGCATCATGTTATTCTGATGACACTTGTCATTAATGTAATAAACATTATAGCATTTTATAGGTAGACTTACTGTGATTTCATTTTTAGTAAGCATACAGTGTATTTCTGTGTATTTCACAGTGCATACTGTGAAGCATACCGAATGTATTTCATCAATTTAATAGTTTTCTGACGACAGTGGCTTTTTCAGTGAAGGCAAACATTGAAGATGTTACCTTCCCGTTCTTCATTGCAAGAAGCTCAGAGGGAAATTCTGGCTTATTTTTTGGTAAACCATAAGAATTAGGTTTTCCCCTCCCCCATGGCACGGGAATCAACAAAGTTCTCGCAAAAATAATGTTTTCCCCTCCCCCATGGCACGGGAATTATCAAAGTTCTCATGAGAATTATGTCTCATGTCATGTGAACTACAAGTGGTTCTCGCAGTACTACAGATATGGTTATGTTATGGGTTAAAGATTTTTTGAATATGATACTGAATATGTAAAATATAATGAACATTATGAAATTATAACATCTTATAGTGAACTCAAAAAAAAAAAAAAAATGTGTGTGAAATTTTTATGTTTCTTATGTTTTAAACAGCTAAAATGAACCCCAAGGAACACCGATGCTACAAAATGTGTACAGGATATTGAAATAATATCAGCAGGTTAATTTTATGCTTACAGAGTTGTCCCCGTTAAATTAGGGAAAGTCATTAAATTTGAAGCAAAAAAATTAAATGTAATCATGTATTTACAGACATTAAACATTGAATGGGGTCAAATTGAACCCAAAGATAATAGGTTCTAATAAATGTCTGTTTCTATTCACATAATGTTGACTGAAAAGTGAGGATTTAAATTACTTTTGCCAATATTTGATACGCTTTACTGTTTTTAGTGGACTGTTAAATATAGTTTAATACAGTAACTCTGTCTACACTTTATTGTGAGCATACACTAAGCTTTCTCTGAGAACATGACTGTTACAAGCAGAGAAATGAAGGACAAAAATTAATCGTTTGGGCAGATTGTAAATGCAGTTTATAATTTAGAAGGTTTCAATAGTCTAAGTGCTTAAAGTGATCCGAGTAAATTTAAATTTTTAACTTGATTTTAAAATGCCTGCAAAATTACTTTAAATTGGAAAAGGTTTGTGTGAAGCAAAAGAAAATACTTTAAGTAATTAAACAGTTTAGATAGTTTCAATCAGGTCTGCAGATGATAGGGCCCTGAACACCATTGTTTAGAGAAGTGCTAAGAGTAAATGGGTGTGCTTGCCCCTCCCACTGAACCGGGATCAACCAATGATCTGTTTTAACAGAATTTGCATATTGCAGGTATAAGTAGCTCAGTGTTGGCAGACTGGCAATTGTCCGAGACATCTACAGCTCCAACATAAGTTTCAAGACGACTAATAATTTGTTCCCTGTCTACAAGATGGCTTCTCCAGCTAAGGTCCAGAAGGAGGGTGAAGACTCGGTGGAGGGATTCATTCACTCCGTGTCACCTAGACGGCAGAGTAAGAATGACTACCCGTTCTTTACTGCCGTGATCCAGAGTGCCAGAAGAGAATATCACAAAGTAGTAGTTTTTGCCATGGACAAGCAGTCGATGTTCAGCCAGGCAGAGAAGAACGGAAACGCAGTGAAACTGCGAAATGTCAGGCGCAGCATAAGTAAGTATCTCAATTTTTGTTATAGGTCAGCTTTGCTGACGGCACGTATTGTGAATTGTGTCTGAAGAGCCAGGGGGCTTGAGTTTCATGAATGTCTTATTCTTTCTTTTTTCCTATAGGCTTCTCTGATCCTGACGGTTATGACGTTGTTTGTTCGCGTGGCACAACTATGGAAGTGGCCCGGATGCCATTTTTGCCATGCCCGCCGCCAAGCTCGAAAAGAATGAGCATAGCGGAGGTGAAGGCTCTTGGGCCGAAACAGAAGGTGGGAGTTGCGAATCTGTACTTTCAGAGTACAATCCAACTGCTTGTTTTCTGCCTGTGACCCAAAGGCCTGGAAAATTAACAGTGTGTTTGTGGTTTGTTTAGGTTGGAGAGGTTCACGCAAAGGTCCGGGCACAAGGCGCTGTCACTAAAGTGGTTCGAGTGAAGGACATAGACTGCGAATTGAAAGAAGTCAAAATCTTGGACGGGTCAGGAGAAATTAAAGTCACCCTTTGGGACACTTTTATTAAGGAGGCGGAGGGCGGCAGGTCGTATGCATTTAAAAACTTGTCAACACGTGAGAGAGATGGCTCTGTTTACCTTTGCACTGGACCTTCCAGCACGATTGAGCACATTCCTGACTTGGAGGTGACAGAGGGAGAAGAAGGAGAGCAAGAGGGAGAGCAAGAAATTGAACTTTTAAGCGCCACCATAAATGGCATCGAGGTGCTAAACCAAAGAAAGTGTCCGAGCTGCCAGGTGAGGCAGAAAGACTTCATCGAAAAGTCCAAAACACACAGATGTGAGGGCTGCCGTCTCAAGCAGGCGTCCATCTCGTTCTTCCCGTCCTTTGGGGGCAAAGCAAAGGTATTGTCAAAGAAAGGAGAATTTCAGGTGCTTATAACAAACTCTGCTCTCTCATCCTATCTCAAAAACGCCGGACTCAGTGGCTTGTTCAATGACACAGAGGCCATAGAAGACCATTTTTTGGATTCACAGCGTTTTGACATGCGTGTCAACATGGATGGTTTTCTGCTCTCCATTCAGCAGGCAACTGCTGATTGTGCAGCTGGCCCATCCACTGCAGCAGTGGCAGACGATTCTTTCTAACTGTAACTGTTGAACAGTAAGGAAGTGGCATCTGTTTTTGGTCACTTAGAAAATTAATAATATTCTGATATTCTGTGCTCTGTTTAGACTGTGTTTTTGTTCTATTTTGTTCATGTATGCACTGTGTTTTTGTTCTATTTTGTTCATGTATGCACTGTGTTTTTGTTCTATTTTGTTCATGTATGCACTGTGTTTTTGTTCTATTTTGTTCATGTATGCACTGTGTTTTTGTTCTATTTTGTTCATGTGTGTACTGTGGTTTTGTTCTATTTTGTTCATGTGTGCATTGTGTTTTTGTTCTATTTTATTCATGTACGCACTGTTTTTGTTCTATTTTGTTCATGTGTGCATTGTGTTTTTGTTCTATTTTATTCATGTACGCACTGTTTTTGTTCTATTTTGTTCATGTGTGCATTGTGTTTTTGTTCTTTTTTATTCATGTGTGCAAGTTTGAATCAATGTTTATTAAAAGTTGGTGTTCAGGTAATCTCACTTTTTTGCCTATTTATTTCGCTGCATTAAAGGATGTAAGATTTAATATTTAAGAAACGTTTTAGATAATTATTGTACTTCACATAAAATGTATATAAATGATTAAAATTATTTAATTAATTCAATTATTTTTTTTACTCAAACTAATATGAGTAATTTATTTCCTTCATGTAAAGAATTAGAAGATGCAACTCTATTTTTAAATTTTCTGCTATTTTAATTTTGAAAAGGTTTTGTGAAGCAAAAGATAATACATTAAGAAATTAAATGCAGTGCGCTGGGTTAACATGCTGAAATAGTTTAATCTATAAACTGCGCGCTCCCCCGCTCCCCGCTGTGTTGGTTTCAAACAGGTCCTGTACAAGCAGAGCACTTAATGCCAGTATTGTTCAGATAGGTGTTTAGAGAAAGCCTGGCTTACCTGTGTTAAAATACAAAGTCTGGTTGTATTCATATGATGGTCAGTGAAAAGTGAGGATTTAGATGATACGCTTTAATCTATACAAAATTGTTTAAATCTAATTTTTAAATAGGTTTATAATGTTTGTCATGTATGAATGTGGAAGCAGGGTGTAATGTTTACTCCCACCACTAGGGGGTCTGAGAGAGAGCCACGTGTGCTAGTAGAAGGGAACCATTTTGTTCTGATCTCTGTAACGGTAAGAACATGTCTCCAGGCTTTCTCTAATGAATCTTATTAATCTATGTTTTATTAATGGTCATCCATATTATTTCTGATGTAGTTTATGTATTGCCATGTTGGATGATATGTGTTCATGATTATTTTTGGCAAATAAGTGCATAAAGGTGCTGTTTTTAATCGATGAGGCCTTGTCACGGTGTAACGGCACCTTAATAAGATCGTGTATCATATAATAATCATGTGTATTATGTATGCTGAATGTTTATACTGTCGTGTTGGTGTACAATAGTTTTTTGGGAGATACGGATTTCTAGTTTATTGTTAAGCGGGAGTGTTAATGTCTTGTGTTTTTGAGTCGGGCGCTCATGACAGCAGGAAATCGTCCCATATATTCTTTTATATATTGTTTTTACCATAATGAGAAGTCATGGTTCATAAAAATAATACAAAATGTGACGGCTTATGGCAGTTTTTTATTATGTGAGGTAAATGTGTTGTTTTCCGGTTTGCATGTGAGTGCTAGCCTATTACTTGTTATATTTCGTTATTCGAGTTTGGACCTCATGGGCTTCGCGCTTTGAAACTGTGTCGGTCAAGAGGGTTTCATAGTGTGTGTGGTGTTCATTTCTGTTAAAGAACGTTATAGGAATCCAACTCTAGCTCGTGATTTCCGACGATCTTTTTTAACTGGTACACAACTGTATAGGTGATGCGTGCCTGTGTGTGTGCGCGCTCCTGTAAACATTGAAGTACAGATGCATTTATTTGTAAGTGTCTTTTGTGTTGAGGGTAGTACCTTTGATCTTCATATATTTTGGAGGTGACCAGGTTCTATCGTACACAATTTACCTGTGGTAATTATGATATTGTGATGTTCATATGGCTCGTGTGTGTTCAGCAATCGCAGCGCTATATTTATTTGATAACATTGTTTTAAATTAAGTGTAATGTAAATTATGCATGCTGATATTCCGGTTGACTTTTCTGTGCATAATTTTTGATTTCTTTGTATAATTGTAAGGTTGACAAAAAATTAATTGTAATTATTTCTGTCACGATACTTAATGTTTGTTTTGCACAGTGACGATTGGTTTGTTTGATAAGATGGGTGTAAAAGATGTATGGAGTGAAGTTTGAGGAAATCTGTGATTTATTTTTTACGCACTATAAAGTGCACCTAAGACCCTTATAATTTCTGTAAAGTCGGCCGTGTGCCTAATAATCCTGGATAAACTTTTCAAAATCTGTAAAAATGTTGTGACTTTTGTAAGTGCTCCACTTGATTGACTGTTGGACCATTTCTTGCTGACACAGGGACATAATTCTGGCAGTGATAAACCAATCAGAGAACATTACATCATATGTGCAGTATGTACACATATGTCCATTTTAGATTGTGTTTTAGCATGTGCTTTATAAGCCGGTGCGCCTTGTGTTGCAGAAAATAAGGTATGTTTTATTTTGAGGAATACTGCATCAGTGACTAATTTCTGTTTGTTTTGTTTTTCTGTGAAATGTGGAACCAATGGAGCAGTGCTGAGGTAAGAAGTTTCACTAGTTTATTTAATTTGGGTACTGAATGAATCGGTGGTTTTGAACGATTCTCTTGCACGAACAATTCAAAGGCAAATACATTTAAGGCGCTTGTCGCTTCTCATTGCTTAATGCAATCAAACAATCTTTATTTGATACTGCTGCTTTCATTTTGTTCAGTGTTTATTAGACAGGCAAATCCTTGTAATTTTTTATCGAAATTCATTATTTGAATTGAGAAATCAATCTTTTCATGATTAATTAGCAGTGTGTACATGCTTAACAAATACATTGAGTAATTAATGATTATAGTGGAATAAAATAAATACTGATTACTGTCTAAATTATTCATTACAATATAATAGTTTTATTACCTATTAATGTGTTGTGATCTGAATTGTATATTTTATTTTGTGTTTTTCAGAAAACTTCCAGAACTACTTTAAGGTGAGTCAATTTTGTGTAATGCCTGTATTTTGTGAAATAATATGGACCTCATTTTGTTAAAGCTATGAATGCTATTTTACAGTTTAAAAGTGAACAATTCTTAAGTTAATCAATTTACGTGTCATATGTTACCGCCTAAACATAAATGCATAGTGCATATGTTAGCTAATAATATATATAGCACTGCGCTATATTTATTTCATAATACTGTGTTTTAAGTTAATTGCAATTAACATGCTGTTTTGTTCCAGTTGAATTTTCTTTGCATATTAAGTTTGTTGATTTCTTTGTGTTATTGTAAGGTTTACAAAATATTGTTTGTAATTATTTCTGTCATTCACCTCACATGTGTTTTGCACAATGATGATAGATTTGTTTGATAAGATGTTTGGAGTGAAGTCTGAGGGAATCTTTGATGTATTCTAAATGTGTGTTTTATTTTGAGGAATACTGCATCAGTGACTAATTTCTGTTTGTTATTTGTTTTTCTGTGAAATGTGCAACTGACGGAGCAGTGCTGAGGTAAGACGTTTCACTAGTTTATTTTCATTAGATACTAGATGAATTAGTGGTTTTGAATGAATCTCTTGAATGAATGATTCAATGGCAAATAAATTTTAGGCCCTTGTCGCCATCTCGTGGCTGAATGTACTCATACAATATTTATTTGAAGCTTCAAGTTGCTGTCAAAGCATAATTTGACAGTGTCTATTTCAGAAAAGCAAAGTTTTATCCTAGTACTTGTGTGCTACAAATATATGTAACATAAATAACAATACTTGAAAGATCGTAAATGCCTAAACAGGATGATGATCTCTGGAAGATCATCGGCTATAAATGTAGATTTGAAAGTGCCGCATTGATTGTCAAAGGTTTACTAGACAGGATAATCCCGTAGTTTATGATTGTGGTTCAGTGTTTGAATTGAGATATCATTCTTTTTGCAATTCATTAGCAGTGGGTGAGTTGTGTACATGTATAAAAATAACAGTAATAAGTAATAAAATAAGTATCGATATTTATTATAATATAATAGTTTTATGACCTATATATGTCTTGTTATATGAATTGTATACTTTACCTTGTGTTTTCCAGAAAAATTTCAGAACTCATCTAAGGTGAGTAAAAGGAACCCTTTTTGTTAACCCTTAGCTGATGGGTAAGCCAACAAGTTTGTGAATATTAAAGAAAAAGACTAAATAAATGCAATATATCTGTCATGAAACACTTTTGGGGCTGCGGTGTCACATGACAGGCATGACGCGTTGCCCTGGAAACGTTCTAAAATAACGGATGCCTAAACTCAAACCAGGCGCAAATTTTAAAGCTTGCGTGCGAAAGGGTTGAAGCTATCAATGTTATTTTACAGTTTAAAAGTTAATTAAATTAATCAGTTTAGATCAGTGTATTTCAGTGAATGTAAACACATTTATTATGTTTAGGAGGTTTTTGGTTAAAAGAGATGTATAAACAGTTAAGAATACAAATAATCATTTATTTGCTTTAGTTTTAACTCAAATGAAGAAATTATAAATATTTTTATTCTTAACAGTTTAGTAATTAAAATTACATTAAGAAATGTTCTAATCTGCTTTCTCTGTTTGTGTTATGTGATTGCAGATGCCGCGTGGAAAGGGTTTTCGCCGGTCCCAGGCAGCCAAGAGGAGGATTGCTGAGCGTTATGCGCTCACTTCCTCCATGGACGTGACAGCTTCCCAGAGCTGTGATACAATGAACGTGAATACAATGAACGTGAATACAATGAACGCTGACACAATTAACGCTCCGGCGTCTCTGACTACTCCAAATGGCCGCAAGGCTGCGAAAATTTGTGAAAATGCTTTGAAAGTTTGTGACAAGTCTGTGAAAAGTTGTGAAAATGCTTTGAAAGTTTATGAAAAGTCTGTGAAAAGTTGCCGCAAGGCGTCAAAAAGTCTTCCCAATGCTGACAAAAGCTGGAATGATTATATCAAATCTGAACATGTCAATAACACTGTTCCTTATTCTCAGAAAGTCCTAATAGGTTCCTTCCATCAAGGTGATGAGCGATTTGGTTTCAGCAGAAACAGACAGTGTGCAGTAAACAGCATCACGGCGGTCATGATGAGTGTACTGAAGGATGTGCTGACGTGGACAACAGAGGACCTGAATGCTGTTCTGTTGCGTGGAGATGAGCTGTACAAGTTTATGCGATTACAGGGGAAGATCAACGATCCAACACAGCGGGGATACGTTTCTGTTGCAGAATTGCCCACAGTGCACACACTCTATAACACAACATTCTCAATAAAGCATGGTGAATCTTTCTCTGGAGTTGTTGGTGTTGATTGTTATGATGAATCTTTGAGAGATGTGTGTATGTCCTTAGAACAAGCTCTTCAGACGACTTTGTTTCAGTTTGATGCGTGTCTTTTAAACATTCAGGATAATGTTTGTGCTGTTATAAAGGTGGATTCCAGATTTGCTGTGGTCGATTCGCATTCACGTGATGGTAAAGGTATGGCTGATCAGGGTCAAGGCACGAGCATAGTAGTTTACTGTGATGACATAAATGTGCTGTTTGAACATGTTCTTGACCTTTCAATGTCACTGAATGCTCAGGGAACACCATTTGAAGTGACGGGTGTGAATGCTACTGTGATTGGTAAGGCAACAGCTGAGGCGAGTTCTAGTAAGTCTGATGAACGAGATCACGCCAGTCAAGTGTCACCCGCTAGGCCAACGGTACAGAGTAAGTGTGTCGGAGATCGTGGTAAACGGACACGTGTGGAGAAACCAGCGAGTCTTCGTAAAACTGATCAGAACGCCCTGGGTTCACGTAAGAGACGAGTGCAGACTGAGTCAGACTTTAAACACGTGACCAAGTTACATGACAGTGTATTAATGGACGAGGTAATTATTGGAGATGTGGTAAATGCGGAGTTCACTTTTAATCCTTTAACTTACACAGATCAGGATGCTTTGTGTGCTCGTTTACACCTGATTAATGAAAGCATTTGTGTTCAAGGCTCAAGTGTGTGTTCATTAGGAGTACCGTGCAAAACAAAATCCATTAAAGGAGATGGGAATTGCTTATTTAGATCAATTGCGCATGCAATTTGCGGAAATCAGGAGAAACACTTGAAAATCAGACGTGCAGTTGTGAAACATCTTGAAAGTAACAGTTTGAAATTTATGAGGTACTTAGGAGAAGATCACAGATCTGTAAAAGATTATTTGACAGAGTCTAAAATGTTTTTTTCTGGAACATGGGGAAGTCATGTGGAATTATTTGGTCTAGCTGATCTTTTAAAAGTAACTGTAATGACCTTTAATGATGACAGGTGGAATGCATACATCCCTACCGAACAATCCTTTACAGATAATGCCATCTATCTGAAGCACTGTGATGGAAATCACTATGAATTTGTCATATGTGTTAAAGATCAAGAACATATTTGTGCAGAAGCATGTGACGTTAAAGTGTACGATCAGGCCATCAATCGCTCTTTAAGAAAAAGGAAATTAAATAATACTGCAGAGTCCCCTAAAAGTAAAAGAGAACGTGAACGATACCGCAACGATGCCGATTACAGACAGAAAAAGATAAAGAACTCTAAAACAAAATATTGTGAAGACGGTGATTATAAGGAGAGAAAAATAGAGAGCCTAAAATCAAAATACTGTGAAGACAGTGTTTACAGACAGAAAAAAATAGAGAGCTTAAAATCAAAATACTGTGAAGACAACGTTTACAGACAGAAAAAAATAGAGCGCTTAAAATCAAAATACTGTGAAGACAGTGATTACAGACAAAGAAAGATTGAAAACTTTAAAAGGAAATATTGTGAAGACAGTGATTATAGGGAGAAAGTACTTGAAATTTTTCGAAATAAATATAAGAATAATATTAATGTGCAGCAATCAAAACGCCAAAATTCAAAGATTAAGTATTCCAGAAATGTTCTTTTTCAGAATTGTGTTCGCCAGTATTCCCAGAGCAAATATAAGAGCAATAAAGCTTTTAAAACAAGTGTGCGTGAATATTCAAAGAATAAATACAGCTCAAATCCCACATTTAGAGAAAGTGTGTGTGAAAACTCTAAAGAATACTCTAAAAGGAAATACCATGATGATGAAAACTTTCGTATGACTAAATTACAAAAAAAATCTGAAATGTCTGCAAAACAAAGAGACAGACAGAAAGACATTGATTTCATTATTAATGAGTTTCATAAAGAAGTCAGTACAGGTCCAGAATTTGTTTGCTGTGTTTGTCATCGTTTATTGTTCAGAAAACAGGTTATTGAATGTAAAAGAGATTGCTATAAAATGAGGGGTCAAAAAATTACTGTTTTGGCTGAAAGATGCATCACACTAAAGTATTTACATGTTTGCAACACTCAATGTGAGAATGGATGCCATTTATTGGGTAATCAGGATTATAAATTGTGGATTTGCTATACATGTCATCGTAAAATCCTTGTTGAGAAATTGCCTGAAGAGAGTGTTGCCAACAACATGCACTTGATGGAGATTCCAAAAGAACTGAAAGGTTTGAACTCGTTGGAAGGACATCTTATTGCACGCAATATTCCATTCATGAAGTTGCTTTGTCTTCCTCGTGGAAAACAGAATGGCTGTCATGGACCTGTAGTGTGTGTTCCTGTTAATACCACAAACGTCTCTAATATTCTTCCACGCAATGAATGTGATGACCACATGATCAGGATAAAACTCAAACGGAAATTATCATATAAAGGCCATTATGAATATAAATATGTCAGTACTGATCGTGTCAGACATGCACTGTCTTATTTGGTGAGACACAATAAGTGTTACAATGATGTGGAGTTCAATGAGCAGTGGGTGAACTCTTTGAATGAAACGCATGATGATGAAGTGGAGTTCGATGAGCAGTGGGTAAACACTTTGAATGAAACTGATGATTTAGACAGAAATGCTGATGATTTTGAAATGGAGGAACAAGATGTAAAAGATAAAAATGAAGATGAGAGAAGAGCTGACGATGAACCAGAGGAAGATTTAACATATATTAAAGAACAAAGTGGTCTTTTGTCAGACACATCACTACAACCTGTTAATCTGGGTTCAGAGATAATTGATCAACATTTTCATGATGTATTAAATGTAGCACCAGGTGAAGGTAACAGTCCTGTCAGGCTGCTAACCGATAAAGACAATGAGGCAAAGTGTTTCCCTGTTCTCTATCCTACTGGTGGTCCAACATTTCACGATGAAAGGCAAGAAAAAATAACACTGACACGATACCTGAATTCAAGAATACTAAATGCAGATGGACGTTTTGCAAAGAACACAGATTTCATTTTTTATGCACAATATTTATCAGAAGTTGATCAAATTGTGTCAAATGTGTCAATTGCACTGAGGAAAGGTTCTGAGAAAATTTGTTTAAAGATCACACCTGAAATGCTAACAAACTCTGATTCCTTACAAAGATTACTAAATTATGATGAAGGATATAAGTTCTTAAGACCAGTAAGAGGAACCCCTCCCTATTGGATGTCTACGCAAAAAGATCTGTTTGCACTGATCAGACAACTAGGCATACCGACTTTCTTTGCATCTTTTAGTTCTGCTGATCTGAGATGGCCAGAAATGATGAACACTATTATTAAACAAGAGCGGAAACAAATAAATGTTGATGAGCTTGACTGGTCTGAAAAATGTGGATTTATAAGGCGGAATCCTGTCACTGCAGCAAGGATGTTTGATCATAGATGGCGTTGTTTTCTAAAAAATGTCATAATGTCACCAGCAAACCCAATAGGCAAGGTAATAGATTACTTTTACCGTGTTGAATTTCAACAACGTGGTTCTCCACATGTTCACTGTCTGTTTTGGGTGGAAAATGCTCCGAAGCTCAATGATCATGATGCAGACAATGATCCTCTGGTTGCTGAATTCATTGACACTTACATCACATGTGAGACTCCTCCAGAAAATGACACAGTGCTTTACGAAACAGTGAACAGTGTTCAGAAGCACAGCACAAGACATTCAAAAACATGCCGGAAGAAAAATACAGTTTGTAGATTTAATTTTCCAAGACCACCATCTTCACGTACATTTATTACAAGACAAAGTCATGCAGATGAGTTGAAAGGGAAAGATGGACAGGACACAGCAGGTGCAATTATAAAGAAAGTCAAAACTGCTTTAAATTCTGATGTGATTTTTGATTCAGTTGATGCCTTTTTCTCATCTATTGGGATTAATCAAACTGTGTTTGAAAAAGCTTACAACAACTGTTCCAAAAAGAAAAGTATTGTTTTGAAAAGAAATCCAAAAGATGTTTGGGTGAACCAGTATAACAGAGATTTACTGCGTGCTTGGCAAGGGAATATGGATATTCAGTATGTCACAGATGCTTTTTCTGTTGTGGTCTATATACTCAGTTACATCACTAAAGCAGAACAAGAAATGGGACTGCTGCTTCAACGTGCACAAAATGAAGCCATTAATGGAAATCTTGAAGCTAAAGCATCATTAAAACAGCTGGGAAGTATCTATCTGCACAACAGAGAGATTTCAGCTCAAGAGGCAGTGTACAGACTGACAGGCATGCATATGAAGGAATGTTCCCGGAAAGTACAATTTATTCCGATAGGACAAAATCCTGTAAAGATGAGTTTGCCTTTGCATATGCTCCGAAGTAAAGCGGAAAATGACCAATCTGAAGATGGCAGTTTTTGGATGACAAGTGTCATTGACAGGTACAAGAACAGACCAGAGAAAGAGCCACTGGAACATCTGTGTCTTGCCAGTTTTTGTTCTGAGTACAGAGTTCTGGCAAAATCTGAGGTTCTCTCAAGAAACAAAACAGCAGAAAATGAAATTATTAAACTCAATAACAACAATGGCCATGTAAAACGAAGGACACGGACTGAACCTGCAGTAGTAAGATATCCAAGGTTTTCACCCACAAAAGACCCAGAAAAATATTATCATTCATTGCTGCAGCTTTTCTTACCGCATTATGATGACTGTGATCTGAAGCCTAATGACTACAACACATATGAGGAATTCTACAAAAGTGGTGTCATAAAACATGGTTGTGAACTGAAACAAGTTAAAGACGTTGTTGATGGTAACAGAGAATTGTTTGAAAAGGAAAGTGATAAAATAGAGCAAGCTAAACAGCTTTTGGATCAGGAAATTGATTTAGAAGATGCCTGGGCTCAGATATGTCCTGAAACAGAAAGACAGCGTGATGAATGCATAGAACTGATGAAGGATAAACTATTGCCTGATGAAGATGACATTCATGAACTTATTCCAGATCTTGCAGGAAACCCTCAAACTAAGTGTACCATTGAAACGAACCACACTACAATGCCTAGAGATGATGCATTGCATTTAATAAGGTCATTAAATGAGGAACAATCTGCTGTCTTTTATAAAGTGCGAAAGTGGTGTCTCCAGAAAATACTTGGACAAAACCCTGAACCATTTCGATTATTTCTCACTGGTGGAGCAGGAACAGGAAAAAGTCATCTAATTAAGGCAATACACTATGAATCTTCCAGACTGTTATCTCAGCTGTCTGATAATCCTGACGACATTACTGTACTTTTGACCGCTTCAACCGGAGTAGCTGCGTACAACATCGGTGCCGCAACTATTCATAATACATTTTCAATTGGTGCAAGTGTTAAACTGCCATATCAACCTCTTAGTGATGACAAAATAAATTCATTACGCACAAAATTGGGTAATTTGCAAGTTTTGATTATTGATGAAGTGTCTATGGTTGACCATCGTCTTTTGTCATATGTTCACGGAAGGCTGAGACAAATAAAACAAACAGCAGATTATTCTTTCTTTGGAAAAGTGAGCATTCTTGCAGTGGGGGATTTTTATCAGCTTCCGCCTGTTAAAGGAACGTCTCTCTATGCTGACACAAAAGGAGTAAACCTATGGGAGAATAACTTTGAACTTGCTGAATTAACTAAAGTTGTTCGACAACAAGATCCAAGTTTTGCTGAAATGTTAAATCGACTGAGAGTACGTAAGAAACAGGAATGTCTTACTGCTACTGATATTGCTATGTTGAAAAAATGTGAAACGGGGGAGAATTGTAATGATCTTCACATATTCGCTACAAATGCTGAAGTTGATAAATACAACATTGAAAGACTACATGAATGTTGCCCAGACGCAATCACTATAAATGCTCAAGATTATATAAAAAATTCAAAAACTGGACGAATGGAACGTAAAGTTGGATTTCATACAAATGTTTTCAACTCATGCTTGTCTAAATGTGTTTCTCTGGGTATTGGAGCAAGAGTCATGTTAAAGAAAAATATTGATGTTGCTGATGGTCTTGTCAATGGAGCTTTTGGTACAGTTGTCCACATAAGTGAAAGCCAAAACAATGATGATGATTTCCCTTCAGCTATTCATGTGGAGTTTGATAATAAAAATGTTGGTATTATTCAAAGATCTAAAAAAAGGCAGAGATTTTCTCAAAGTTCAACAGTGATTGAAATACAAGAAGACCAAGTCTCAAATGATGGTGGAATAAGGCGTCAGTTTCCTCTCAGATTGGCATGGGCATGTACAGTTCACAAAGTGCAAGGACTCACGGTAGATAAAGCTGTTGTATCACTTAAGAAAATATTTACAGCAGGGCAAGCATATGTCGCATTGAGCCGTGTAAGATCTCTTAGTGGATTGATCATTGAAGAATTTAAAGAGTCTGTCATATTTTGTAATGACAAAATTGAGTTGGCTATGAAAGATATGTCAAAATTCTCTTTGGAACAGCACAGCTCCAATAAATCACTTGATACATTCAAAATAGCTCTGATTAATGTACAAAGTCTGAAGGCTCACTTTCAGGATGTTCTTGCGCACAGAGCTCTAATCAATGCTGATTGTATTTGTTTGACAGAAACATGGCTAAATGCTGATGACAAACCACAAGATCAACAAATACCAGGATTTGTGTTCAAGCACAACCCAAGAGCTAAGTGTTACGACCACAGTACTGCTCTTTTTACTGAATTACAACAGCAGAGAGGAGGTGGAGTTGGAATGTATTGTTCTGAGGAAATTGAGTGTAATGTCTTTACTCCCGAACACCTGAACTTAGAATGTTTATACTTTACAGTTCCACATGTCAATTTAACTGCTGCTCTTTTGTACAGGCCCAATTCATATAAATCTGACATGTTTCGACAGCAGCTATTACATGTTATTGAACAGATGGAAAAGCATCCAGGGAAGAAAATGATCATGGGAGACTTTAATGAAGACATCTTTACTTCATCTACAATTCTGAAATTAATGGACGAACATGGATATAATCAACAAGTACACAATCCAACCACAGAAAAAGGTACATTAATAGATCATGTTTATACAAAAGATATGGATGGTATAAGTGTTGATGTTGTGCAGAGTTACTATAGTTTTCATCAGGCAATAATAATTTCACTGTTGTAATCAAATGTATGTACAAGTATACTTAAAAAAGTGTAAAGAATCCGCCTGCCATTGGGGGAGGGGGTGGGTAGGGAGACAAGGCATAAGAAGAGGCGGCTCTCTTGGGGAGGGGAGGGGAGGGGAGGGGAGGGGAGGGGAGGGGAGGGGAGGGGAGGGGAGCCCGGGTTGGCTGGCACAGGGGTTGATTGACACAGGATTTATTTTTATTTCATTTTTATTTCATTACATATTTTCATTTATTTAATTTTAATATAACTTAAACTTAAGGATGTTTCATGATCTAACCATATTAATAACAAAAAAAAACTATGATAAAATTTTTTTTATTTTTAATAATTTTATTATTTTCATACTTCCTAATGTGCATTGGAAATTTGGCAAAGATGTATTGTTCTTTTGTTTTGTTGTAACATGTTAGTTTTCTGCTGTGTCAATCAACCCCATAATTCATTATGTCTGGACTTTACTTTACAATACAAGTTGGAACTTAAAAGTAATGATCAAAACACTCTAATTGCTAATGAAAAAAATATGTAAATTATTGTCCATGTAATACTTTTTGTTTTATGATGTCTTTTGTTGTTAAATTAGTACAATGGGTAAATTAGTACAATGGTTCTGTCATTTTTAAATTTACATTCCAGTATTAGGAGTAAACAATAAGACAATATATTTGTTCTTTATGTTATTTGGGGGAGGAATTTAAAAGTTTTTCCTAAAATTGTGCCAGTCAACCCAGGTCTACTTTTACGTTTCTTATCTTTGTCTTATTTTTTATTTTATGTTTTTCTTTTTTGTTGTTGTCGCTCACTACAGGATTCAGAAAGTTTTGGCTATTATATAAAATCACACACATTAGTGTTACCACTTCATAGTATGTCCATAGCTTTACATTTGGACAAGGAACCAGACCATTATTTCATGAACGTTTTTTTTTGTTTGTGTGTGTGTTTTTGGTTTGTTTACCCGTCAGTTCTGGAAAGAGATTCACAATGGACTTTGTTTGGGTTTCTGTTGCCATTGGCTCCACTTTGGAATTAATACTTTTCTCAGTCCCTTAACTGTACTTTGGACTGTCATCCGTCTTCTTCACCGAGGTCCTTTATGCTTCCAACTACGCCATGGTCTGTCATCTCCCTGGCTCCACACCGCAATTCCATAACTGTGGCTATGCCTGCACATTACAAACCTTTAACCTCACTGGGGTCTTTCATCCTTCCAACTCCATCATCATCATCATCATCATCATCATCATCATCATCATCATTCCCACTGGCTCTGCCTAGGTCTGCACATCTTCTGGATCCATCCAGTGGTCCAGTAGCACTGTCCTGATTCTTCAGCCCTCTAGCTCCATCTTTGTCTCAAGTTTTCCTGACTCCTTCCTGATTGGTCTTCAGTTTCCCCAGCTCTGTCCCGGTCAGCTTTCCCTACAGCTTCACCATGGGTCTCCATCCCTCCAACTCCATCAAGGCATTCAACTCAGCCATTCTCACTGAACAAAAAAAAACCATCTTCACAGAAGGTTGATGTGAGTATATTTATAAATAATGTTTTGCATGTGTTTTTCGTGTACACATTTATTTAGCTTCATAGCACTGCATAAAAAACAAAATGTTATATTGAGTTTTAGGACTAGGAGGACACTACACATCATCTATCACCTTTAAATCAACTGACTATACGTGCACCATTAAATCTTTTGGTTCCTCCATCCCTCTAGCTCCACCATGTTTTTCACTTCACTACATCTCCACCTTGGCCCTCCAGTCCAGCGGAGTTACCCTAATTCTCAAATCCTCTGGCTCCATCTTGGTCTCCAGCCTCCTTCATTCTGCCTTGGTCTTCTGTTTTCCTGCTTCCTCACTGGTGTGTACAACCTAAGGCTCAATCATAGGTCTTCATATGTTAATATTCTTAACATTGCATAAAACTACAATGAACAAAACTAAATTTTGTTTTAATGTGTTGTAGGGTTCTGATGACACTATACATCATCTATCTAGTTTAAAACAACTGATTATCCTTATCCACTGGGATCCTTAATCGCTCCAATTCCACTATCTTCGTCACTCCCATTGGCCTCTTGGCCCGGACCAGCACCAACATCACCCTGATTCTTCAATCCTCTGGCTCCATCTTGATCTCCAACTTCCTTGATTCTGCCTTCGTCTTCTGTTTTCCTGCTTCCTCCCTGGTCTCTACCACCTAAGGCTCACTCTATGATTCTTGCTGAAAAAAAAAAACTTCACAGAGAGTAGTACTGAAAACATCATCTATTGAAACTTCCTAACTCCATCTTGGTGTTTTATCTTTCCAGATCTATACCAGCTAAGACGCCACTACTTGCTATTTAATATGGGGAAAACAGATACAATGTACTTAAAGCCAAATTACTCATTGTATGGTTGAATTGATGATAATAATACGTATATGTAAGAGTAATAGCAAAAACATCAACTGAAGCTTTAAATAAAATGCATTGGTAAATTGACTGCTTTTTTCATTATTTATGTATACATTAAAAAAACGGAGAAGAAACTTTTTGTTACTCTTAAACATGATGCTTAAAAAGGATTCATCTCAAAATGTAAAAAATATTTACTTTTTCATTATAAGTACTTTAGTAATGAGTAAAGCCGTTAACTAATGTTTTGCCGCCATTTCATGTTTTAATTTGAAAAAGTTTTTATTTTCCAATACATGGCACTAATCTTCCATTCAATCACAGCACATTTTCCATGTTATCTCATTTAAACTTGTAAAATAAATTAATAATCCAATAATTTCAATCTATTCTGATCAATTATATTGTTGAATAATAAATTAGCATTAATAAAGTGACTGATATTAGATTTTATTAAAGAAAAATATATTTTATTGTCTGCGAGTGTACACCCTAAACAAACAGCAAATAAGGGTAGCACAAAAGGAATAAGTAAGGAATTTTTAATGAGCCTACAGGCCTTTCCTGTTATTAAATTGTTTTCATTTTAAATAGTTTTCTCCTTCAAAATCCAATGTTTCTATTAACTTCATTAATAAGCCATTTTTCAGCAGGCAGCGCTGTTATCAAACTGATGTGTCAAATAATGTGGTATGTCCAGAGAGAGGTGACAATGACACATGCAAAGTTTGGTTTCAATTGGGTAAAGCTTTGTTGACATATTAAAGTAAAGCATTAAAGTCATTTTGACATCAAAGCACTTAATCTTGACCGGAGAGAAAACCCTTTGTCTCTGAAATGTAATTGTATCAAATAATTTTACTTTAAGCATACACTGACAGTCTACTTACTATGTGCATTTTTAAAATAGATCCAATGGAGTTAAAGCCAAATTAATCATTGTATGATTTGATTTACAATAATACACATATCAGTAATTTCTTTATTAGTCTGTTTTAATTAATATAAACAGTTATTGAATAGAAAACAGCAACTTATTTTTTAAATCCTAAGAAGTATAATATTTTTTTATTCTTTATGAAGAGGTTTATTTGTATATAGTAAAAACAATAACAGAACTTTTAAATAAAACTAAATGTTTAATTGACTACTTTTCCTTAATGTACAATTTTCATCAATGTGCAAAGGGCAAATGACACGTTGAGTAATGTTCTGCTGACATCTAGTGGCTGTAGTTGACATTTCAAGTTATATTTTCATAAGTGAGAAGCAAAGAAGCTATAGGCAAAAGCACCACTTTGTTTATATCTCATGACCACTAGATTGCACTGTGCTGAAACTCTGCAGGTAGCCTAGGATCATGATTGACATGACACACAGAAAGTTTGGTCAGAATACGCAAATGCGTTGCGGAGATATAGCCTTGTATTATTTGGTGGCCATTTGGTCAAATTCGTTCGCAGTTTGATCGAAAACGGTTAAATGAATCAACTTGATTTTAATAACTTTTTGTCAGCATAGTCTAAAGATGATATGATTCAATTTTGATGAAAATTGGACAAATGGTCTAGGAGGAGTTCGAAAAAGTAGGTTTTTAAAGAAAAACAACATGGCGGACAGGAAGTTTGGCCGACTATGACAAATTTGGTATCTGTGTTCTCGTTTTGACCCAAGGAACGTATAAAGACAACTTATTTTACCATAGGTTAACGTGTTCAAAAGTTATTAGCATTTTTGTAAATTTGTTTATAACTTTTGACCACAAGGTGGCGCTGCCTCGAAACTTTTTGTGTTGTATCAGGCCCTGGTGCCGAAGACACATATCGAGTTTCGTAACGATACGCCAATGTGTTTGTTAAATATAGCAATTTATGACAATATTCAAAATGGCCGACGCTCAAAATGGCCGATATGGGAAAATTTGGTATCACACGACTCGGCATGATGCACTGAATCTAACGAGACCAGTTTTATGATTTTTGGCCAAAGCGTTCAGAAGTTATAAGCAAATATTTCACTTTTTCATATCTCCAGACCACTAGGAGGCGCTGCACCAAAACTGTGCAGGTAGCCTCAGATCATGATTGACGTAACACACACCAAGTTTGGTCAGAATACGCTAATGCGTTGCGGAGATATAGCCTCGCTTTCATTTATGCGGCCATTTTGTTGAATTCTTTCGCAAGTTATTCGTAAACGGTTTGACGAATCAGCTTTCTTTTAATAACTTTTTGTCAGCATGGTCTAGAGATAATGTGGTTCAATTTTCGTGAAAATCGGACAAACGGCCTAGGAGGAGTTCGAAAAAGTAGGTTTTTCAAAAAATTCAAAATGGCGGGAAAATATTCATGACGGAAAATGACGTCATAGGGTGCAATCGAATCGTCTTGAGCCAAGGAATCAGTGGACGAAAGAATTTTGTTTCTAGGACATACGGTTCAAGAGTTATTTACGTAAACGTGAGTGCAACTTTGGACAGTTGGTGGCGCTAGAGACATTGAGTTAGAGACTTCAAATTTGCTATGGTTAATGATTGGCTTGTCCTCTATCAGTGTGCCAAATTTTATAATTTTCCTGCAAACGGTTCTATGGCTTGCCATAGACTCCCATGGCGGAAGAAGAAGAAGAAGAGGAATAATAATAAAGAACCGGAACAAACACAATAGGTGCCTCCGCACCTTCGGTGCTTGGCCCCTAATAAAGAACCGGAACAGAAACAATAGGTGCCTTCGCACCTTCGGTGCTTGGCCCCTAAATATAGCTGCTAGCAGCCATGACGGGGCCAAGCACAAAGAAGGCATTAAATGTCATGCCGACATGGCTGGCAGCATCAGACCAACAGCAGGAAGCATCTAAAGACATTTCAATATGACTTCAGTCTAAATGGCTGAAAAATCATCAATACGGTCTTTAGTAATTCGATTTAACGGTTTATCACGTTTGACCAACAGGCAGCGCTGTAACCAAACTGATATGTCAAATCACGTGGTTTATCCAGAGTGAAGTGACAATGACACATGCAAAGTTTGGTGTCAATGGGGTACAGCATTGCTGACATCCAGCTTTAAAGTCATGTGTTTGTTAAGCATAGCATTTCATGACAAAATTCTAAATAGCTGACGCTGAAAATGGCCGATATGGGAAAATTTGGTATCGCAGGACTCGGCATGTTGCATTGAATCTAAAGACAGCAGTTTCATGATTTTTGGACAAAGCGTTCAGGAGTTATAATCAAAAATGTCAGTATTTTATATCTCCTGACCACTAGGGGGCAGAGCGCCAAAACTCTGCAGGTAGCCTCAGATCATGATTGACATGACACACAGAAAGTTTGGTCAGAATACGCTAATGCGTTGCGGAGATATAGCCTCGCTTTATTTGGTGGCCATTTGGTCAAATTCGTTCGCAATTTTTTCGAAACCTGTTTGACGAATCAACTTTATTTTAATAACTTTTTGTCAGCATGGTCTGAAGATGTTATGATTCAATTTTGGTGAAAATTGGACAAACGGTGTGGGAGGAGTTCGAAAAAGTAGGTTTTTAAAGAAAAACAACATGGCGGACAGGAAGTTTGGCCGACTATGACAAATTTGGTATCTGTGTTCTCGGTTTGACCCAAGGAACGTATAAAGACAACTTATTTTACCATAGGTTAACGTGTTCAAAAGTTATTAGCATTTTTGTAAATTTGTTTATAACTTTTGACCAAAAGGTGGCGCTGCTTCGAAATGTTTTGTGTTGTATCAGGCCCAGATGCCGAAGACACATATCGAGTTTCGTAACGATACGCCAATGTGTTTGTTAAATATAGCAATTTATGACAAAATTCAAAATGGCCGACCCTCAAAATGGCCGATATGGGAAAATTTAGTATCGCACGACTCGGCATGATGCCCTGAATCTAACGAGACCAGTTTTATGATTTTTGGTCGAAGCGTTCAGAAGTTATAAGCAAATATTTCACTTTTTCATATCTCCAGACCACTAGGGGGCAGAGCGCCAAATCTTTGCAGGTAGCCTCAAACCATCATTGCCATAACACACACCAAGTTTGGTCAGAATACGCTAATGCGTTGCGGAGATAAAGCCTCGCTTTCATTTCTGCGGCCATTTTGTCAAATTCTTTCGCAAGTTATTCGTAAACGGTTTGACAAATCAACTTTCTTTTAATAACTTTTTGTACGCATAGTCTGGAGATGATGTGGTTCAATTTTTGTGAAAATCGGACAAAGGGCCTAGGAGGAGTTCGAAAAAGTAGGTTTTTCGTAAAATTCAAAATGGCGGGAAAATTTTCATGACGGAAAATGACGTCATAGGGTGCAATCGAATCGTCTTGAGCCAAGGAATTAGTGGACGAAAGAATTTTGTTTCTAGGACATACGGTTCAAGAGTTATTTACGTAAACGTAAGTGCAACTTTGGACAGTTGGTGGCGCTAGAGACATTGAGTTAGAGACTTCAAATTTGCTATGGTCAATGATTGGCTTGTCTTCTATCAGTGTGCCAAATTTTATCATTTTCCCGCAAACGGTTCTATGGCCTGCCATAGACTCCCATGGCGGAAGCGGAAGAAGCGGAAGAATAATAAATATAGCTGCAAGCAGCCATGACGGGGCCAAGCACAAAGAAGGCATTAAATGTCATGCCGACATGGCTGGCAGCATCAGACCAACGGCAGGAAGCATCTAAAGACATTTCAATATGACTTCAGTCTAAATGGCTGAAAAATCATCAATACGGTCTATAGTAATTCGATTTAATGGTTTATCACGTTCGACCAACAGGCAGCGCTGTAACCAAACTGATATGTCAAATCACGTGGTTTATCCAGAGTGAGGTGACAATGACACATGCAAAGTTTGGTGTCAATAGGGTAAAGCATTGCTGACATCCAGCTTTAAAGTCATGTGTTTGTTAAGCATAGCATTTCATGACAAAATTCTAAATAGCTGACGCTGAAAATGGCCGATATGGGAAAATTTGGTATCGCAGGACTCGGCATGATGCACTGAATCTAAAGACAGCAGTTTCATGATTTTTGGACAAAGCGTTCAGGAGTTATAATCAAAAATGTCATTATTTTATATCTCCTGACCACTAGGGGGCAGAGCGCCAAAACTCTGCAGGTAGCCTCAGATCATGATTGACATGACACACAGAAAGTTTGGTCAGAATACGCTAATGCGTTGCGGAGATATAGCCTCGCTTTATTTGGTGGCAATTTGGTCAAATTCGTTCGCAATTTTATCGAAACCTGTTTGACAAATCAACTTTATTTTAATAACTTTTTGTCAGCATGGTCTGAAGATGTTATGATTCAATTTTGGTGAAAATTGGACAAACGGTGTGGGAGGAGTTCGAAAAAGTAGGTTTTTAAAGAAAAACAACATGGCGGACAGGAAGTTTGGCCGACTATGACAATTTTGGTATCTGTGTTCTCGGTTTGACCCAAGGAACGTATAAAGACAACTTATTTTACCATAGGTTAACGTGTTCAAAAGTTATTAGCATTTTTGGAAATTTGGTTATAACTTTTGACCACAAGGTGGCGCTGCCTCGAAATTTTTTGTGTTGTATCAGGCCCAGATGCCGAAGACACATATCGAGTTTCGTAACGATACGCCAATGTGTTTGTTAAATATAGCAATTTGTGACAAAATTCAAAATGGCCGACCCTCAAAATGGCCAATATGGGAAAATTTTGTATCGCACGACTCGGCATGATGCCCTGAATCTAACGAGACCAGTTTTATGATTTTTGGTCGAAGCGTTCAGAAGTTATAAGCAAATATTTCACTTTTTCATATCTCCAGACCACTAGGGGGCAGAGCGCCAAAACTCTGTAGGTAGCCTCAGACCATCATTGCCATAACACACACCAAGTTTGGTTAGAATACGCTAATGCGTTGCGGAGATAAAGCCTCGCTTTCATTTCTGCGGCCATTTTGTTGAATTCTTTCGCAAGTTATTTGTAAACGGTTTGACAAATCAACTTTCTTTTAATAACTTTTTGTATGCATAGTCTGGAGATGATGTGGTTCAATTTTCGTGAAAATCGGACCAACGGCCTAGGAGGAGTTCGAAAAA
The DNA here is from genome assembly GCA_037043235.1 of Rhodeus uyekii. Lineage (NCBI taxonomy): Eukaryota > Metazoa > Chordata > Actinopteri > Cypriniformes > Acheilognathidae > Rhodeus > Rhodeus uyekii. The sequence continues at coordinate 542,705 of JAWRVZ010000288.1, forward strand.
GTAGGTTTTTCGTAAAATTCAAAATGGCGGGAAAATTTTCATGACGGAAAATGACGTCATAGGGTGCAATCGAATCGTCTTGAGCCAAGGAATCAGTGGACGAAAGAATTTTGTTTCTAGGACATACGGTTCAAAAGTTATTTACGTAAACGTGAGTTCAAATTTGGACAGTTGGTGGCGCTAGAGACATTGAGTTAGAGACTTCAAATTTGCTATGGTCAATGATTGGCTTGTCCTTGATCAGTGTGCCAAATTTCATCATTTGCCCGCAAACGGTTCTATGGCCTGCCATAGACTTCCATGGCGGAAGAAGAAGAAGAAGAGGAATAATAATAAAGAACCGGAACAAACACAATAGGTGCCTCCGCACCTTCGGTGCTTGGCCCCTAATAAAGAACCGGAACAGAAACAATAGGTGCCTTCGCACCTTCGGTGCTTGGCCCCTAAATATAGCTGCTAGCAGCCATCACGGGGCCAAGCGCAAGGAGGGCATTAAATGTCATGCCGACATGGCTGGCATCATCAGACCAACGGCAGTAAGAATCTAAATACATTTCAATAAGACTTAAGTCCAAATGGCTGAAAAATCAACAATACGGTCTTTAGTATTTCGATTTAATGGTGTATCACATTCAACCAACAGGCAGCGCTGTAACCAAAATGTAGTGTCAATTCATGTGGTACATTGAGAGTGTGGTGACATTGCCACATGCAAAGTTTGCTTTCCATTGGGTAAACCATTGCTGACAGAGCACTAAAGTCATGTGTTTGTTAAACATAGAATCTTATAAGAAAAATCGAAATGGCAGACGCTCAAAATGGCCGATATGGGAAAATTTGGTATCACAGGACTCGGCATGACCCACTGGATCTAAAGAGACCAGTTTCATGATTTTTGGCCAAAGGGTTCAGGAGTTATAATCAAAAAAGTCAGTTTTTTAATATCTCCTGACCACTAGGGGGCAGAGCGCCAAAACTCTGCAGGTAGCCTCAGACCATGATTGACATAATACACACCTAGTTTGGTCAGAAAACGCTAATGCGTTGCGGAGATAAAGCCTCAATTTCATTTTTGCGACCATTACGTTGGATTCTTTCGCGAGTTATTCGTAAACGGTTTGACATATCAACTTTCTTTGGATAACTTTTTGTCATGATGGTCTGGAGATGATGTGGTTCAATTTTGGTGAAAATTGGACAAACGGTCTGGGAGGAGTTCGAAAAAGTAGGTTTTTAAAGAAAAATAACATGGCAAATCGGAGGTTTGGCCGAATATGACATATTTGGTATCTATGGTCTCGGCTTGACCCAATGAACACATTAAGACCATTTGTTTTACAATAGGTTAACGTCATCAAAAGTTATTAGCATATTTGTAAATTTGGTTATAACTTTTGACCACAAGGTGGCGCTGCCCCCAAACTTTTTGTGCCGTATCAAGGTTAGGTGCCGAAGACACATATTGAGTTTCGTAACGATACGCCAATCCATTTGTTAAATATAGCAATTTATGACAATATTCAAAATGGCCGACGCTCTAAATGGCCGATATGGGAAAATTTGGTATCGCACGACTCGGCATGATGCACTGAATCTAACGAGACCAGTTTTATGATTTTTGGACAAAGCGTTCAGGAGTTGTAAGGAAAAATGTCACTTTTTCATATCTCCTGACCACTAGGGGGCACAGCGCCAAAACTCTGCAGGTAGCCTCAGACCATGATTGACATAACACACACCGAGTTTGGTCAGAAAACGCTAATGCGTTGTGGAGATAGAGCCTCAAGTTCATTTTTGCGATCATTACGTCGGATTCTTTCGTGAGTTATTCATAAACGGTTTGACATTTCAACTTTCTTTGGATAACTTTTTGTCACCATGGTCTGGAGATGATGTGGTTCAATTTTCGTGAAAATCGGACAAACGGCCTAGGAGGAGTTCGAAAAAGTAGGTTTTTCATAAAATTCAAAATGGCGGGAAAATATTCATGACGGAAAATGACGTCATAGGGTGCAATCGAATCGTCTTGAGCCAAGGAATCAGTGGACATAAGAATTTTGTTTCTAGGTCATACGGTTCAAAAGTTATTAGCATAAACGTTAGTTCAACTTTGGACAGTTGGTGGCGCTAGAGATATTGAGTTAGAGACTTCAAATTTGTTATGGTCAATGATTGGACTGTCTTTAATGAGTGTGCCAACTTTCATCATTTTCCCGCATACGGTTCTATGGGCTGCCATAGACTTTCATGGCGGAAGAAGAAGAAGATGAAGAATAATAATAAGAACCGGAACAGAAACAATAGGTGCCTTCGCACCTTCGGTGCTTGGCCCCTAATAATAGGAACCGGAACAAATACAATAGGTGCCTCCGCACCTTCGGTGCTTGGCCCCTAATAAGAACCGGAACAAAAACAATAGGTGCCTCCGCACCTTCGGTGCTTGGCCCCTAATAATAATAAGAACCGGAACAAAAACAATAGGTGCCTCCGCACCTTCGGTGCTTGGCCCCTAATAATAATAAGAACCGGAACAAAAACAATAGGTGCCTCCGCACCTTCGGTGCTTGGCCCCTAAATATAGCTGCTAGCAGCCATCACGGGGCCAAGCGCAAGGAGGGCATTAAATGTCATGCCGACATGGCTGGCATCATCAGACCAACGGCAGTAAGAATCTAAAGACATTTCAATATGACTTGTCTAAATGGCTGAAAAATCAACAATACGGTCTTTAGTATTTCGATTTAATGGTTTATCACATTCAATCAACAGGCAGCGCTGTAACCAAATTGTAGTGTAAATTCATGTGGTACATTGAGAGTATGGTGACATTGACACATGCAAAGTTTGCTTTCAATTGGGTAAACCATTGCTGACAGAGCACTAAAGTCATGTGTTTGTTAAACATAGCATCTTATAAGAAAAATTGAAATGGCAGACGCTCAAAATGGCCGATATGGGAAAATTTGGTATCACAGGACTCGGCATGACCCACTGGATCTAAAGACAGCAGTTTCATGATTTTTAGACAAAGCGTTCAGGAGTTATAATCAAAAATGTCAGTTTTTTAATATCTCCTGACCACTAGGGGGCAGAGCGCCAAAACTCTGCAGGTAGCCTCAGACCATGTTTGACATAACACACACCTAGTTTGGTCAGAAAACGCTAATGCATCGCGGAGATAAAGCCTCAATTTCATTTTTGCGACCATTACGTCGGATTCTTTCGCGAGTTATTCGTAAACGGTTTGACATATCAACTTTCTTTGGATAACATTTTGTCAGCATGGTCTAGAGATGATGTGGTTTAATTTTGGTGAAAATTGGACAAACGGTTTGGGAGGAGTTCGAAAAAGTAGGTTTTTAAAGAAAAACAACATGGTGGACAAGAAGTTTGGCCGACTATGACAAATTTGGTATCTGTGTTCTCGGTTTGACCCAAGGAACGTATAAAGATAATTTGTTTTACCATAGGTTAACGCACTCAAAAGTTATTAGCATATTTGTAAATTTGGTTATAATTTTTGACCACAAGGGGGTGCTGCCTCGAAACTTTTTGAGTCGTATCAAGGTTAGGTGCCGAAGACACATATTGAGTTTCGTAACGATACGCCAATATCTTTGTTAAATATAGCAATTTATGACAATATTCAAAATGGCCGACACTCAAAATGGCCGATATGGGAAAATTTGGTATCGCACGACTCGGCATGATGCACTGAATCTAAAGAGACCAGTTTTATTATTTTTGGCCAAAGCGTTCAGAAGTTATAAGCAAATATTTAACTTTTTCATATCTCCTGACCACTAGGGGGCACAGCGCCAAAACTCTGCAGGTAGCCTCAGACCATGATTGACATAACACACACCTAGTTTGGTCAGAAAACTCTAATGCGTTGCGGAGATAAAGCCTCAATTTCATTTTTGCGACCATTACCTCAGATTCTTTCGCGAGTTATTCGTAAACGGTTTGACATATCAACTTTCTTTGGATAACTTTTTGTCCACATTGTCTGGAGATGATGTGGTTCAATTTTCGTGAAAATCGGACCAACGGCCTAGGAGGAGTTCGAAAAAGTATGTTTTTCAAAAAAATTCAAAATGGCGGGAAAATTTTCATGACGGAAAATGACGTCATAGGGTGCAATCGAATCGTCTTGAGCCAAGGAATCAGTGGACGAAAGAATTTTGTTTCTAGGACATACGGTTCAAGAGTTATTTACGTAAACGTGAGTGCAACTTTGGACAGTTGGTGGCGCTAGAGACATTGAGTTAGAGACTTCAAATTTGCTATGGTCAATGATTGGCTTGTCCTCTATCAGTGTGCCAAATTTTATCATTTTCCCGCAAACGGTTCTATGGCCTTACATAGACTTCCATGGCGGAAGAAGAAGAAGAAGAAGAAGAAGAAGAAGATGAATAATAATAATAAAGAACCGGAACGGAAACAATAGGTGCCTCCGCACCTTCGGTGCTTGGCCCCTAATAATAATAATAAGAACCGGAACAAAAACAATAGGTGCCTCCGCACCTTCGGTGCTTGGCCCCTAATAATAATAATAATAATAATAATAAGAACCGGAACAAAAACAATAGGTGCCTCCGCACCTTCGGTGCTTGGCCCCTAATAATAAGAACGAGAACGGATACAATAGGTGCCTCCGCACCTTCGGTGCTTGGCCCCTAATAATAATAATAAGAACCGGAACAAAAACAATAGGTGCCTCCGCACCTTCGGTGCTTGGCCCCTAAATATAGCTGCAAGCAGCCATGACGGGGCCAAGCATTAGGAGGGCATTAAATGTTATGCCGACATGGCTGGCAGCATCAGACCAACAGCAGTAAGCATCTAAAGACATACCAATATGACTTCAGTCTAAATGGCTGAAAAATCATCAATACGGTCTTTAGCAATTCAATGTAATGGTTTATCACGTTCGATAACTCAGCGCTGTAACCAAACTGATGTGTCAAATCGTGGTATATCCAGAGTGAGGTGACAATGACACATGCAAAGTTTGGTGTCAATAGGGTAAAGCATTGCTGACATCCAGCTTTAAAGTCATGTGTTTGTTAAGCATAGCATTTCATGACAAAATTCTAAATAGCTGACGCTGAAAATGGCCGATATGGGAAAATTTGGTATCGCACGACTCGGCATGATGCCCTGAATCTAAAGACAGCAGTTTCATGATTTTTGGACAAAGCATTCAGGAGTTATAATCAAAAATGTCAGTATTTTATATCTCCTGACCACTAGGGGGCAGAGCGCCAAAACTCTGCAGGTAGCCTCAGATCATGATTGACATGACACACAGAAAGTTTGGTCAGAATACGCTAATGCGTTGCGGAGATATAGCCTCGCTTTATTTGGTGGCCATTTGGTCAAATTTGTTCGCAATTTTATCGAAACCTGTTTGACGAATCAACTTTATTTTAATAACTTTTTGTCAGCATGGTCTGAAGATGTTATGATTCAATTTTGGTGAAAATTGGACAAACGGTGTGGGAGGAGTTCGAAAAAGTAGGTTTTTAAAGAAAAACAACATGGCGGACAGGAAGTTTGGCCGACTATGACAAATTTGGTATCTGTGTTCTCGGTTTGACCCAAGGAACGTATAAAGACAACTTATTTTACCATAGGTTAACGTGTTCAAAAGTTATTAGCATTTTTGCAAATTTGTTTATAACTTTTGACCACAAGGTGGCGCTGCCTCGAAACTTTTTGTGTTGTATCAGGCCCAGATGCCGAAGACACATATCGAGTTTCGTAACGATACACCAATGTGTTTGTTAAATATAGCAATTTATGACAAAATTCAAAATGGCCGACCCTCAAAATGGCCGATATGGGAAAATTTGGTATTGCACGACTCGGCATGATGCCCTGAATCTAACGAGACCAGTTTTATGATTTTTGATCGAAGCGTTCAGAAGTTATAAGCAAATATTTCACTTTTTCATATCTCCAGACCACTAGGGGGCAGAGCGCCAAATCTCCGCAGGTAGCCTCAGACCATCATTGCCATAACACACACCAAGTTTGGTCAGAATACGCTAATGCGTTGCAGAGATAAAGCCTCGCTTTCATTTCTGCGGCCATTTTGTCGAATTCATTCGCAAGTTATTCGTAAACGGTTTGACATATCAACTTTCTTTTAATAACTTTTTGTACGCATAGTCTGGAGATGATGTGGTTCAATTTTCGTGAAAATCGGACAAACGGCTTAGGAGGAGTTCGAAAAAGTAGGTTTTTCGTAAAATTCAAAATGGCGGGAAAATTTTCATGACGGAAAATGACGTCATAGGGTGCAATCGAATCGTCTTGAGCCAAGGAATCAGTGGACATAAGAATTTTGTTTCTAGGTCATACGGTTCAAAAGTTATTAGCATAAACGTTAGTTCAACTTTGGACAGTTGGTGGCGCTACAGATATTGAGTTAGAGACTTCAATTTTGCTATGGTCAATGATTGGACTGTCCTTAATGAGTGTGCCAACTTTTTTTCATTTTCCCGCTTACGGTTCAATGGGCTGCCATAGACTTCAATGGCAGAAGACGCAGAATAATAATAATAATAGGAACCGGAACAAAAACAATAGGTGCCTCCGCACCTTCGGTGCTTGGCCCCTAAATATAGCTGCTAGCAGCCATCACGGGGCCAAGCGCAAGGAGGGCATTAAATGTCATGCCGACATGGCTAGCAACATCAGACCAATGGCAGTAAGAATCTAAAGACATTTCAATATGACTTAAGTCTAAATGGCTGAAAAACCAACAATACGGTCTTTAGCAATTCGATTTAATGGTTTATCGCATTCAACCAACAGGCAGCGCTGTAACCAAATTGTAGTGTGTGGTACATTGAGAGTGTGGTGACATTGACACATGCAAAGTTTGCTTTCAATTGGGTAAACCATTGCTGACAGAGCACTAAAGTCATGTGTTTGTTAAACATAGCATCTTATAAGAAAAATCGAAATGGCAGACGCTCAAAATGGCCGATATGGGAATATTTGGTATCACAGGACTCGGCATGACCCACTGGATCTAAAGAGACCAGTTTCATGATTTTTGGCCAAAGGGTTCAGAAGTTATAAGCAAAAAAGTCAGTTTTTCATAACTCCTGACCACTAGGGGGCACAGCGCCAAAACTCTGCAGGTAGCCTCAAACCATGATTGACATAACACACACCTAGTTTGGTCAGAAAAGGCTAATGCATTGGGGAGATAAAGCCTCAATTTCATTTTGGCGACTTTTACCTCAGATTCTTTCGCGAGTTATTCGTAAACGGTTTGACGAATCAACTTTCTTTATATATCGTTTTGTCCACATTGTCGGGAGATGATGTGGTTCAATTTTCGTGAACATCAGACGAACGGCCTAGGAGGAGTTCGACAAAATAGGTTTTTCATAAAATTCAAAATGGCGGGAAAAGACACTTTAATATGACTTCAGTCTAAATGGCTGAAAAATCATCAATATGGTCTTTAGTAATTCGATTTAACGGTTTATCACGTTCAACCAACAGGCAGCGCTGTAACCAAACTGATGGGTCAAATCATGTGGTATACAGAGTGAGGTGACAATGGCATATGTAATGTTTGGTGTCAATTGGGTAAAGCATTGCTCGCATAGAGCATTAAAGTCATGTGTTTGTTAAATACAGCATTTTATGAGAAATTTTTATATGGCCGACTCTCAAAATGGCCAATACGGGCAAATGGGGTATTGCACGACTCGGGATGATGCACTGAATATAAAGAGATTTATTTTTTTAAATGATTTTTGGCCTAGGCGTTCAGTAGTTATAATAAAAAATGTCACTTTTTCATATCTCCAGACTAGTAGTGGTCACAGTGCCAAAACTTTGCATGTAGCCTCAGACCATGATTGACATAAAACATACCAAGTTACAATAAAACCTTTAAAAAATATATATTGAAAACAACTGTTTCTATTTCAATTTTAAATATGGAAAAATAACTAAATTAATTGTGCAAAAATGTAAAAATGTATAGTATTAACGTAATGGATAATAGATTATACAGTTACACATTTATTTAAAAATAGAATTACATACATGTTTTACAAATTCATATTACAACCTCTGTGTTCTGGTAAGACGGGACATCCTGAGTGTATAGCGAAACTAACAGTGCATTACTGTTAAGTTTCAGTTCTGTGTTAGTGGGTGGTGTTTATTTTAAGTTTAACAAAGAAAGTGAATTGAATAATTAAAATGTTATTTGAAATGAAAGATGTTTATTCGTTTGGGTATTTGTGGTTTTTATGTCGATAGTTTAAATATGAGGTACAATTCATTTTTTGTTTATTTAATTGGCAGTGTTTGGTGTTATTGATGTATTACAGAATTGATTTTGGTAAAGGCTAAAGACATTTTTTCGTGAAGTGTATTATACAGTTTCACTTTTAAGTAAATAATATTTGATTACTTCAGAAATGTTTGATAAAGTATAAAATGTTCACAATATTTGTTATAAATTGTTATTATTAAAAAGTATTAAATAGATTTAAATAAATTTTCAAACTTTAAAAGAATCTAAATGTAGCTATGAATCATATTAACTTATTGATTAATCCTGAAGATGGAGTGTGATGTGAAACCTTCATGCCATATATGAATAAGTGTGTGTGTGTGTGTGTGCGCATGTAATGTTTACTCCTACCACTAGGGGATCTGAGACAGAGCCACGTGTGGATTCAGAAAGAGTAGGACGCCATTTTGTTTCAGATCTCTGAGACGGTAAGTGTGTGTGTTCTGGCTTTCTATAATTAATCTAATTAATCCATGTTTTATTAGTGGTCATCCATAATATATCTGATATAGTTTAAGTATTTTCATGTTAGATGACATGTTTCCATGGTTATTTTTGGCAAATGAGTGCATAAAGAGGCTGTGTGTAATCGAATATGAGGCCTTCTCGCCGTGGTGTAAAACCAGCTTGATAAGAAATGTAAAAGTATCATAATATAACGTCATATGTCGTGTTGGTGTATGATAGGTTTATAGTGAGAAACGAATTTGTATTGTATTGTTTAGCGAGAACGTTAATGTTGAATGTTTGAGTCTCGTGGTCGTTGGAAAAACACGACAGCAGGTGGAGGAAATCTTCCCATAGATGCATATTGTTTTTACCATAATGAGGAACCATGGCTCATAAAAATAACAAATGTTCTAGGTTATGACAGATTTTATTCAGTGATGTAAATGTGTGTTGTTTTTCGCTTTCCATGTGAAAGCAATTTCTTCTTAATATATTTTCTTATTCGAGTTTGATCCTCGTTGGCTTCCCGCTTTGTTTGTGGTGTTCATTATTGTTAAAAACTCTAAACGAATCCAAGTTTAGTTCGTGGCTTCTGGACGATCTTTTTTACCTGCTACACAGTGGGACAGGTGATGCTTGCTTGTGTGTGTGTTCGTGTGTGTGTGTGTGTGTGTGTGTTCATGCGCGCTGCCGGTTATGCTGTGAATAATGTTTTCGTGCAAACGTTCAAGTACAGCTATACACGAATGTCTGTGAATGTTTTTTATGCTGAGGGTGGTACATCTTCATATCTGTTGACCGGGTTATATCACACAATTTACTGACAGATCTGTGGTAATTATTATTAGATGCAGTTACTGGTATTGCGGTGTTCATATGACTCACGTGTGTTCAGCAATCGCAGTGCTATATTAATTTGATGACACTGTGTTTTAAATTAAGTGTAAATAAGCATGCTGATATTCCGGTTGACTTTTCTGTGCATTTTATGTTTATTGATTTCTTTGTGTCATTGTAAGGTCTACAAAAAATAGTTTTTAATTATTTCTGTAAAGATACTTCACGTTTGTTTTGCACAGTGACAATCGGTTTGTTTGATAAGATGGGTGTAAAAGATGTATGGAGTGAAGTGTGAAGAAATCTGTGATTTATTTTAAATCCACTGTATTTTCCGCACTATAAAGTGCACCTAAGAGCCTTACATTTTCTCGAAAGTCGACCATGTGCCTAATAATCCGGTGTGCCTTATGTGTGGACTGAGTTTAAAAATCTTTAATGCATACAGTATGTAAGCTGGCAGTGATAAACCAATCAGAGAACATAACTTCATAGGTACAGTAGCTACATATGCTTAAGTCCATTTTAGACCTTGTTTTAGCATGTGCGCCTTGTGTTGCAGAAAATATGGTAGGCTATGTTTTATTTTGAGGAATACTGTGCTCAGTGACTAATTTCTGTTTGTTTGTTTGTTTTTCTGTGAAATGTGGAACCAATGGAGCAGTGCTGAGGTAAGACGTTTCACTAGTTTATTTCATTTGGGTACTGAATGAATCAGTGGTTTTGAACGATTCTCTTGAATTAATGATTCAAAGGCAAATACATTTAAGGCGCTTGTCGCCATCTCGTTGCTTAATGCACTCATACAATCTTTATTCGAAACTGGTGCTTTTATTTTGTTCAAGCTTTATTACACAGGCAAATCCTTGTAATTTATTATTGAAATTCATTATTTGAATTGAGAAATTTATCTTTTTATGATTAATTAGCAGTGTGTATGTGTATAAAAAAACATTGAGTAATTAATGATTATAGTGGTATAAAATAAATACTGATTAGTGTCTAAATTATTCATCACAATATAATAGTTTTATTACCCATTAATGTTTTGTGATCTGAATTGTATATTTTATTTTGTGTTTTTCAGAAAACTTCCAGAACTTCTTTAAGGTGAGTCAATTTTGTGTAATGCCTGTATTTTGTGAAAATACAGGCATTACATGGACCTCATTTTGTTAAAGCTATGAATGTTATTTTACAGTTTAAAAGTGAACAATTCTTAAGTTAATCAATTTAGGTATCATATTTTACCACCTAAACATAAATGCATAATGCATATGTTAGTGAATGCTATAGGAAGTATGTAATGTGATGTTCATATGGCTCGCGTGTGTTTGGCAATCGCAGCGCTATATTTATTTCATAATACTGTGTTTTAAGTTAATTGAAATTAAGCATGCTGATGTTCCGGTTGACTTTTCTGTGCATATTATGTTTGTTGATTTCTTTGTATTATCGTAAGGTTTACAACATTTTGTTTGTAACTATTTTTGTCAAATAATACATCACAGACACCTCACATGTGTTTTGCACAATGATGATAGATTTGTTTGATGAAATGTTGGAGTGAAGTATGACGGAATCTGTGATGTATTTTAAATGTATGTTTTATTTTGAGGAATACTGCATCAATGACTCATTTTTGTTTGTTGTTTTTTCTTCTGTGAAATGTGCAACCGACGGAGCAGTGCTGAGGTAAGAAGTTTCATTCGTTTATTTTCATTAGATACTGGGTGAATTAGTGGTTTTGAATGAATCTCTTGAATGAATGATTCAATGGCAAATATATTTCAGTCGCTTGTCGCCATCTCTTGGCTGAATGTACTCATACAATATTTATTTGAAGCTTCAAGTTGCCGTCAAAGCATAATTTGCTTGATCACTACCAGAGAGTCTATATCAGAAAAGCAAAGTTTTATCCTAGTACGTGTGTGCTACAAATATATGTAACAAAAATAACACTACTTGAAAGATCATAAATGCCTAAACAGGATGATGATCTCTGGAAGATCATCGGCTATAAATGTAGATTTGAAAGTGCCGCATTGATTGTCAAAGGTTTAGTAGACAGGATAATCCCGTAATTTATGATTGTGGTTCAGTGTTTGAATTGAGATATCATTCTTTTCACGATTAATTAGCAGTGGGTGAGTTGTGTACATGTATAAAAATAACACATTGAGTAATTAATGATGATAGAGAAATAAGTATTGATATTTATTATAATATAATAGTTTTATTACCTATATATGAATTGTATATTTTACCTTGTGTTTTTCAGAAAACTTTCTGAACTCATCTAAGGTGAGTAAAAGGACCTAATTTTGTTAACCCTTTCGCACATACGATCACACCAGTGTGATCAGTCTTGGCTGGAGCCTGGAGGGTACGATCACATTGGTGTGATTAGAACATTCATGTGTCGTGATCACTAAATTCAAACATTTTTTCGCACATCATCTGGTGCTGATCCAGAGATGGATGCACCGCTATTCAGGGTTTTCAACCACATAAGGTTTATTTTCTGTTTCAGACATTTAAATACTCAAAATTATTGGCAAAACAATGCATTTATAGTTTGAAAAATACACACTGATGGCTATAAAGCGGAAATATGTTATAATAACGTTTTATTCATATCAGATATACATTGCATTGGTAAGTATAAAGTTCACTCTATTCTTCTTCCACACCACCAGACACTTACTGTCATGTATTTTAGTAGAAGTGACTGAACTTGTAAATCAGATCATTCTCTTAACTCCTGCACCCGTTGCGCATCATAGATCAGCTAACATGATCATTATACATGTTTTTAATGGAGAAAACACATTCGCTGCGTTGTGTCACGTGACAGGCATGAAGCGTTGCCCTGGAAACGTTCTAAAATAACATGCTTAAACTAAACCAGGCGCAAAATTTGAGTGCGAAAGGGTTGAAGCTATGAATGTTATTTTACAGTTTAAAAGTTAATAATTCTTAAGTTAAGTTAGATCAGTGTATTTCAGTGAATGTAAACACATTTGTTATGTTTAGGAGGTTTTTGGTTAAAAGAGATGTATAAACAGTTAAGAATACAAATAATCATTTATTTGCTTTAGTTTTAACTCAAATTAAGAAATTATAAATATTTTTAATCTTAACAGTTTAGTAATTAAAATTATATGAAGAACTGCTTTAAACTGCTTTCTTCGTGTGTGTTTTTATGTAATTTCAGATGCCGCGTGGAAAGGGTTTTCGCCGGTCCCAGGCAGCCAAGAGGAGGATTGCTGAGCGTTATGCGCTCACTTCCTCCATGGACGTGACAGCTTCCCAGAGCTGTGATACAATGAACGTGAATACAATGAACGTGAATACAATGAACGCTGACACAATTAACGCTCCGGCGTCTCTGACTACTCCAAATGGCCGCAAGGCTGCGAAAATTTGTGAAAATGCTTTGAAAGTTTGTGACAAGTCTGTGAAAAGTTGTGAAAATGCTTTGAAAGTTCATGAAAAGTCTGTGAAAAGTTGCCGCAAGGCGTCAAAAAGTCTTCCCAATGCTGACAAAAGCTGGAATGATGATATCAAATCTGAACATGTCAATAACACTGTTCCTTATTCTCAGAAAGTCCTACTAGGTTCTTTCCATCAAGGTGATGAGCGATTTGGTTTCAGCAGAAACAGACAGTGTGCAGTAAACAGCATCACGGCGGTCATGATGAGTGTTCTGAAGGATGTGCTGACGTGGACAACAGAGGACCTGAATGCTGTTCTGATGCATGGAGATGAGCTGTACACATCTATGCGATTACAGGGGAAGATCAACGATCCAACACAGCGGGGATATGTTTCTGTTGCAGAATTGCCCACAGTGCACACACTCTCTAACACAACATTGTCAATAAAGCATGGTGAATCTTTCTCTGGAGTTTTTGGTGTTGATTGTTATGATGAATCTTTGCGAGAAGTTTGCATGTCCTTAGAAGAAGCTCTCCAGACGTCTTTATTTCAGTTTGATGCTTGTCTCTTAAATATTCAGGATAATGTGTGTGCTGTCATAAAGGTGGGTTCCAGATTTGCCGTGGTCGATTCCCATTCGCGTGATGGTAAAGGTATGGCTGATCAGGGTCAAGGCACAAGCATAGTAGTTTACTGTGATGATATAAATGTGCTGTTTGAACATGTTCTTGACCTTTCAATGTCACTGAATGCTCAGGGAACACCATTTGAAGTGACGGGTGTGAACGCTACTGTGATTGGTAAGGCAGCAGCTAAGGCAAGTTCTAGTAAGTCTGATGAACGAGACCGCGTCAGTCACGTGTCACCCGCTATGCCAATGGTACAGAGTAAGTGTGTCGGAGATCGTGGTAAACGGACACGTGTGGAGAAACCAGCGAGTCTTCGTAAAACTGATCAGAACGCCCTGGGTTCACGTAAGAGACGAGTGCAGACTGAGTCAGACTTTAAACACGTGACCAAGTTACATGACAGTTTATTAATGGACGAGGTAATTATTGGAGATGTGGTAAATGCAGAGTTCACTTTTAATCCTTTAACTTCTACAGATCAGGATGCTTTGTGTGCTCGTTTACACCTGATTAATGAAAGCATTTTTGTTAAAGGCTCAAGTGTGTGTTCATTAGGAGTACCGTGCAAAACAAAATCCATTAAAGGAGATGGGAATTGCTTATTTAGATCAATTGCACATGCAATTTGCGGAAATCAGGAGAAACACTTGAAAATCAGACGTGCAGTTGTGAAACATCTTGAAAGTAACAGTTTGAAATTTATGAGGTACATAGGAGAAGATCACAGATCTATAAAATATTATTTGACAGAGTCTAAAATGTTTTTTTCTGGAACATGGGGGAGTCATGTGGAATTATTTGGTCTAGCTGATCTTTTAAAAGTAAGTGTAATGACCTTTAATGATGACAGGTGGAATGCACATGTCCCTACCGAACAGCCATTTACAGATAATGCCATTTATCTGAAGCACTGCGATAGAAATCACTATGAGGTTGTAACATGTGTTAAACAAAAAAATGAAGAACATGTTTGTGCAGAAATATGTGGCATTAAAGTGGATGATCAGAAGATAAATCGCTCTTTAAGAAAAAGGAAATTAAAAAAGGACACAACTGAGTCCCCTAAAAGTAAAAGAGAACGTGAACGATACTCTAGTGACATCGATTTCAGACAGAAAAAGATTGAGAACTATACAAAAAAATACAGTGAAGATGTTGATTACAGACAAAGAAAGATTGAAAACTGTAAAACAAAATATTGTGAAGACAGTGATTATAAGAAGAAAAAACTAGAGAGCTTAAAATCAAAATACTGTAAAGACAGTGATTACAGACGGGAAAAAATTGAGAGCTTCAAATCAAAATACTGTGAAAACAGTGATTACAGACAAAGAAAGATTGAGAACTGTAAAACTAAATACTTTATAGATATAGATTATAAGGAGAAAAAACTTGAAAATCTTCGAGGTAAATATAAGAACAATATTAATTTGAAGCAGTCAAAATGTGAAAATTCAAAGATGAAGTATTCCAGAAATGTTCCTTTTCAGAAACAAGTTAGGGAGTATTCCCAGAGCAAATATAAAAACAATAAAAACTTTAAAGCAAGTGTGTGTGAATATTCAAAGCATAAATACAGCACAAACCCCGCCTTTAAAGCAAGTGTGTGTGAATATTCAAAGCATAAATACAGCACAAACCCCGCCTTTAAAGCAAGTGTGTGTGAATATTCAAAGCATAAATACAGCACAAACCTCGCCTTTAAAGCAAGTGTGTGTGAATATTCTAAAAGGAAATATCATGTTGATGAAAACTTTCGTATTAGTAAATTACAAAAAAGATCTGAAATGGCTGTAAAACAGAGGGACAGACAGAAAGACATTGATTTCATTATTAATCAGTTTCATCAAGAAGTCAGTACAGGTCCAGAATTTGTTTGCTGTGTTTGTCATCGTTTATTGTTCAGAAAACAGGTTATTGAATGTAGAAGAGATTCTTATAAAATTAGAGGTCAAGAAGTAAGTGATTTGGCTGAAAGATGCATCACACTAAAGTATTTACATGTCTGCAGCACTGAATGTGAGAATGGATGCCATTTATCAGGAAATCAGGATTGTAAATTGTGGATTTGCTATACATGCCATCGTAAAATCCTTGCTGGGAAATTGCCAGAAGAGAGTATTGCCAACAACATGCATTTGGTGGAAATTCCAAAAGAACTAAAAGGTTTGAACTCGCTGGAAGAACATCTTATTGCACGCAATATTCCTTTTATGAAGTTGCTTTGTCTTCCCCGTGGAAAACAGAAAGGCTGTCATGGACCTGTAGTGTGTGTTCCTGTTAATACCACAAACGTCTCTAATATTCTTCCACGCAATGAATGCGATGATCACATGATAAGGATAAAACTCAAACGGAAATTATCATATAAAGGCCATTATGAATATAAATATGTCAGTACTGATCGTGTTAGGCAGGCACTGTCTTATTTGGTGAGACACAATAAGTGTTATAATGATGTGGAGTTCAATGAGCAGTGGGTGAACTCTTTGAATGAAACTGATGATGATGATGATGATGCAGAGTTGAATGATCAGTGGGTAAACTCTTTGAATGAATCTGATGATTTAGACAGAAATGCTGATGATTTTGAAATGGAGGAACAAGATGTAAAATATAAAAATGAAGATGAGAATGGAGCTGATGATGAACCAGAGGAAGATTTAACATATATTAAAGAACAAGGTGGTCTTTTGTCAGATACGTCACTACAACCTGTTAATCTGGCTTCAGAGATAATTGATCAACATTTTCATGATGTATTAAATGTAGCACCAGGTGAAGGTAACAGTCCTGTCAGGCTGCTAACCGATAAAGACAATGAGGCAAAGTGTTTCCCTGTCCTCTATCCTACTGGTGGTCCAACATTTCATTGTGAAAGACAAGAAAAAATCACACTGACACGATACCTGAATGCAAGAATACTAAATGCAGATGGACGTTTTGCACAGAACACAGATTTCATTTTTTTTGCACAATATTTATCAGAAGTTGATCAAATTGTGTCTAATGTCTCAATTGCACTGAGGAAAGGTTCTGAGAAAAATTGTTTAAAGATCACACCCGAAATGCTAACAAACTCCGATTCCTTGCAAAAATTACTAAATTATGATGAAGGATATAAGTTCTTAAGACCAGTAAGAGGAACCCCTCCCTATTGGATGTCTACGCAAAAAGATCTGTTTGCTCTGATCAGACAACTAGGCATACCGACTTTCTTTGCATCTTTTAGTTCTGCTGATCTGAGATGGCCGGAAATGATGAACACTATTATTAAACAAGAGCGGAAACAAATAAATGTTGATGAGCTTGACTGGTCTGAAAAATGTGGATTCATAAGGCGAAATCCTGTCACTGCAGCAAGGATGTTTGACCACAGATGGCGTTGTTTTCTAAAAAATGTTATAATGTCAGCAGCCAATCCTATAGGTAAGGTAATAGATTACTTTTACCGTGTTGAATTTCAACAACGTGGTTCTCCACATGTTCACTGTCTGTTTTGGGTGGAAAATGCTCCGAAGCTCAATGATCATGATGCAGACAATGATCCTCTGGTTGCTGAATTCATTGATACTTACATCACATGTGAGACTCCTCCAGAAAATGACACAGTGCTTTATGAAACAGTGAACAGTGTTCAGAAGCACAGTACGAGACATTCAAAAACATGCCGGAAGAAAAACACAGTTTGTAGATTTAATTTTCCAAGACCACCATCGTCACGTACATTTATTACAAGACAAAGTCAAGCAGATGAGTTGAAAGGGAAAGATGGACAGGACACAGCAGGTGCAATTATAAAGAAAGTCAAAACTGCTTTAAGTTCTGATGTAAATTTTGATTCGGTCGATGCCTTTTTCTCATCTATTGGGATTAATCAAATTGTGTTTGAAAAAGCTTACAACAACTGTTCCAAAAGGAAAAGCATTGTTTTGAAAAGAAATCCAAAAGATGTTTGGGTGAACCAGTATAACAGAGATTTACTGCGTGCTTGGCAAGGGAATATGGATATTCAGTATGTCACAGATGCTTTTTCTGTAGTGGTCTATATACTCAGTTACATCACAAAAGCAGAACAAGAAATGGGACTGCTGCTTCAACGTGCACAAAATGAAGCCATTAATGGAAATCTTGAAGCTAAAGCGTCATTAAAACAGCTGGGAAGTATCTATCTGCACAACAGAGAGATTTCAGCTCAAGAGGCAGTGTACAGACTGACAGGCATGCATATGAAGGAATGTTCCCGGAAAGTACAATTTATTCCGATAGGACAAAATCCTGTAAAGATGAGTTTGCCTTTGCATTTGCTCCGAAGTAAAGCGGAAAACGACCAACCTGACGATGAAGGCAGTTTTTGGATGACAAGTGTCATTGACAGGTACAAGAACAGACCAGAGAAAGAGCCCATGGAAAATGTATGTCTTGCTAGTTTTTGTTCTGAGTACAGAGTTCTGGCAAAATCTGAAGTTCTCTCAAGAAACACGGCAGCAGAAAATGAAATTATTAAACTCAGTAACAACAATGGCCATGTAAAACGAAGGACACAAACTGAACCTGCAGTAGTAAGATATCCAAGGTTTTCACCCACAAAAGATCCAGAAAAATATTATCATTCATTGCTGCAGCTTTTCTTACCGCATTATGATGACTGTGATCTGAAACCTAATGACTACAACACATATGAGGAATTCTACAAAAGTGGTGTAATAAAAAGTGGTTCTGAACTGAAACAAGTTAAAGAAGTTGTTGATAACAACAGAGAATTATTTGAAAAGGAAAGTGATAAAATAGAGCAAGCTAAACAGCTTTTGGAGCAGGATATTGATTTAGAAGATGCCTGGGCTCAGATATGTCCTGAAACAGAAAGACAGCGTGATGAATGCATAGAACTGATGAAGGATAAACTATTGCCTGATGAAGATGACGCTCAAGAACTTATTCCAGATCTTACAGGAAACCCTCAAACTGAGTGTACCGTTGAAACTAACCACACTACAATACCTAGAGATGATGCATTACAATTACTAAGGTCATTAAATGAGGAACAATCTGCTGTCTTCTATAAAGTGCGAAAGTGGTGTCTAGAAAAAATACTTGGACAAAACCCTGAACCATTCAGATTATTTCTTACTGGTGGAGCAGGAACAGGAAAAAGTCATCTAATTAAGGCAATACACTATGAATCGTCCAGACTGTTATCTCAGCTGTCTGAGAATCCTGATGACATCTCTGTACTTTTGACGGCTTCAACCGGAGTAGCTGCATTCAACATTGGTGCTGCAACAATTCATAATTCATTTTCAATCGGTGCAAGTGTTAAACTGCCATATCAGCCTCTTAGCGATGACAAAATAAATTCATTGCGCACGAAATTGGGTAGTTTGCAAATTTTGATTATTGATGAAGTGTCTATGGTTGACCATCGTCTTTTGTCATACGTTCACGGAAGGCTGCGACAAATAAAACAAACAGGAGATTATTCTTTCTTTGGAAAAGTGAGCATTCTTGCAGTGGGGGATTTTTATCAGCTTCCGCCTGTTAAAGGAACGGCTCTCTATGCTGACACAAAAGGAGTAAACCTATGGGAGAATAACTTTGAACTTGCTGAATTAACCAAAGTTGTTCGACAACAAGATCCAAGTTTTGCTGAAATGTTAAATCGACTGAGAGTACGTAAGAAAAAGGAATGTCTTACTGCTACTGATATTGCTATGTTGAAAAAATGTGAAACAGGGGAGAATTGTAACGATATTCATATATTTGCTACAAATGCTGAAGTTGATAAATACAACATTGAAAGACTACATGAATGTTGCCCAGACGCAATCACTATAAATGCTCAAGATTATGTCAAAAATTCAAAAACTGGACGAATGGAACGTAAAGTTGGATTCCATACAAATGTGTTCAACTCATGCTTGTCTAAATGTGTTTCTCTGGGTATTGGAGCAAGAGTCATGTTAAAAAAGAATATTGATGTTGCTGATGGTCTTGTCAATGGAGCTTTTGGTACAGTTGTCCACATAAGTGAAAGCCAAAACAATGATGATGATTTCCCTTCAGCTATTCATGTGGAGTTTGATAATAAAAATGTTGGTATTATTCAGAGATCTAAAAAAAGGCAGAGATTTTCCCAAAGTTCAACAGTAATTGAAGTACAAGAAGACCAAGTCTCAAATGACGGTGGAATAAGGCGTCAGTTTCCTCTCAGATTGGCATGGGCATGTACAGTTCACAAAGTGCAAGGACTCACGGTAGATAAAGCTGTTGTATCACTTGAGAAAATCTTTACAGCAGGGCAAGCATATGTCGCATTGAGTCGTGTAAGATCACTTAGTGGATTAATCATTCAGGACTTTAAAGAGTCTGTCATATTTTGTAATGACAAAATTGAGTTGGCTATGAAAGATATGTCTAAATTCTCTTTGGAGCAGTACAGTTGCAATAAATCACTTGACACATTCACAATAGCACTGATTAATGTACAAAGTCTGAATGCTCACTTTAAGGATGTTCTTGCGCACAGAGCTCTAACGAATGCCGATTTTATTTCTTTAACAGAAACATGGCTAAGTGCTGATGACGAAGTACAAGATCAACAAATACCAGGATTTGTGTTCAAGCACAACCCAAGAGCTAAGTGTTACGACAACAGTACTGCTCTTTTTACTGAATTACAACAGCAGAGAGGAGGTGGAGTTGGAATGTATTGTTCTGAGAAAATTGAGTGTAATTTCTTTAATCCTGAGCAACTGAACTTAGAATATTTATACTTTACAGTTCCACATGTAAATTTGACTGCTGCTCTTTTGTACAGGCCCAATTCATATAAAACTGACATGTTTCGACAGCAGCTATTACATGTTATTGAAGAGATGGAAAAGCATCCAGGGAAGAAAATGATCATGGGAGACTTTAATGAAGACATCTTTATTTCATCTACAATTCTGAAATTAATGGTAGAACATGGATATGATCAACAAGTACAAAATCCTACCACAGAAAAAGGTACTTTAATAGATCATGTTTATACAAAAGATATGGATAGTATAAGTGTTGATGTTGTGCAGAGTTACTATAGCTTTCATCAGGCAATAATAATTTCACTGTTGTGATCAAATGTATGTACAAGTATACTTAGAGAAAAAAAAGTATAAAGAATCCGCCTGCCATTGGGGGAGGGGGGTGGGTAGGGAGACAAGACATAACACAAGGCGGCTCCCTGGGGAAGGGGAGGTACTGGAGCTCGGGTTGGCTAGCACAGGGGTTGATTGGCACAGGCTTTATTTTTATATTTTATTTTTATTTTACTACACATTTTCATTTTATTTAAAGTTTGTATCAAACTATTGAACATCTCTTTAATTATTTTTAAACCAAAAGTTTTTTTTTCCTCCTCTAGTAATGGGTAATTTCTGCACCTGTGTTTCTTGGATGTAGTAAACAAATTAGTCAAATATTTTTTAATATAGTTTAAATTAAGTATGTTTCATGAACCACATTAATAACTAAAAAAAATAACCTATAATTAAAAAAAATATTTTTCTGCCGTGTGAATCAACCCCATAATCCATAACCTCTGGACTTTACCAATAGAAGTCTGCAAATAAAAGCAATGATCAAAACAGTCTAAAATGCTAATGCATTTTTTAAATAAATTATTGTCCATGTAATCATTTTAATTTTGTTGTGACTTTTGTTGTTAAATTAGTACAATGAGTAAATTGGTACAATGGTTCTGTCATTTTTAAATTTACATTCCATTCTTAGGAGTAAACAATAAGACATTATATTTGTTCGTTATTTTATTTGGGGGAGGAATTTAAAAGGTTTTTTTTGCTAGCCAACCCAGGCCTACTTTTACTTTTCTTATCTTTTCTTTTCCTTATTTTTTTAATTTAGTTTTTTTGTTGTTGTTTTTTCGCACTACAATATTAAGAAAGTTTTGGCTATTATATAAAATTACACCCATTAGTGTTACCACTTTATTGTATGTCCATAGCTTTACATTTGGACAAGGAACCAGACCATTATTTCATTAATGTTTTTTATTGGAATGTGTTTTTGGTTTGTTTACCGATCAGTTCTGAAAAGAGATTCACAATGGCCTTTTGTTTTGGTTTCTGTTGCCATTGGCTCCACTTTGGAATAAAGACTTTACTCTGTCCCTTAACTGTATTTTGGACTGTCATCCATCTTCTTCACCGAGGTCCTTTATGCTTCCAACTATGCCCTGGTCTGTCATCTCCCTGGCTCCACAAAGCAACTCCAGACCTGTGGCTGTGCCTGCACACTCCAACTCCATCATCATCATCATCATTCCCACTGGCTCCGCCCAGGTCTGCACATCTTCTGACTCCATCCTGTGGTCCAGTAGCACTGTCCTGATTCTTCAGCCCTCTAGCGGCATCTTTGTCTCAAGTTTTCCTGATTCCTTCCTGAATGGTCTTCAGTTTCCCCAGCCCTTTCCCTACAGCTTCACCATGGGTCTCTATCCCTCTAGCTCCATTAAGGCATCCCACTTCACAGAAGGTTGATGTGAGTATATTTATAAATAATGTTTTGCATGTGTTTTTCGTATACACATTTATTAATCTTCATAGCACTGCATAAAAAACAAAATGTTGTATTGAGTTTTAGGACTAGGAAGACACTACACATCATCTATCACCTTTTAGTTTAAATCAACTGACTATACATGCACCATTAAATATTTTACTTCCTCCATCTGTCTAGCTCTACCATCTTTTTCACTTCACTACATCTCCACCTTGGCCCTCCAGTCCAGCGGAGTTACCCTAATTCTTCAATCCTCTGGCTCCATCTTGGTCTCCAGCCTCCTTCATTCTGCCTTGGTCTTCTGTTTTCCTGCTTCCTCGCTGGTGTGTACAACCTAAGGCTCAATCATAGGTCTCCATCTGTTAATGTTAATGTTCTTCAAAGAGAAAAAGAAGTGTTTAAGAAGTGTTAATGGACTACATATTGGACTTGAATTGTTGTATAATAATCATGCACGGTTTGGCTGTTGGCCAGAG
Source organism: Rhodeus uyekii (assembly GCA_037043235.1). Classification (NCBI taxonomy): domain Eukaryota; kingdom Metazoa; phylum Chordata; class Actinopteri; order Cypriniformes; family Acheilognathidae; genus Rhodeus; species Rhodeus uyekii. The sequence continues at coordinate 565,432 of JAWRVZ010000288.1, forward strand.
GAGAACTGGTCCCCCAACTGAGCCTGGTTTCTCCCAAGGTTTTTTCTCCATTCTATTCTTCATTCGTTACTTCACCTGCCGGAGTTTTGGTTCCTTGCCGCTGTCGCCTATGGCTTGCTCAGTTGGGGAAACTTAACACTTAACATTCATCAATTGTATTGATTCAGTTGCTCTTTTGGGGCTTCTGTTCAGCCAAACAAACTTTGTTTATATTGTTTTTCCTGTAAAGCTGCTTTGAAACAATCTACATTGTAAAAAGCGCTATATAAATAAAGGTGACTTGACTTGACTTAACATTGCATAAAACTACAATGAACAAAACTAAATGTTGTTGTATTGTGTTGTAGGTTTCTGACGACACTGTACATCATCTATCATCATCAACTTTAAAACAACTGATTATGCCTGCACCATTGAATCCTTCAACTCCAGTAGGATCCTTCATCGCTCCAGCTCCACTATCTTCGTCACTCCCATTGGCCTCTTGGCCACCAGCAACATCACCCTGATTCTCCAATCCATCTGGATCGTCAGCCTCCTTGATTCTGCCTTCGTCTTTTGTTTTCCTGCTTCCTCCCTTGTCTCTACCACCTAAGGCTCAATCATAGGTCTCCATCTGTTTGACTCCATCAAGGCATCTCACTCTATGATTCTTGCTGATCAAAACAAATCTTCACAGATTGTACATTTTAGTATATTTATTAATCACAAATATTGTTTTGCATATGCATATTATACATTAATTTTCTTAGCATTGCATAAAACCGCAATGAAATTTTTTTTTGTTGTTGTTGTGTTGTAGTGTTATGAGGACACTATACGTCATCTACCATCATCTATGACTGAAAACATCATCTATTGAAACTGACTTCAGCCTTCTTAACTCCACCTTGGTGTTTTCTCTTTGCAGATCTATAGACTCCACTACTTGCTATTTAAATGGGTAAAACAGATACAATGTACTTAAAGCCAAATTACTCATTGTATGATTTAATTGATAATAACACATATGTCTGTGTTTTCTTTTCTTTTTTTTTATTAATTTAAACAGTTCTTAAATAGAAAACTGCAATTTATAGTGTTATTATTTATTTTATTATTAATGAAAATGTTTATTTTTTACCATTGTTTTTTGCTTATGAACCTTTTTTCAGAATTGAATGTTGTTTTGAGTAATAGCAAAAACATAAACAGAAGCTTTAAATAAAATGTATTGTTAAATTGACTGCTTTTCCATTATTTATGTATAATACTATTTTCAACAATGCTTATCACACCTTAGTTTCACCTGCAACTTGAACCTTAAATATTTGTGGTGCAAATATTGTCTGATTGCACTTCCATCAGGATATTTGACATTCAGCAACAACAAAAAATTAAACCAATAAGAAATGCTTTGACATTATTTGAACCACAAAAAAACGGGTAAGAAACTTTTTGTTACTCTTAAACATGATGCTTAAACAGGATTCATCTCAAAATATAAAAAAACTATTTTCTTTTTCATTATAAGTAATGAGTAATATATTTTATGTTTTAATTTGAAAAACTTTTTATTTTTCGATACATGGCACTAATCTTCCATTCAGTCATGGCACATTTTCCATGTTATCTCAATTAAACTTGTAAAATGAATTAATAATTCAATAATCTCAATCTATTCAGATCAATAATATTGTTTAGTAATAAATGGCTGCAGGAAACAAAACTCCATCAAATTGTGCATTAAATGTCATGACAACATGGCTGGCAGCATCAAACCAACGGCAGTAAGCATCTAAAGACATTTCAATATGACTTCAGTCTAAATGGCTGAAAAATCATCACTACGGTATTTAGTAATTCGCTTGACATGACACACAGAAAGTTTGGTCAGAATACGCTAATGCGTTACGGAGATATATCCTCGCTTTATTTGGTGGCCATTTGGTCAAATTCGTTCGCAATTTTATCAAAACCTGTTAGACGAATCAACTTTATTTTAATAACTTTTTGTCAGCATGGTCTGAAGATGTTATGATTCAATTTTGGTGAAAATTGGACAAACGGTGTGGGAGGAGTTCGAAAAAGTAGGTTTTTAAAGAAAAACAACATGGCGGACAGGAAGTTTGGCCGACTATGACAAATTTGGTATCTGTGTTCTCGGTTTGACCCAAGGAACGTATAAAGACAACTTATTTTACCATAGGTTAACGTGTTCAAAAGTTATTAGCATTTTTGTAAATTTGATTATAACTTTTGACCACAAGGTGGCGCTGCCTCGAAACTTTTTGTGTTGCATCAGGCCCAGATGCCGAAGACACATTTCGAGTTTCGTAATGATACGCCAATGTGTTTGTTAAATATAGCAATTTATGACAAAATTAAAAATGGCCGACCCTAAAAATGGCCGATATGGGAAAATTTAGTATCGCACGACTCGGCATGATGCCCTGAATCTAACGAGACCAGTTTTATGATTTTTGGTCGAAGCGTTCAGAAGTTATAAGCAAATATTTCACTTTTTCATATCTCCAGACCACTAGGGGGCAGAGCGCCAAATCTTCGCAGGTAGCCTCAGACCTTCATTACCATAACACACACCAAGTTTGGTCAGAATACGCTAATGCGTTGCGGAGATAAAGCCTCGCTTTCATTTCTGCGGCCATTTTGTCGAATTCTTTCGCAAGTTATTCGTAAACGGTTTGACAAATCAACTTTCTTTTAATAACTTTTTGTACGCATAGTCTGGAGATGACGTGGTTCAATTTCCGTGAAAATCGGACAAACGGCCTAGGAGGAGTTCGAAAAAGTAGGTTTTTCGTAAAATTCAAAATGGCGGGAATATTTTCATGACGGAAAATGACGTCATAGGGTGCAATCGAATCGTCTTGAGCCAAGGAATTAATGTACGAAAGAATTTTGTTTCTAGGACATACGGTTCAAAAGTTATTTACATAAACGTGAGTGCAACTTTGGACAGTTGGTGGCGCTAGAGACATTGAGTTAGAAACTTCAAATTTGCTATGGTCAATGATTGGACTGTCCTCTATCAGCGTGCAAAATTTCATCATTTTCCCGCAAACGGTTCTATGGCCTGCCATAGACTCCCATGGCGGAAGCGGAAGAATAATAAATATAGCTGCAAGCAGCCATGACGGGGCCAAGCACAAGGAAGGCATGAAATGTCATGCCGACATGGCTGGCAGCATCAGACCAATGGCAGTAAGCATCTAAAGACATTTCAATATGACTTCAGTCTAAATGGCTGAAAAATCATCAATACAGTCTTTAGTAATTCGATTTATCACGTTCGACCAACAGGCAGCGCTGTAACCAAATCGATGTGTCAAATCATGTGGTATATCCAGAGTGAGGTGACAATGACACGTGCAAAGTTTGGTGTCAATAGTGTAAAGCATTGCTGACATACAGCTTTAAAGTCATGTGTTTGTTAAGCATAGCATTTCATGACAAAATTCTAAATAGCCGACGCTGGAATTGGCCGATATGGGAAAATTTGGTATCGCAGGACTCGGCATGATGCACTGAATGTAAAGAGAGCAGTTTCATTATTTTTGGACAAAGCGTTCAGGAGTTATAATCAAAAATGTCAGTTTTTCATATCTCCTGACCATTAGGGGGCAGAGCGCCAAAACTCTGCAGGTAGCCTCAGATCATGATTGAAATGACACACAGAAGGTTTGATCAGAATACGCAAATGCATTGCGGAGATATAGCCTCACTTTATTTTGTGGCCATTTGGTCAAATTCGATCGCAATTTTATCGAAACCTGTTTGACGAATCAATTTCATTTTAATAACTTTTTGTCAGCATGGTCTGAAGATGTTATGATTCAATTTTGGTGAAAATTGGACAAACGGTGTGGGAGGAGTTCGAAAAAGTAGGTTTTTAAAGAAAAACAACATGGCGGACAGGAAGTTTGGCCGACTATGACAAATTTGGTATCTGTGTTCTCGGTTTGACCCAAGGAACGTATAAAGATAATTTGTTTTACCATAGGTTAATGTATTCAAAAGTTATTAGCATATTTGTAAATTTGGTTATAACTTTTGACCACAAGGTGGCGCTGCCTCAAAACTTTTTGTGTCCTATCAGGCCCAGGTCCCGAAGACACATATCGAGTTTCGTAACGATACGCCAATGTGTTTGTTAAATATAGCAAATTTATGACAAAATTCAAAATGGCCGACCCTCAAAATGGCCGATATGGGAAAATTTAGTATCGCACGACTCGGCATGATGCACTGAATGTAACGAGACCAGTTTTATGATTTTTGGTCGAAGCGTTCAGAAGTTCTAAGCAAATATTTCACATTTTCATATCTCCTGACCACTAGGGGGCAGAGCGCCAAATCTCCGCAGGTAGCCTCAGACCATCATTGCCATAACACACACCAAGTTTGGTCAGAATACGCTAATGCGTTGCGGAGATATAGCCTCGCTTTTATTTCTGCGGCCATTTTGTCGAATTCTTTCGCAAGTTATTCGTAAACGGTTTGACAAATCAACTTTCTTTTAATAACTTTTTGTACACATAGTCTGGAGATGATGTGGTTCAATTTTCGTGAAAATCGGACAAACGGCCTAGGAGGAGTTCGAAAAAGTAGGTTTTTCTTAAAATTCAAAATGGCGGGAAAATTTTCATGACGGAAAATGACGTCATAGGGTGCAATCGAATCGTCTTGAGCCAAGGAATCAGTGGACAAAAGAATTTTGTTTCTAGGACATACGGTTCAAGAGTTATTTACGTAAACGTGAGTGCAACTTTGGACAGTTGGTGGCGCTAGAGACATTGAGTTAGAGACTTCAAATTTGCTATGGTCAATGATTGGCTTGTCCTCTATCAGTGTGCCAAATTTCATCATTTTCCCGCAAACGGTTCTATGGCCTGCCATAGACTTCCATGGCGGAAGCGGAAGAAGCGGAAGAATAATAAGAACCGGAACAAAAACAATAGGTGCCTCCGCACCTTCGGTGCTTGGCCCCTAAATATAGCTGCTAGCAGCCATCACGGGGCCAAGCGCAAGGAGGGCATTAAATGTCATGCCGACATGGCTGGCATCATCAGACCAACGGCAGTAAGAATCTAAAGACATTTCAATATGACTTAAGTCTAAATGGCTGAAAAATCAACAATACGGTCTTTAGTATTTCGATTCAATGGTTTATCACATTCAACCAACAGGCAGCGCTGTAACCAAATTGTAGTGTCAATTCATGTGGTACATTGAGAGTGTGGTGACATTGACACATGCAAAGTTTGCTTTCAATTGGGTAAACCATTGCTGACAGAGCACTAAAGTCATGTGTTTGTTAAACATAGCATCTTATAAGAAAAATTGAAATGGCAGACGCTCAAAATGGCCGATATGGGAATATTTGGTATCACAGGACTCGGCATGACCCACTGGATCTAAAGACAGCAGTTTCATGATTTTTAGACAAAGCGTTCAGGAGTTATAATCAAAAATGTCAGTTTTTTAATATCTCCTGACCACTAGGGGGCAGAGCGCCAAAACTCTGCAGGTAGCCTCAGACCATGATTGACAAAAAACACACCTATTTTGGTCAGAATACGCTAATGAGTTACTTAGATATAGCCTCGCTTTCAATTCTATGGCCACTGTGTCGAATTCTTTCGCGAGTTATTCGTAAACGGTTTGGCGAATCATCTTTGTTTATATACCGTTTTGTCATGATGGTCTGGAGATGATGTGGTTTAATTTTGGTGAAAATTGGACAAACGGTCTGGGAGGAGTTCGAAAAAGTAGGTTTTTATAGAAAAATAACATGGCAAATCGGAGGTTTGGCTGAATATGACATATTTGGTATCTATGGTCTCGGCTTGACCCAATGAACACATTAAGACCATTTGTTTTACAATAGGTTAACGTCATCAAAAGTTATTAGCATATTTGTAAATTTGGTTATAACTTTTGACCACAAGGTGGCGCTGCCCCCAAACTTTTTGTGCCATATCAAGGTTAGGTGCCGAAGACACTTATTGAGTTTCGTAACGATACGCCAATCCATTTGTTAAATATAGCATTTTATGACAATATTCAAAATGGCCGACGCTCTAAATGGCCGAAATGGGAAAATTTAGTATCGCACGACTCGGCATGATACACTGAATCTAAAGAGACCAGTTTTATGATTTTTGGACAAAGCGTTCAGGAGTTGTAAGGAAAAATTTCACTTTTTCATATCTCCTGACCACTAGGGGGCACAGCGCCAAAACTCTGCAGGTAGCCTCAGACCATGATTGACATAACACACACCGAGTTTGGTCAGAAAACGCTAATGCGTTGTGGAGATAGAGCCTCAAGTTCATTTTTGCGATCATTACGTCGGAGTCTTTCGTGAGTTATTCATAAACGGTTTGACATTTCAACTTTCTTTGGATAACTTTTTGTCACGATGGTCTGGAGATGATGTGGTTTAATTTTCGTGAAAATCTGACAAACGGCCTAGGAGGAGTTCGAAAAAGTAGGTTTTTCATAAAATTCAAAATGGCGGGAAAATATTCATGACGGAAAATGACGTCATAGGGTGCAATCGAATCGTCTTGAGCCAAGGAATCAGTGGACATAAGAATTTTGTTTCTAGGACATACGGTTCAAAAGTTATTTACGTAAACGTGAGTGCAACTTTGGACAGTTGGTGGCGCTATAGAGATTGAGTTAGAGACTTCAATTTTGCTATGGTCAATGATTGGACTGTCCTTTATGAGTGTGCCAACTTTTTTTCATTTTCCCGTTTACGGTTCTATGGGCTGTCATAGACTCCCATGGCACAAGAAAAAGAATAAATATAGCTGCTAGCAGCCATCACGGGGCCAAGCGCAAGGAGGGCATTAAATGTCATGCCGACATGGCTGGCATCATCAGACCAACGGCAGTAAGAATCTAAAGACACTTCAATATGACTTAAGTCTAAATGGCTGAAAAATCAACAACACGGTCTTTAGTAATTCAATTTAATGGTTTATCACGTTCAACCAACAGGCAGCGCTGTAACCAAATTGTAGTGTCAATTCATGTGGTACATTGAGAGTGTGGTGACATTGACACATGCAAAGTTTGCTTTCAATTGGGTAAACCATTGCTGACAGAGCACTAAAGTCATGTGTTTGTTAAACATAGCATCTTATAAGAAAAATCGAAATGGCAGACGCTCAAAAAGGCCGATATGGGAAAATTTGGTATCACAGGGCTCGGCATGACCCACTGGATCTAAAGACAGCAGTTTCATGATTTTTAGACAAAGCGTTCAGGAGTTATAATCAAAAATGTCAGTTTTTTAATATCTCCTGACCACTAGGGTGCAGAGCGCCAAAACTCTGCAGGTAGCCTCAGACCATGATTGACATAACACACACCTAGTTTGGTCAGAAAACACTAATGCGTTGCGGAGATAAAGCCTCAATTTCATTTTTGCGACCATTACGTCGGATTCTTTCGCGAGTTATTCGTAAACGGTTTGACATATCAACTTTCTTTGGATAACTTTTTGTCATGATGGTCTGGAGATGATGTGGTTTAATTTTGGTGAAAATTGGACAAACAGTCTGGGAGGAGTTCGAAAAAGTAGGTTTATAAAGAAAAACAACATGGTGGACAAGAAGTTTGGCCGACTATGACAAATTTGGTATCTGTGTTCTTGGTTTGACCCAAGGAACGTATAAAGATAATTTGTTTTACCATAGGTTAACGCACTCAAAAGTTATTAGCATATTTGTAAATTTGGTTATAATTTTTGACCACAAGGGGGTGCTGCCTCGAAACTTTTTGAGTCGTATCAAGGTTAGGTGCCGAAGACACATATTGAGTTTCGTAACGATACGGCAATATCTTTGTTAAATATAGCAATTTATGACAATATTCAAAATGGCCGACGCTCAAAATGGCCGATATGGGAAAATTTGGTATCGCACGACTCGGCATGATGCACTGAATCTAAAGAGACCAGTTTTATTATTTTTGGCCAAAGCGTTCAGAAGTTATAAGCAAATATTTAACTTTTTCATATGTCCTGACCACTAGGGGGCACAGCGCCAAAACTCTGCAGGTAGCCTCAAATCATGATTGACATAACACACACCTAGTTTGGTCAGAAAACGCTAATGCGTTGCGGAGATAAAGCCTCAATTTCATTTTTGCGACCATTACGTCGGATTCTTTCGCGAGTTATTCGTAAACTATTTGACATATCAACTTTCTTTGGATAACTTTTTGTCCACATGGTCTGGAGATGATGTGGTTCAATTTTCGTTGAAATCGGAAAAACGGCCTAGGAGGAGTTCGAAAAAGTAGGTTTTTCATAAAATTCAAAATGGCGGGAAAATTTTCATGACGGAAAATGACGTCATAGGGTGCAATCGAATCGTCTTGAGCCAAGGAATCAGTGGACATAAGAATTTTGTTTCTAGGTCATACGGTTCAAAAGTTATTAGCATAAACGTTGGTTCAACTTTGGACAGTTGGTGGCGCTAGAGATATTGAGTTAGAGACTTCAATTTTGCTATGGTCAATGATTGGACTGTCCTTAAGGAGTGTGCCAACTTTTTTTCATTTTCCCGTTTACGGTTCTATGGGCTGCCATAGACTTCAATGGCAGAAGAAGAATAATAATAATAGGAACCGGAACAAAAACAATAGGTGCCTCCGCACCTTCGGTGCTTGGCCCCTAATAAATATAGCTGCTAGCAGCCATCACGGGGCCAAGCGCAAGGAGGGCATTAAATGTCATGCCGACATGGCTGGCATCATCAGACCAACGGCAGTAAAAATCTCAAGACATTTCAATATGGCTTAAGTCTAAATGGCTGAAAAATCAACAATACGGTCTTTAGTATTTCGATTTAATGGTTTATCACATTCAACCAACAGGCAGCGCTGTAACCAAATTGTAGTGTCAATTCATGTGGTACATTGAGAGTGTGGTGACATTGACACATGCAAAGTTTGCTTTCAATTGGGTAAACCATTGTTTTTGGCCAAAGGGTTCAGGAGATATAATCAAAAATGTCAGATTTTTAATATCTCCTGACCACTAGGGGGCAGAGCGCCAAAACTCTGCAGGTAGCCTCAGACCATGATTGACATAACACACACCTAGTTTGGTCAGAAAACGCTAATGCGTTGCGGAGATAAAGCCTCAATTTCAATTTTGCGACCATTACGTCGGATTCTTTCGCGAGTTATTCGTAAACGGTTTGACATATCAACTTTCTTTGGATAACTTTTTGTCATGATGGTCTGGAGATGATGTGGTTCAATTTTGGTGAAAATTGGACAAACGGTCTGGGAGGAGTTCGAAAAAGTAGGTTTTTAAAGAAAAATAACATGGCAAATCGGAGGTTTGGCCGAATATGACATATTTGGTATCTATGGTCTCGGCTTGACCCAATGAACACATTAAGACCATTTGTTTTACAATAGGTTAACGTCATCAAAAGTTATTAGCATGTTTGTAAATTTTGTTATAACTTTTGACCACAAGGTGGCGCTGCCCCCAACCTTTTTGTGCCGTATCAAGGTTAGGTGCCGAAGACACATATTGAGTTTCGTAACAATACACCAATCCATTTGTTAAATATAGCAATTTATGACAATATTCAAAATGGCCGACGCTCTAAATGGCCGATATGGGAAAATTTGGTATCGCACGACTCGGCATGATGCACTGAATCTAACGAGACCAGTTTTATGATTTTTGGACAAAGCGTTCAGGAGTTGTAAGGAAAAATGTCACTTTTTCATATCTCCTGACCAATAGGGGGCACAGCGCCAAAACTCTGCAGGTAGCCTCAGACCATGATTGACATAACACACACCGAGTTTGGTCAGAAAACGCTAATGCGTTGTGGAGATAGAGCCTCAAGTTCATTTTTGCGATCATTACGTCGGATTCTTTCGTGAGTTATTCATAAACGGTTTGACATTTCAACTTTCTTTGGATAACTTTTTGTCACCATGGTCTGGAGATGATGTGGTTCAATTTTCGTGAAAATCGGACAAACGGCCTAGGAGGAGTTCGAAAAAGTAGGTTTTTCATAAAATTCAAAATGGCGGGAAAATATTCATGACGGAAAATGACGTCATATGGTGCAATCGAATCGTCTTGAGCCAAGGAATCAGTTGACAAAAGAATTTTGTTTCTAGGACATACGGTTCAAAAGTTATTAACGTAAACGTGAGTGCAACTTTGGACAGTTGGTGGCGCTATAGAGATTGAGTTAGAGACTTCAATTTTGGTATGGTCAATGATTGGACTGTCCTTAATGAGTGTGCCAACTTTTTTTCATTTTCCCGTTTACGGTTCTATGGGCTGCCATAGACTCCCATGGCACAAGAAAAAGAATAATAATAAGAACCGGAACAAAAACAATAGGTGCCTCCGCACCTTCGGTGCTTGGCCCCTAAATATAGCTGCTAGCAGCCATCACGGGGCCAAGCGCAAGGAGGGCATAAAATGTCATGCCGACATGGCTGGCATCATCAGACCAACGGCAGTAAGAATCTAAAGACATTTCAATATGACTTAAGTCTAAATGGCTGAAAAATCAACAATACGGTCTTTAGTAATTCGATTTAATGGTTTATCACATTCAACCAACAGGCAGCGCTGTAACCAAATTGTAGTGTCAATTCATGTGGTACATTGAGAGTGTGGTGACATTGACACATGCAAAGTTTGCTTTCAATTGGGTAAACCATTGCTGACAGAGCACTAAAGTCATGTGTTTGTTAAACATAGCATCTTATAAGAAAAATCGAAATGGCAGATGCTCAAAATGGCCGATATGGGAAAATTTGGTATCACAGGACTCGGCATGACCCACTGGATCTAAAGACAGCAGTTTCATGATTTTTAGACAAAGCGTTCAGGAGTTTTAATCAAAAATGTCAGTTTTTTAATATCTCCTGACCACTAGGGGGCACAGCGCCAAAACTCTGCAGGTAGCCTCCGACCATGATTGACATAACACACACCTAGTTTGGTCAGAAAAGGCTAATGCATTGCGGAGATAAAGCCACAATTTCATTTTGGCGACTTTTACCTCGGATTCTTTCGCGAGTTATTCGTAAACGGTTTGGCGAGTCAACTTTCTTTATATATCGTTTTGTCCACATTGTCTGGAGATGATGTGGTTCAATTTTCGTGAACATCGGACGAACGGCCTAGGAGGAGTTCGAAAAAGTAGGTTTTTCATAAAATTCAAAATGGCGGGAAAATTTTCATGACGGAAAATGACGTCATAGGGTGCAATCGAATCGTCTTGAGCCAAGGAATCAGTGGACAAAAGAATTTTGTTTCTAGGACATACGGTTCAAAAGTTATTTACGTAAACGTGAGTGCAACTTTGGACAGTTGGTGGCGCTATAGAGATTGAGTTAGAGACTTCAATTTTGCTATGGTCAATGATTGGACTGTCGTTTATGAGTGTGCCAACTTTTTTTCATTTTCCCGCTTACGGTTCTATGGGCTGTCATAGACTTCAATGGCAGAAGAAGAATAATAATAATAAATATAGCTGCAAGCAGCAATGACCGGGGTTCAAACGTCGCAAGACCATCTGAGCTGTCAAGACGGTTTGTGGTCAATCTGACTACTTTTCCTAATGAGCACAGCTCTGTGAAGTTTCTACTCTGTGCAAACAATGAATAGACATCTTTCAAAGATGTTCAGACTGAGAAGATTAAATGATATTGTGAACTGAACATCTGAACTGTTCTGTCAGTTTATGTCAGTCTATGTCAATCTGACTTGTTCTCCACATAAAAAGATTTTCTAGTCTGATGGTGCCTCTTGTGGACAAAAGTAGTATTACAGCTTTTCTAAGATTTTAAAATGTAGATCATTTGTAATTTATTGTGAGCCCTATGAGCATCAGAAATACATGAGACCTGACACATTTCTTCAAAATGACTTGTTCTTAACATGTTCACAGATCTGTGACGTTTCTCTTGTTGACAAAACTAGTATTACAGCTTTTCTAAGATTTTAAAATGTAGATGGTTTATAATTTATTTTGAGCCGTACGAGCATCAGAAATACATGAAACCTCACAAGTTTCTTCATAATGTCTGGTTCTTAACATTTACACAGTTTTGTGAAGTTTCTTGTTTTTGGACAAGATATATAGACATTTTAATCACAATAGGACAAATCAGAAATATATGAAAAATTGTACCTGCTGAACGGTTTAACTAATCAAAAATCCTTTGACTACTTTTTGCCTTGAGTGTCCCTAGATGATGCGTGTGAATTTTCAAGCCAGTGAGATTGACGGCCTATGACGAGTTCGAAAAATTTGAAATTTCAAAAATCTCCAATATTTCGCAAACAATTTGATTGACAGCAGTGATTCTTGAGGCAAAGTTGTTCAGTATGAGGAGATCTATCAGATGATATCAATATTGTGTGGATGCGTGAAACACCACGTGAGTAGAGACGCAAAAAACTCGTTAGCGCCAACTAGTGTCCGATTTTCTTCAAAATTCTGACAGACCACTAGGGCCATGAGTCAAACACGCCCATCGAGTTTCGTTCCGATCGACCTTCGTTAAGCTAGTCTAATTGATGCTCAAAGTTCATTGGCCGATGACGGTCATGTTTTTTGAGATACACCAATATCCTCATAGACCATCATGGACCCTTGGACAAAGACCGTGCATGACAAGTTTCAGAACAATCAGACAAACATGTGACCCTGTACAGGTGATTTAGTGTTTTTTTCACAATATAGCGCCACCAAGTGGTCAACTGGCCCAGTTTTTTTGGTGTGACCACAAAATGACCTTATACATGACTATGTGAAGTTTGTTGAGATTATCTCTTTGCGTTCCAGAGTTATTACGATTTTAGCAAAAGTGTCTCCGCACTATGCGAACGTTTTAGCGTGTTGTTGCAAGCCTGAATCACCGATCGAAATTATTTGAATAACTTTTGGTCATGAGAGTCTCTAGATGATATGTGTGAAGTTTCACGTTATTTGGACAAACGGCCTATGAGGAGTTCGAAAAAAATTTTTTTCAGAAAATTCAAAATGGCGGAAAATTTTTATGGGCGGAAATGAAATCGGAGATATACATTTTTTAAGTCTTGAGCCAAGGATTCCAGGGATATAAGACACTTGAGTGTACGACAAACTGTCTATGAGTTATTAGCAATTTAGGTATTTTGATCGCTGTAGCGCCACCTATTGGCCAATCGGGGTCCTATTTTGATACGTTCTCCCCAAATTGAGACCTACCTTCTGGCTAACTTTCAAGTCTCTAGACATTACGGTTTGGTCTGCGCGATAAGAAGTACGGCAGAATAATAATAATAATAATAAAAATCTTAACAATTACAATAGGTTTTCAACGCTTCGCGTTTGAACCCCTAAATATAGCTGCTAGCAGCCATGACGGGGCCAAGCGCAAGGAGAGCATTAAATGTCATGCCGACATGGCTGGCATCATCAGACCAACGGCAGTAAGAATCTAAAGACATTTCAATATGACTTAAGTCTAAATGGCTGAAAAATCAACAATACGGTCTTTAGTATTTCGATTTAATGGTTTATCACATTCAATCAACAGGCAGCACTGTAACCAAATTGTAGTGTCAATTCATGTGGTACATTGAGAGTGTGGTGACATTGACACATGCAAAGTTTGCTTTCAATTGGGTAAACCATTGCTGACAGAGCACTAAAGTCATGTGTTTGTTAAACATAGCATCTTATAAGAAAAATCGAAATGGCAGACGCTCAAAATGGCCGATATGGGAAAATTTGGTATCACAGGACTCGGCATGACCCACTGGATCTAAAGACAGCAGTTTCATGATTTTTAGACAAAGCGTTCAGGAGTTATAATCAAAAATGTCAGATTTTTAATATCTCCTGACCACTAGGGGGCAGAGCGCCAAAACTCTGCAGGTAGCCTCAGACCATGATTGACATAACACACACGTAGTTTGGTCAGAAAACGCTAATGCATTGTGGAGATAAAGCCTCAATTTCATTTTTGCGACCATTACGTCGGATTCTTTCGCGAATTATTCGTAAACGGTTTGACATATCAACTTTCTTTGGATAACTTTTTGTCATGATGGTCTGGAGATGATGTGGTTTAATTTTGGTGAAAATTGGACAAACGGTCTGGGAGGAGTTCGAAAAAGTAGGTTTTTGAAAGAAAAACAACATGGTGGACAAGAAGTTTGGCCGACTACGACAAATTTTGTATCTGTGTTCTCGGTTTGACCCAAGGAACGTATAAAGATAATTTGTTTTACCATAGGTTAACGCACTCAAAAGTTATTAGCATATTTGTAAATTTGGTTATAATTTTTTACCACAAGGGGGTGCTGCCTCAAAACTTTTTGAGTCGTATCAAGGTTAGGTGCCGAAGACACATATTGAGTTTCGTAACGATACGCCAATATCTTTGTTAAATATAGCAATTTATGACAATATTCAAAATGGCCGACGCTCAAAATGGCCAATATGGGAAAATTTGGTATCGCACGACTCGGCATGATGGACTGAATCTAAAGAGACCAATTTTACTATTTTTGGCCAAAGCGTTCAGAAGTTATAAGCAAATATTTAACTTTTTCATATCTCCTGACCACTAGGGGGCACAGCGCCAAAACTCTGCAGGTAGCCTCATATCATGATTGACATAACACACACCTAGTTTGGTCAGAAAACGCTAATGCGTTGCGGAGATAAAGCCTCAATTTCATTTTTGCGACCATCACGTCGGATTCTTTCGCGAGTTATTCGTAAACGGTTTCACATATCAACTTTCTTTGGATAACTTTTTGTCCACATTGTCTGGAGATGATGTGGTTCAATTTTCGTTGAAATCGGAAAAACGGCCTAGGAGGAGTTTGAAAAAGTAGGTTTTTCATAAAATTCAAAATGGCGGGAAAGATTTCATGACGGAAAATGACGTCATAGGGCGCAATCGAATCGTCTTGAGCCAAGGAATCAGTGGACAAAAGAATTTTGTTTCTAGGACATACGGTTCAAAAGTTATTTACGTAAACGTGAGTGCAACTTTGGACAGTTGGTGGCGCTATAGAGATTGAGTTAGAGACTTCAATTTTGCTATGGTCAATGATTGGACTGTCGTTTATGAGTGTGCCAACTTTTTTTCATTTTCCCGCTTACGGTTCTATGGGCTGTCATAGACTTCAATGGCAGAAGAAGAATAATAATAATAAATATAGCTGCAAGCAGCCATGACGGGGCCAAGCACAAAGAAGGCATTAAATGTCATGCCGACATGGCTGGCAGCATCAGACTAACGGCAGGAAGCATCTAAAGACATTTCAATATGACTTCAGTCTAAATGGCTGAAAAATCATCAATACGGTCTTTAGTAATTCGATTTAACGGTTTATCACGTTTGACCAACAGGCAGCGCTGTAACCAAACTGATGTGTCAAATCACGTGGTTTATCCAGATTGAGGTGACAATGACACATGCAAAGTTTGGTGTCAATAGGGTAAAGCATTGCTGACATCCAGCTTTAAAGTCATGTGTTTAAGCATAGCATTTCATGACAAAATTCTAAATAGCTGACACTGAAAATTGCCGATATGGGAAAATTTGGTATCGCAGGACTCGGCATGATAAACTGAATCTAAAGACAGCAGTTTCATGATTTTTGGACAAAGCGTTCAGGAGTTATAATCAAAAATGTCAGTATTTTATATCTCCTGACCACTAGGGGGCAGAGCGCCAAAACTCTGCAGGTAGCCTCAGATCATGATTGACATGACACACAGAAAGTTTGGTCAGAATACGCTAATGCGTTGCGGAGATATAGCCTCGCTTTATTTGGTGGCCATTTGGTCAAATTCGTTCGCAATTTTATCGAAACCTGTTTGACGAATCAACTTTATTTTAATAACTTTTTGTCAGCATGGTCTGAAGATGTTATGATTCAATTTTGGTGAAAATTGGACAAACGGTGTGGGAGGAGTTCGAAAAAGTAGGTTTTTAAAGAAAAACAATATGGCGGACAGGAAGTTTGGCCGACTATGACAAATTTGGTATCTGTGTTCTTGGTTTGACCCAAGGAACGTATAAAGACAACTTATTTTACCATAGGTTAACGTGTTCAAAAGTTATTAGCATTTTTGTAAATTTGTTTGTAACTTTTGACCACAAGGTGGCGCTGCCTCGAATTTTTTTTTGTTGTATCAGGCCCAGATGCCGAAGACACATATCGAGTTTCGTAATGATACGCCAATGTGTTTGTTAAATATAGCAATTTATGACAAAATTCAAAATGGCCGACCCTCAAAATGGCCGATATGGGAAAATTTTGTATCGCACGACTCGGCATGACGCCCTGAATCTAACGAGACCAGTTTTATGATTTTTGGTCGAAGCGTTCAGAAGTTATAAGCAAATATTTCACTTTTTTATATCTCCAGACCACTAGGGGGCAGAGCGCCAAATCTCCGCAGGTAGCCTCAGACCATCATTGCCATAACACACACCAAGTTTGGTCAGAATACGCTAATGCGTTGCGGAGATAAAGCCTCGCTTTCATTTCTGCGGCCATTTTGTCAAATTCTTTCGCAAGTTATTCGTAAACGGTTTGACAAATCAACTTTCTTTTAATAACTTTTTGTACGCATAGTCTGGAGATGATGTGGTTCAATTTTCGTGAAAATCGGGCACACGGCCTAGGAGGAGTTCGAAAAAGTAGGTTTTTCGTAAAATTCAAAATGGCGGAAAAATTTTCATGACGGAAAATGACGTCATAGGGTGCAATCGAATCGTCTTGAGCCAAGGAATCAGTGGACGAAAGAATTTTGTTTCTAGGACATACGGTTCAAAAGTTATTTACGTAAACGTGAGTGCAACTTTGGACAGTTGGTGGCGCTAGAGACATTGAGTTAGAGACTTCAAATTTGCTATGGTCAATGATTGGCTTGTCCTCTATCAGTGTGCCAAATTTCATCATTTTCCCGCAAACGGTTCTATGGCCTGCCATAGACTTCCATGGCGGAAGAAGAAGAAGAAAGAATAATAAATATAGCTGCAAGCAGCCATGACGGGGCCAAGCACAAAGAAGGCATTAAATGCCATGCCGACATGGCTGGCAGCATTAGACCAACGGCAGGAAGCATCTAAAGACATTTCAATATGACTTCAGTCTAAATGGCTGAAAAATCATCAATACGGTCTTTAGTAATTCGATTTAACGGTTTATCACGTTTGACCAACAGGCAGCGCTGTAACCAAACTTATATGTCAAATCACGTGGTTTATCCAGAGTGAGGTGACAATGACACATGCAAAGTTTGGTGTCAATAGGGTAAAGCATTGCTGACATCCAGCTTTAAAGTCATGTGTTTGTTAAGCATAGCATTTCATGACAAAATTCTAAATAGCTGACGCTGAAAATGGCCGATATGGGAAAATTTGGTATCGCAGGACTCGGCATGATGCACTGAATCTAAAGACAGCAGTTTCATGATTTTTGGACAAAGCGTTCAGGAGTTATAATCAAAAATGTCAGTATTTTATATCTCCTGACCACTAGGGGGCAGAGCGCCAAAACTCTGCAGGTAGCCTCAGATCATGATTAACATGACACACAGAAAGTTTGGTCAGAATACGCTAATGCGTTGCGGAGATATAGCCTCGCTTTATTTGGTGGCAATTTGGTCAAATTCGTTCGCAATTTTATCGAAACCTGTTTGACGAATCAACTTTATTTTAATAACTTTTTGTCAGCATTGTCTGAAGATGTTATGATTCAATTTTGGTGAAAATTGGACAAACGGTGTGGGAGGAGTTTGAAAAAGTAGGTTTTTAAAGAAAAACAACATGGCGGACAGGAAGTTTGGCCGACTATGACAAATTTGGTATCTGTGTTCTCGGTTTGACCCAAGGAACGTATAAAGACAACTTATTTTACCATAGGTTAACGTGTTCAAAAGTTATTAGCATTTTTGGAAATTTGTTTATAACTTTTGACCACAAGGTGGCGCTGCCTCGAAATTTTTTGTGTTGTATCAGGCCCAGATGCCGAAGACACATATCGAGTTTCGTAACGATACGCCAATGTGTTTGTTAAATATAGCAATTTATGACAAAATTCAAAATGGCCGACCCTCAAAATGGCCGATATGGGAAAATTTTGTATCGCACGACTCGGCATGATGCCCTGAATCTAACGAGACCAGTTTTATGATTTTTGGTCGAAGCGTTCAGAAGTTATAAGCAAATATTTCACTTTTTCATATCTCCAGACCACTAGGGGGCAGAGCGCCAAATCTTTGCAGGTAGCCTCAGACCATCATTGCCATAACACACACCAAGTTTGGTCAGAATACGCTAATGCGTTGCGGAGATAAAGCCTCGCTTTCATTTCTGCGGCCATTTTGTTGAATTCTTTCGCAAGTTATTCGTAAGTTCGCATAGTCTGGAGATGATGTGATTCAATTTTCGTGAAAATCGGACCAACGGCCTAGGAGGAGTTCGAAAAAGTAGGTTTTTCGTAAAATTCAAAATGGCGGGAAAATTTTCATGACGGAAAATGACGTCATAGGGTGCAATCGAATCGTCTTGAGCCAAGGAATTAGTGGACGAAAGAATTTTGTTTCTAGGACATACGGTTCAAGAGTTATTTACGTAAACGTGAGTGCAACTTTGGACAGTTGGTGGCGCTAGAGACATTGAGTTAGAGACTTCAAATTTGCTATGGTCAATGATTGGCTTGTCCTCTATCAGTGTGCCAAATTTTATCATTTTCCTGCAAACGGTTATATGGCTTGCCATAGACTCCCATGGCGGAAGAAGAAGAAGAAGAGGAATAATAATAAAGAACCGGAACAAACACAATAGGTGCCTCCGCACCTTCGGTGCTTGGCCCCTAAATATAGCTGCTAGCAGCCATCACGGGGCCAAGCACAAGGAGGGCATTAAATGTCATGCCGACATGGCTGGCATCATCAGACCAACGGCAGTAGGAATCTAAAGACATTTCAATATGACTTAAGTCTAAATGGCTGAAAAATCAACAATACGGTCTTTAGTAATTCGATTTAATGGTTTATCACATTCAACCAACAGGCAGCACTGAAACCAAATTGTAGTGTCAATTCATGTGGTACATTGAGAGTGTGGTGACATTGACACATGCAAAGTTTGCTTTCAATTGGGTAAACCATTGCTGACAGAGCACTAAAGTCATGTGTTTGTTAAACATAGCATCTTATAAGAAAAATCGAAATGGCAGACGCTCAAAATGGCCGATATGGGAAAATTTGGTATCACAGGACTCGGCATGACCCACTGGATCTAAAGACAGCAGTTTCATGATTTTTAGACAAAGCGTTCAGGAGTTATAATCAAAAATGTCAGTTTTTTTATATCTCCTGACCACTAGGGGGCAGAACGCCAAAACTCTGCAGGTAGCCTCAGACCATGATTGACATAACACACACCTAGTTTGGTCAGAAAACACTAATGCGTTGCGGAGATAAAGCCTCAATTTCATTTTTGCGACCATTACGTCGGATTCTTTCGCGAGTTATTCGTAAACGGTTTGACATATCAACTTTCTTTGGATAACTTTTTGTCCACATTGTCTGGAGATGATGTGGTTCAATTTTCGTTGAAATCGGAAAAACGGTCTAGGAGGAGTTCGAAAAAGTAGGTTTTTCATAAAATTCAAAATGGCGGGAAAAATTTCATGACGGAAAATGACGTCATAGGGTGCAATCGAATCGTCTTGAGCCAAGGAATCAGTGGACATAAGAATTTTGTTTCTAGGTCATACGGTTCAAAAGTTATTAGCATAAACGTTAGTTCAACTTTGGACAGTTGGTGGCGCTAGAGATATTGAGTTAGAGACTTCAAATTTGTTATGGTCAATGATTGGACTGTCTTTAATGAGTGTGCCAACTTTCATCATTTTCCCGCATACGGTTCTATGGGCTGCCATAGACTTTCATGGCGGAAGAAGAAGATGAAGAATAATAATAAGAACCGGAACAGAAACAATAGGTGCCTTCGCACCTTCGGTGCTTGGCCCCTAAATATAGCTGCTAGCAGCCATGACGGGGCCAAGCGCAAGGAGAGCATTAAATGTCATGCCGACATGGCTGGGTCTTTAGTATTTCGATTTAATGGTTTATCACATTCAATCAACAGGCAGCACTGTAACCAAATTGTAGTGTCAATTCATGTGGTACATTGAGAGTGTGGTGACATTGACACATGCAAAGTTTGCTTTCAATTGGGTAAACCATTGCTGACAGAGCACTAAAGTCATGTGTTTGTTAAACATAGCATCTTATAAGAAAAATCGAAATGGCAGACGCTCAAAATGGCCGATATGGGAAAATTTGGTATCACAGGACTCGGCATGACCCACTGGATCTAAAGACAGCAGTTTCATGATTTTTAGACAAAGCGTTCAGGAGTTATAATCAAAAATGTCAGATTTTTAATATCTCCTGACCACTAGGGGGCAGAGCGCCAAAACTCTGCAGGTAGCCTCAGACCATGATTGACATAACACACACGTAGTTTGGTCAGAAAACGCTAATGCATTGTGGAGATAAAGCCTCAATTTCATTTTTGCGACCATTACGTCGGATTCTTTCGCGAATTATTCGTAAACGGTTTGACATATCAACTTTCTTTGGATAACTTTTTGTCATGATGGTCTGGAGATGATGTGGTTTAATTTTGGTGAAAATTGGACAAACGGTCTGGGAGGAGTTCGAAAAAGTAGGTTTTTGAAAGAAAAACAACATGGTGGACAAGAAGTTTGGCCGACTACGACAAATTTTGTATCTGTGTTCTCGGTTTGACCCAAGGAACGTATAAAGATAATTTGTTTTACCATAGGTTAACGCACTCAAAAGTTATTAGCATATTTGTAAATTTGGTTATAATTTTTTACCACAAGGGGGTGCTGCCTCAAAACTTTTTGAGTCGTATCAAGGTTAGGTGCCGAAGACACATATTGAGTTTCGTAACGATACGCCAATATCTTTGTTAAATATAGCAATTTATGACAATATTCAAAATGGCCGACGCTCAAAATGGCCAATATGGGAAAATTTGGT